>CAUYUJ010014422.1:314540-406813 GCA_963575745.1 Prorocentrum cordatum
CTCCCTCCTCGCTCCTCGCCCCTCGCCCCTCGCTACTCGCCCCTCCCTCCTCCCTGCTCCCTGTTCCCTGCTGCCCGCTCCCTGCTCCTTGATTCCTGCTCCCTGTTCCCTGCTCCCTGCTCCCTGCTCCCTGCTTCCTGCTCCCTCCTCCCGCCTCCCGCCTGCCGCCTGCCGCCTCCCGCCTCGCTCCGCCTCGGTCCTCGCTCCTGGCTCCTGGCTCCTGGCTCCTGGCTCCTCGCTCCTCGCTCTTCGCTCCTCGCTCCTCGCTCCTCGTTCCTCGCTCCTCGCTCCTCGCGCTTCGCTCTTCTCTCCTCCCTCCCCCCTCCTCGCTCCTCGCTCCTCGCTCCTCGCTCCTCGCTCCTCGCTCCGCGCTCCGCGCTCCGCGCTCCGCGCTCCGCGCTCAGCGCTCCTCGCTCCTCGCTCCTCGCTCCTCGTTCCTCGTTCCTCGTTCCTCGCTCCTCGCTCCTCCCTCCTCGCTCCTCCCTCCTCCCTCCTCCCTGCTCCCTCTCCCTGCTCCCTGCTGCTCCCTGCTCCCTGCTCCCTGCTCCCTGCTCCCTGCTCCCTCCTCCCTCCTCCCTCCTCCCTCCTCCCTCCTCCCTCTCCTCCTCCTCCGCCTCCTCCGCCTCCTCCTCCTCCTCCTCCTCTTCCTCCTCCTCCTCCTCCTCCTCCTCCTCCTCCTCCTCCTCCTCCTCCTCCTCCCTCGCTGGCCGCGGGTCTGGCGCCCCCGCCAGCTCTCAGGGGGCTGCCCTGAGCAATGGTCCCCGAAGTCCTGCACCTGTACACAATGGCCGGCCTCCCTCTGGAGCCCGGCCTGCGCACGAGTACATACAACCGGGAGAAAGGGGAGAGGAAGGCAGCAGCAGGAGGAGGAAGGAGGGGACAGGCGCGCAAAAGCGTAGCAGCAGGGGCGGCCCGGCAGGGGAAGGGGAGGGAGGGGGAAGGGAGAGGGGGACGGGGGGCGGCGGCGGTCGTCGGGGTGGTCGCTGTGGTCGTGCTGGAGGTGGTCGTCGTGGTCGTCGTGGTCGCACTGGTGGTGGTCGCGGTGGTCGTATTGGTGGTGGGCGTGGTGCCTAGTAGTTGTGGTGCTGGGGGTCACTCGTGCTGTTGGTGGTCGCGGTGGTCGTGCCGGCGGTCAGTCTTCTGGTGATGCTGGTGTTCGTGGTGGTCGTGCTGGCGGTGGTGATGCTGGTGGTCAGCCTGCTGGTTGTGGTGGTCAGTGGCGGCAACGGGGCGCTCACCGACTGAGGGCGCTCAACACCATCTCTGCGCTCCCTGCCTGGAGGCGCTGGCTCAGTTGTCGCCACACGGTTCCCAGGGCGGCCCCGCGTTCCGCCGAGTCCATATCCTGTCCGCATGTCCGAATAAATTCGGCCGCCTCGTCGGAGGGCCGGCCACCAGTCTCGAAGACCAGGGGGGCCAGGTTCCCGTGCTCGGGGGGGTACCTGGCGCGCTTCTCCCGGACCATGGCCGCGGCGGCCACCCCGTCGTTGTTGGAGCAAGCCTGCCTGCGAGGGGCGTAAGTGCTGTGTTCGCAGGTAATGCTCCAATCAACGTAGACGGGCTGCCCAGCGGCAGGGTCGCGGGTTGCGACGTCGAGGCGCGCGAGCTGGATCTCGCCGGTCTGCCTGTTCACGCGGCCCCACCCTGGGGCGCGTTGCCCCTTCACCGCGTGGTGGCCGGTGAGGCGCGTATGCAGGGGGGCGCGCCAGTCCCGCATGCTGTTATGGCGGATTGCGGGAGCCGCCAACCTCGCATTTTTTGGCGTGCCACCCCTTGGGGTCAAGGGTGGCGCCGCAGACCGTGCCGTCGGCGCGCCTACGCTGGCAGGCGGTGCCATCGGGGCAGACACGGCAGCGGAGGCGCATTTTCAGTGCAGCTAAGAAATGCGCGTCCGGGAGCGCCGGGTCCCCCTCCTCGACGGGGAGCAGAAAGCCGCCGGCGCCCGGCCCGCCGGCCCCACGAAGGGCCCCTCGCTCCTCCTCGTCCAGTGCCGTCAGCAGGCGGGCCCGAGTGGCCACAGAACGTGCTTCCCCCCAGATCCCCTGTAGCTTGGGGACGGGGTGTTGAAAAGCGCCGAGCCAGTCGAAGTGGTCGCCCTTCACTCCCTGGGCCAGGAGGTCCGCGTCCGCCTGCACGAGCGCCTGGTGCGTCAGAGGGCATCGCGCGCGGAAATCTTCCCAGGTGGCAAACCCAGCCCCTGCGGCGACCTCGTGGAGGACCAGGGCCCAGCTGGCGGGGTGGCCAGCAGCCGCAGTGAGGCGGGCGGACGGCAGGGATCAGCCACCGTCTTTCAGCCGCATGGTGGCCTGCGCGCGCTGGGACGCGTCCAGGTGCGCGCCGGCAAGGTGCTCCAGGCTGCTGAAGATCACGTCGTCGAACGGGTCGACCCAGGTCGTGTCGCGGTTGGCCCGAAGGTGGTGGGCAACGGCCCCCTGCGCGTAGGTGCGCAACAGCGTCCAGGCAGCCTCGGCCGATAGGCCCGCGGAGCGGAGCGCGGCCAGCTTGTCGGCGAACGCGTTGGCTTTGGCCACAGCTGCGGCCCCGTCGGCGCCAGCGTGTAGGCGGGCCCGCTCCTCATTCTCCTGCTCGAGCCACGGGGCGGCGTTTCCGAAGCATTTCAAGTGGGGCACCCAGTGGTGGGTCAGCTCAGGCGGGAGAGCCGCGTCGGCATCCTTAGTCCAAACTTGCGTCTTGCCCTGGTCGACCGAGAGGCCGCTTCGCGTCGGGGCGTCAGCCGCGACGGCGACGGCGGCGGAGGCGTGTTCCGGCGGGGCGAACACCACCACGTCGTCCAGGTAGCTGAAGACTTTGCAGGCAGGTGAGAGCAGCTGAAGCGCGTCGTGGATTTCGTCTAAAGCGTCGGCGATTGCCAAGCGAAAAGCGCGGGGGACAGCGGGCAGCCTCGGTCAACCCCGCGGGTGGCCCGCACGGGCGCGGCCTTGTCCCCGCTGCCCCAGAAAAAGGTGCGTAGTCGTGGTGCCAAGCCACGCCCGCGCCGTCGGCAGCAGGTCCGGGGCCAGCCGTGCCGCGCCGTCTAAAATCCGTTGCCGCGGGACAGAATTGAAAGCGTTGGTGGCGTCAAACGCGAGGACCACTCCCTGCGGGAACGCTTCGGTGAGGGCCGCCAGCGTCTTGTGGACGACCTCGCATCCCGCCGGCGCGCCCACGGCGTACTGGAATCGCCCGCAGCCGCGCTTGATCCCCTCGCCGAAGATTTCGCACGCTGCGCGGCCAGCAAGCCGCCGGAGGACGCACCCGCAAGCGATTGGGCGGAGCCCCCCGTTGGGCTTGCGAAGGGCAATGAGGCGCGCCCCGAGGTTCGCCGCCATCGCCTCCTCGCTGAGTTGCCCGAGCAGAAAAAAAGACGACGACTTTGGCCCGGGCCTCCCGGGCGGCGCCGTCGCAGAGCAGAGTGCGCAAGCGTTCGAATCGGGAGCCATTCGGGCCGTGCCCGGAGCGCCGGGGGCCACGTCCGATGTGCCTGGAGACGGAGGCCGTGAGCCTTTGCAGCGTGTCCTGGGTCCTGGTCTGGTGCCTGCGGCGCTTGTCCGTTCAACGCTGCCGGGGTGCTCTCTGGGACCAGTCGCTGCAGGGCTGCGTGGGCGCCGTCGCCCGTGGCCGCGGCGGCGGGGCGGGTGGCGCTGGCCATGGCTTTACTGACCAATTTTTCTCGGACCAGCGTTTCCACCCGTTTTGCCTGCTGCTCGGCCGCGGCCTTGCGTTCGGGGAGGGCGGCGCGCCGGGCGCCAGAGGAGGCGGCGATTCGCCAGAGGGCGGCCCAGTCGCCCCGTTCGGCCAGGCGCAGCCTCCGGGTGAGCTCCTGGCTAAGCCCTCTGCCTTTCACGGTCTTGCCTCCGCGTTGCTTCTGGTTTCGGTGAAGGAGAACACGGTCGAATAATGTGAAAAGTTTCTCGGCGCGTCGCTGCGTGGCCCCGTCCCCGGCGGACTGCGCCGTCAGCAGCGTCTGGGCGACCCGCCCCGTAACAGCGCCAAGGCGTGGCAGACCTCGTCCGGCACAGTGACCACCGTGGGCACGTCGTCCCTCAGGCTGTCGTAAGAGACTGAATCCCACCAAGGCAGGTTGGGCAGGTCTGGCGCTGGCTCGGGGCATGCCCCGCCGGCGGGATCGTAGCTCTCGGGCAGCTAATCCGGGTCCCCGTCGCCCGGCTGGTGGCCGTCCGGGTCCGCGCCTGCATACCGGATCCTCTTTGCCCGTTGCACGTCGCCAACGTACTGCGCGCGGGTGGTCCTCCCCGGCCGATCGCAGAAGGTTCGCACCTTGTCTTGCGCCGCCTGCGCGAGGCTCTCCGTGCCGACCACGTTGTCGTAGGGGCTGAATCCGCCCTCCACGCACTCCGGGTGGTAGTAGAGTTTGTGCGCGAGGGTGTGGCTGAAGGCGCGAAGGTCTCCCCGTCGAATGGGGCCTTTGCGCGCGTCAGCGTGGCAATGGCAATTCCGGCGGCACGTCATGACGTCGACGGCCCACGTGGTGACGTGCAGGCCGCGCTGCGTCAGGCGTGCTGCTGGGTGCGGCGCCGGCGGCGCCTCGACAGGGCAAGCGGACCAGACCAAAGCGGCCGCTCCAAGTATCCCCAAGTCCGCCCCTCCCCCGGAGGCACAAGCGCACCCGGCGCACCACCAGTCTCCTCCTCCTCCTCCTCCTCCTCCTCCTCCTCCTCCTCCTCCTCCTCCTCCTCCTCCTCCTCCTCCTCCTCCTCCCTCCCTCCTCCTCCTCCCTCCTCCTCCTCCTCCTCCTCCTCCTCCTCCTCCTCCTCCTCTCCTCCTCTCCTCCTCTCCTCCCCTTTTCCTCCTCCTCCTCCTCCTCCTCCTCCTCCTCCTCCTCCTCCTCCTCCTCCTCCTCCTCCTCCTCCTCCTCCTCCTCCTCCTCCTCCTTTCCCCACCCAGTCATTTGCCAAGCGTATCCGTATTAGTGCTGCCTCAGGCTCGTTTGGCAACGGCTCTGCCGCGCCAGGGTCGCCGAGACGCAATTGACTTTGCAACTTCCTTTGGTCTCCTTTCTGGTCCAGGACTGAGTATGCCCACTCTTTCGGGCACCCCTGGTCCAGTCCGTTTCCAGCGTGTCGGCGTGTGGTTGGCTATCCTCTTCAGGACCTGCCACAACCAACCACACGGGGCAGGCCGACACTGTCACGAACGACACCTCTGTTTCCAACTGTGCGAAAACACCACGCGTACCTGTAGAATGCAAAGATGCACTGTGTCTGGTCGTAGTCTGGGACTTTTTCGTACACACCAAAATTGCCAGAAGATGTCAAACTAGGCTCTGGGAGCCTGCTGTTCTGGCCTTCGAAGAAAGGCAGAAACAACTGCCCCCTCTTTCGTGACACCGCCGGAAACCGCAGCTAAGCCGGGCGTTTGCCCCCTTCTCCTTGAGCGGACACCAGCCACGGCCCAGGGGTGTGAGCCACCCGACCCATGCGTTAGGCGCTCGTGGATAATCAGAGCGCACCTGCGAAACCCCCTTTTGGTAAAGCCACCGCTGATACCTCTCTGACTGTTGGGAAAAAGGCCGCACCACCGAAGACGAGTTCCTGGAGAGACTTTCGGCTGATAACCAATCATTCGCCAAGCATATCCATAGTAATGCAACATACAAGGCATTCTTTGGACACCCACCTCAGGCTCGCCTGGCAACGGCTCTGCCGCGCCAGGGTCGCCGAAAAGCAGTTGACTTTGCAATTTCATTTGGTCTCCTTTCTGGTCTAGGACTGAGTATGCCCACTCTTTCGGGCACCCCTGGTCCAGTCCGTTTCCAGCGTGTCGGCGTGTGGTTGGCTATCCTCTTCAGGACCTGCCACAACCAACCACACGGGGCAGGCCGACGCTGTCACGAACGACACCTCTGTTTCCGACTGTGCGAAAACACCTCGCGTTCCGGTTGAATGCAAAGATACACTGTGTCTGGTCGTATTCTGGGACTCCTTCGTACACACCAAAATTGCCAGAAGATGTCAAGACAGGTTCTAAGAACCTGCTGTTTTGGCCTTCAAGGAAGGGAGGAAACAACTCCCCCTCCTCCTCCTCCTCCTCCTCCTCCTCCTCCTCCTCCTCCTCCTCCTCCTCCTCCTCCTCCTCCTCCTCCCCTCCTTCCCTTCCTTTTCCTCCTCGCCCTCCTCCCCCTCCTGCTCCCGTTCCTCCCTCCCCCGTCGCTCCGAGCACCGCCAACCGCGCCGCGCGGCTGCAAACCGAGGCGGCGACGCCCAAGGACCCCTGGGAAGGCGGACGCGTGGACGGCCGCGTGGACTGCCGCGTGGACGGCCGCGTGGGCGCCCTCGTGGAGCACTCGGACGCACCTCTTGGGCCGGCTGTGGCAGGCCCGCGCCCTGACGACTCGCGCGCTGGTCTCTGGTACTGCGTGGACCGCGGATCGCTCAGACATCAAACCTTGAGAGGCTCCAGCCGACATTAGCCTTGATCACCAGAGCACCAAGAAAACATCGAAACTGAAGGTTTTCACGTGTCGGGCCCTGGGAGCCGATACTCGTTCGACACTTCGTCAGCATGTTATGCAGAAACTGTTCCGATACTTTTCTGGGCACTCGGAATGAATTCTGGAGTGTGGCCTTGAGTACACTCGGGACACCGCAACTCAAAACTGAAGGATCGTGGTTCGCCGAATGCACATGCCCTTGGACACCAGGCGGTTCCGGGCCACCGGCCGCGTCAAGCCCAGAAAGCCCGCGCTGGGGTCGTCGCCGCGTCGACAGTCCTGCCGCGCCACTACTTCCGACGACTGGGGAAAACTAAACGAAGGTGTTTCAGGGTTCTCGGACTCCAGGAAGTAAGAGAATCCAGAATCGAATCAATAAGCCGGATCGACGATCGAAACAAATCAGCCAAGTCGGGAGAAAAATCGGCGGAAATAGGCAGGCTGGTAAGGTCTCTTTAAATACCGAAGCCCAGATCAAAACCCGAAGACGGATCGAATCGGAATCGGCATCGGTCGAAATCGAATCGAGTAGAGTCGGAGTCGAAATGAGCCCCGGGGAGGGGGGCGTCTTTGGATTCTGGGCCTTGAGCCGTCAAAGCATCTGTCCAGGGTGAGAGGCTGGCCCGCAGGAGCGGGTCGGGACTTACGGGGACCGCGTGCGGAGCACACGGTTGCACCTCTTCGGCCACGTGCTTATGCGTGCTCAACAGAGTTGTATCGGATCTCTTGATTTGTTTCGAGTGCGCGGGCCCTGGACCTGTCTCGACTTTCTGCCCCTGGCGGGGACTGGTCCATCGTCCCATAAAGTCTGCTTGCGATCCAGGGGGGCCGAAACGTGGAGGAGGGCCAGTTGATACACCGGCGGCCCTCCCGCCCACCCACAATCCACTCAAATCGTTCCCCAAACCCATGCTCGGGTCTATCATGACCCTTGTTTCGACCGAGATCCGGCCGTGGCGGCTCGAAGCCTGCAGGAGACCTGACAAAGACGAAACACGTAGACAGGGAAGGCCGCCGTTGTCTCGACTGGCCATCCTCCGAGAAACTTGCGAGAAACATCCGCCTTAAATTGTGCAGGACGTTGGAGGTAGCCATGCGTAGTGACGCCGGCGAGGCCGGCGGGACGCGGGCCAGCGCGCAGACGCGGGGGAGATGAGCGGAAGTGGGAGGAAAAGAGGAGTGAAACGAGTAAAGGAGAAGACACAAGCTAGGCGCGCTTGCTGCATCATACCTGAAATCATATCCCTCCCGCCCATCCCTGCCACCCATCCCTTACCCCATTGCGCTGATTTGTTCCTCGTCCGCGCCGAGCAGCTGATAGACTCAAAGCACGCGAGGCCGACCAAGGGAACAGAGGATCTAGAAACCTGACCAGACAAGAACGGGAAGCGTTGCTTTTGTCCAGCAGGTATGTGAAATATGTTCTTTTGTTTGTCGGCCGCGCAGATATGTCGTAGCGTGCGTGCGTTTACGCGTGCGCGTGAGTGCGTGGAATATGTGCACATGTGTCCGTGCGTGGTGGTCTGCGGCACTGCTGTATTATGCCGTGTTCTGCCGTGCACCTGTGTGTTCTGCTGTGCTCCTGTGTGCACTGCCGTGCTCCTGTGTGTTCTGCCGTTGTCCTGCTCCCTGCTCTGCCGTGCTCCTGTGTGTTCTGCCGTGCTGCTGCATGTTCTGCCAAGTCCCGATGTGTTATGTGCGATCTGCCGCGCTCCTGTGTGTTCTGCCGTGCTCCTGTGTGTTCTGCCGTGCTCCTGTGTACTCTGTGTGTTCTGCCGTGCTCATTGTAATGCTGCGAATTCTGCCGTGCTCCTGCAAGTTCTGCCCTGCTCCTGCAAGTTCTGCCCTGCTCCTGCGTGTTCTGCCGTGTTCCTGTGTACTGCCGTGCTCCTATGTGTTCTGCTAGGTTCCTGCTTTATTTGCCGTGCTCCTATGTGTGTTGTGTGTTCTGCCGTGTTCCTGTGTGTTCTGCCATGCTCCTGCGTGTTCTGCCGCGTTCCTGCTTGTTCTGCCGTGCTCTGCCGTGCTCCTCCTGCTCCTGTGTTAAAGTCAAAGTTAAAGACGGAGCCTTAAAGGCAAGTGGCGGCCAGAACGCAGGCAGGCCCAGACGGGGCCCGCGCCCCCGAAAGAGGCCGAGCCAGGCGGGCACCGAGGGCGGCGGAAGCCTACTCACCTACGGGAGCAGCACGCGCAGGCCACAACGATGCACTGCTTCACTCACTCACTCACTCACGGGCGGCGCGCCGCGGCGGGCCATGCGGCGGCGTACCCTGCGGTCCTCCAGGGCCCCGACCGCTGCCATGGCTGCGGCGGCGAGCTCCTCTTCCGTGACCCCGAAGGCCCCGAGGAGGGCCGCTCTCGCCGCGGCTGGGCGCCGAAGAGGCTGGCCGGTGTCGGCGGCCGCCGCGGGCGCGACCGCGGGCGCCACATCTGGGCCCCCCGCCTCGGCGGGCGCTGCGGCCGCCGCGGAGGCGCTGCCTGCTGAGCCCGCTGCTGCCGAGGGGCCGACCTCTGGCCCCGCCGCAATGCCAAGCCACTCCAGGCACCGCTCCTGCGCATGCTCTGGCAGCGGCCCCTGCGAGCGCAGAGCAGGGATGCCTCCTCCTTTCGCTCTGTGCCTGGCAGTTCGGGGCCCTTCTTGCCTCCTGCCACCAGGATGGAGCCCCCGATGCCACAGGCTGCGCCGGTTCCTGCCACCCTTGTCGGCCTTGCCGCCCGGGCACCGCCCCTTGAGGCGAGGCCTCGCGCCAGAGCGACCACGACTCCCCAGCGCCATGTAGGCGCCGCACTTGGCGCACGCCACGAGCTCCTGGGTTCCGTCTCCTTCTCCCGGGCAGGCGTAGGCGAGGGCGTGTCCCAGGATGCTGAAGGCTGCAGCGCTGGCCGAGAGGGCGGCTGCGCTGCTGCCTGCCGAGCGGGCGCTCTCCAGGCGCGGCCGCTTGGCGCTCGGCGCTAGGCCAGCGGCCCCCTCTGCTGCCCGCGACGCCCCCGCAGCGGCGAAGCGAACCTGGCGTCGCTCAGCTGCAGGCGGCAGCCCTTCACAGTCCTTGGCCGCGATGTCCTGCCAGAGGATGGCTGCCCGACTGATCCAGCGCCCGGGCTCCAGCACGATCTCCGCCAGCGCGTGGTGCTCGCCGACCGTCTGCCTGTCCACTGCGTGCGTCAGGGCCCCCACCTTGGCAAGGCGGTCAGCATGCTCGTTGCCGCGCCGCTGGGCCTCCGTTAGGCGCCCGTCGAGCACCGCCTGCCTTGAGCAGTGGGCTGGCACCTTCCTCACAACGAAGGTCCCTGGCTCGAGGCATGCCAGGGTCCTGCCCCACAGATGGGCGGTGGCCCTGCTGGGCTTCGTCGCGTATGTACTCCCCCTGCGCAGGCAGGTCACGGTGGAGCTGCAGTCGACGTTGACTTCCTCAACTGCTGGCCCTGCAAAGGTGGCGATCATCCACACTGCGAAGTCCTCGCCGTCCTTGGCCGTCTGCTGCGGGCAGAGGACTCGCCTGACGGTGCCGTAGACCCCTGCGACCAGGTTGCCGTCGTCATCGCACTGTGCAATGGCCCATCCCGCGCGGCGAAGAGCACTGAACTGCGGCTCGAGGGCCGAGCCGTCAAGGTACAGCTTGCCGTTGAGCTTCTCATCGGCTGGCCTGCTGACCCACTGCGCCCACATGGCGTCAGTGCGGCGACCCTGGGGCGGCGCTGGGGCAGGCAACCAGCAGCGGGCGAAGTTCTCGCAAGAGCTCTCCCAGTGGGCCCGCGCTCTCTCCGCACACCTCCTCAGCCGTGCGGACACTCCGTCGCGCCGCTGGGGCCCCAGCACGGGGCACTCGAACAGGCGGTGCCACAAGGTGCCTCTCTCGGCCCCACAGCGGCAGCAACGCGCGTGCCCTCGCCCCCCTGCGTCGAAGAGCCTGGCCTGCGTCCAGTGCGTGTTGGAGATGCAGGCCCCAAGCGCATTCGGCCCCCTCACGCTCAGCTCACTGTCTGGCCCGAGCAGCCGCCCGATTGCGTCCCAGTGCAGGGGCCGCTGCAGGAGGGGGTCGTGGCTGAGCTTCCGCATCTCGTGGCGATCGGAGGCGCGCCTGGCGCCGAGGCCAGCCTCCAGCCCTAGCTCCCGAGGCCCGAGGAGCAAGAGGTCGAGCTCGTCGCCGAGGTCCGTGACGAGGTAGCGCTCGGACTTGAAGTGCCAGCCGATCCGAGCGAGGGCGAGCACCGCCGCATCGATGGGGGAGGCGCAGTGCTTCCACAGTGCGTCGGCAGCTGCGTGCCCGGCTGCCGCCGCCTCCAGTCCCCGCGCCATCATCCTGTGCGGCAGCTCGGCTGACTGCAGGAGGCTCGCCAGCATCTGGGCCGCATGGCCAGCCGTGAGGACTGCGGGGTCAAGGTCGCGCCTCCTCCTGAGCTCGGCGCACCGCATGCGAAGCCCAAGCGCAGCGCCCATGGGGAGCGCTCCTGCGCTGCGGCATGCGGCGAGCCTCCAGCTGCGCAACTCACCGTCAGCGATGCCCGTGACTGTCCGCCCCCACACCATACTAGCTGTGGGCCCAGCCTTATGGATGAGGTCCACCTCCACGCCTGCAGCACGCAGGCAGCCCAGCCTGCGTGCGCGGCGAAGTGCACCAGCAGCTCGTACTCGGCCCTCATGCACTCCCCGCCTCGTGATGGTGGCGCCCGTGCCGAGGTTCCTGGCCTGCTAGGTCTTACGGAAAGCCCAGCCCTGCGACTTCCAGAACTCGCCCAGCTGGCGCCCCTGGCTGGGACTCGAGGCGAGCAAGGTCGTCTTGGCGGCACTGATGAGCAGGTGCTGGCTGCGGAGGATGCGCGCTACTTCCAGCCCAGCTGTGCCCAGCTGCGCAGCGACCACCAGCGGCCTGCCTCCCGCCGAGGCAGCACGGAGGGCAGCAAGCACGGGTAGCTTGGCCACCGTGGTCGCACACGCGCACCCTGCAAGGACCGTCCCGCAGGTGGTGAAGGACTCGGTGGCCATGCCCACGAAGCAAATGAACCGCGGGCTCTGGTAAAGCACGAGCAGGCCACGCAGCAACTTCAGGTTGAAGCCGTGCTCGATCCCGCACTGCCACAGGACGTCGCGCCGCAGGTTCTCGTAGAACTTGGTGGTGTCCAGAAAGAGGCTGGCGGCGGCAAACCCATTCTCCCGCGCAAAGGCGGCAAAGGCGTTGTGCAGCCAGCCAGCCTTCTTGCACCCGCGGTCTGCCTTGCCCCAGAAGCGGCGGTCGTGCTCCGCCTCCCACAGCGCACAGATTGGCTGCCTCAGGCGGCTCCAGATGCGCATGAGCAGCGGGATCCGCGCAATCGGTCGGGCCCCTCCGTCTGCCTTGGGAATGAAGACCATCATGGTGGCCTGAGCGCCCAAGGCCTGGGGTTGCTCCTCATATGCTTCCAGGAGGTCCAGGCATCGCAGCTGCAGGGCCACTGGGAGCAGCAGTAGCTGCCGCGGGTGGAGCTGGTCGGCCCCCAGGCCCGCCGTAGGCGAATAGCGCCTGCAGACAGCCTGCAGCATCTCCAGGCTGAGGGGAGGCAAGGTCGCGCCTGAAACGTCCCAGCTGCCGACTCCAGCACCCCCGATTGGAAGCCCTCCTGCTGCCAGAGGGCTTGCCAGTTGGCCTCCAGCTGCCCGACTGCCAGCATGCCAGCCAAATGTCTGCCTGTGTCGGGGTCGACCACCTGCGGGGGCGGCACAGCCGTGGCAATTCGATGGGCCAGCCTGCCACCCTTTCTGCACCGCTTCCTTGGCCCATGCCCTCCAGGAGGCCGAGCTCTTGCATCCATCTCGCCTCTGGGAGCATGCGAGGCGCCGCTGCAGCACTGCAACCGCCTCTGCGTCTCCATGAAGGCCAGCTTGGCTAACGAGGTCGCCCCACTCACTAGTGTCGATCTCGAGGGCTTCGACTTCGTCCTCCTCGCAGCCTGCGACCGTGGCAGCCTCCACATCGGCGAGGACCCGCTCGACCTGCCGCTCGTACCAGGCCTCGTGCGCGGGCTGCCACCGCTTCGTCTTGTCCGCGGTGACCCTCTGGAGAGGGACGTCGAGGGCCTGGCGGATGGCGTGGGTGAGGGCCGAGTGCCGGTGGCGGTACTCGCGCTTGACCACGGCGCTGAGGGGCTTGAGGACAACCCTGGGCCCTGCAGACCGGCCCAGGTACCTGGGCAGGTCGCCGTCGCCGATGCCGTGGATCCCCACTACGGTGCTCTCAACGACTTGGATCCACTGCCGAGCGGCCTCGCAGGCGTCGCTCGGCTGGGAGCCAACCTCCCAGGAACCTCCCAGGTCCAGCTGCAGGGCTCCACTTGCCAACGGGTGCGCCCCAAGCGGCGGTGTACCTGCACTGCTGCATCCTCGTGGGGACGGCGCGCAGCTGCGTCGACATCAAGAAAGCGACCAGGACGTACCAGCACCTGCACCAGGGCGTCGGGTCTCACGTCCTGCAGCAGCAGCCTCACAGGCTTGTGGGGGCACAGCCCAAAGCCATCCAGAACTGAGGCCTCTCTGACGCCATGGGCCAGGCAGAAGGAGCCCACGAACCAGTCGTACACATGCTCATCACCTTGGGCCACGCATGTGCACTCGGCAGGCCCCAGGTACGTGCCGCGCTGCACCCGAGGCCAGCCCAACTCGTGCAGCGTGCCTGGCTCCATGTTGAAGTCGCCCTGCGCGAGCCAGGGCGTGCCTTCGGAAAGCACCGTGTCGCCGAAGGCCGCGAAGATGTCGAGGTTGATGCCCTTGGGCCCCAGGGCGTCCTGCAGATGCAGCGAGCACGCCAGGAACTGCAGCCCTGACGCTGTGGTGATCGTGACCCCAATCATGCGATGCCTCAAGTCACTCGGCGCCATCCACGCACTCTCCGCTGCCTGCAGGTCGCTGCGCACCAGGGTCGCCGCGCCGCCTGAGTTCGCGAGCGGGCCTTCCTTGTCCGTGGGCGCTGCCGCGTGGAGGAAAGCCGCATATCCCATGCGGTGCGCTGCGCTTCTGGCTTCCTCCAGGCGGTGCAGGGCCAGGCGGGCCTCCTGGAGCATTACCAGGTGCGGCAGGGCGCCGTGCCGAGAGGCGAAGGCCTCGATGACCTCCAGGCTCCTCCTCCACGTGTTGCCGTTGACCCCGAGCACCTCGAGCCCGCGCCGGACATCCAGAGCTGCCGTTGTCGCTTGGCCGGGCGCCTGTGGGCCCTGGGCCCTCCCGTGGTCGAGGGGCCGCTTGACTCCAATGCGGGCCGTATCGGCGCCCCCGCCCGCGCGCTGCCTCGGCTCAGACGCTCTGGTGCTGCTAAATGCACGACTGCCCTGGCCTCGAACCTCCGCTGCAACTCCTGGCTGCAGGCCCAGCAGGGCGAGGAGCAAGAGGTGCCAGGTCAGCAGCCTCGGCCACCAGCTCCCGCTTGAACGCCTGGGCGACCTTCGGCCTCTCGCCGCGGGCGTCTCCGCGGCGCTCTGCCTGGCCGCGCTCCGCGGCGCGCTGCGGCTGCCAGGGCCCGGTCGCTCCTGCGTGGGTGCCGTCCTCGCTGCTGACCTCCTCCATGGGGCATGACTCTGCCCATGGCGCCCTCCTTGGTGCAGCAGGGGCTTGGGCGAGCAGCGTGCGCACGGCCTCCACCTGGGCACGAATGGCCGCCCATGCCACCTCGAAGTTGCTGGATCCAAGCCTCGGGCAGTTTGTCCAGCTGCACGAAGAGCCCAGGGACCTCGCTGGACCCTGCCCATTCCGCTGCCCGCTGCCGCCGCTGCGCCGGGGCCTCCGCACGGGCGTCCTCCTGAAGGGCGCGGAAAGCACGGGATGCCTCCTCCAACTCTGCGTCGAGCTGCGCCAGCTCCTGCTGGGCCTTCTGGAGCTGGGCCTCGGCGAGGTCGCGCGCCGCCTGTTTCTGCTCCAGGCTCTGGCGCGCGGCGCGGAGCCGCCTCTCTCCCTTGCTGATGGCGTTCTGGAGCAGCGTTGACCGCGGCAGGGAGGGCGCCTTCTGCTCTGCTGCTGCCCGCTGGGCCGCGCCCAGCTCGGCGCGCTTGGCCCCCAGCTGGCTGGCGACGACGTCGGTGAAGCAGCTGTCCACGCCGTCGGGCGGCCCCGCCTGCAGCGCCTCCAGCTGCTCGACCGCTGCCTACAGCCTCTCGATCGCCGCGGCGCCGCCGCCGCTGGGCGCCCCGCTGTCGCCCGACACCGAGGTCTGCGACTCGGTGGATGCCGCGCTCGCAGCCGCACCGCGGGCCTGCCTCTGGGCACGGCGCGCTCGCGGCTGGTCCACCCAGCCGTCCTGGTCCGCCTGGGGCCTGGCCCTGGCAGCAGCGGCATCCAGCACCCACGGTGGTGCCGCGTAGCCGCAGCCGAGGCACGTGGTGCGCCAGTCCCAGTTCCAACCACCGCAGCTGCACATCCAGCACGTCTTGCTGCGCCTGCTGCCACCGCCGCCGCAGCGCAAGGGGCGCGCCATGGCCACTGCAGCACTGGCCGACAGGATGCGCCTCCGCGCGGGTACAACAGGGAGCGCAACAACGAATTGCACTGGCCCAGAGCGAGGAGACCCTCGCGCTCAGAACGCCGCGGACGACTTGCGGTCGTCGGGTGCTTCATGGCCTTGAGCCAAAATGGCTACGGACTCCTGCTCCTGTGTTCTGCCGTGCTCCTGTGTGTTCTGCTGTGTTCCCGTGTGTTCTGTGTGTTCTACCGACCACCTGCGTGTTCTGCCATGCTCCTGTGTTTTGTGCCGTGCTCCTCTGTATTATGTGTGCTCTGCCGTGTTCCTCGTGCTCATGTATGTTCTGTCGTGCTCTTGAGCGTTTTGCTGTGTTCCTGTTTGTTCTGCCATGCCCCTCCGTGTTCTGCCGTGCTCCTGTGCGTTCTGCTGTGCTCTCGCGCGTTTTGTCGTGCCTCTGTGTGTTTGGCTGTCGTGGTCCTGCCAAGTTTCTGAAGATGCGTCAGGCGAGAAGCTTAAATTTAACATGCGTGGTCTTAAATCAACCTTCAACATCTCATGTGTTCGAGGGTGCCTCAGGCGATAGCTCCATATTCATGCGTGTGAAACTCGCGACTTTAATTTCCTGGTGGACGTCTCAGGCGAAACGCCTGTTTTTACTAACAAATCATTTGGGTGAGGATGCCCCTAGCGAAATGCTAAGTTTGAGAAATCTCGGGGGCGCTCGGGGGGTCATACTGGGCCTCGTTCGGGGCGGCTCGTTTGGGACTGCCCCGATGGCATCAACACGATACCAATGCGATGTCGCACGCATCTTTTTTGTTGAACATTGTCACTCGCGAAATTGTAATGTATTGAGGCCTGGCTTGGGCCGTCTGGAAGCTTTTTCAAGAGCGATGCTAGAACAGAACATGTCAGACCGATGCTGTTGCATGTTGCATGTTCTAAGGATGCGAACTCGTCATGTTCGGCAATCATCAAGGCGCTCTTGGAGCCGTCTTGGGGTCCGCGTTCGGCTCCCATTTCTTCCTCTTGAAGCACTTCAAGAACGACGTCAAGACGATGTTCAGAACATCCCACTTGTTTGAAGATGCCCCCAGCGAAATGCAAATGATCTGCCGTGTTTGTGGGCTGGTCCGCCGTTATGCGGAGAATTGTCGGAGGGTGTCCCTAGCGAAGACGCCTTTTTCAACATACGAGGTAGTCATGCACCTCCGTCGACATCTCATGTAGGCTCGGATGTCTCTGGCGAAACGCAGTTTTGTTTGCAGATTGGCGGATTTCGCGGATCTCAATGTTTCAAGGACATCTCGAGCGAGACACTTGTGATTGTAAGACCAGATGTCGCGAAGGTCTCATTGTTGTGATGATGCCTCAAGCGAAATCGTTATGTTGAGAAACCTGACCGGACAAGGACGGGAAGCGTCCTTTAGCGTCCTGGGCTTATGAGATATCATACGTTTTTAGTACGCGCTGCGCAAATCTGTCGTGGTGTGCGTGCGTTTGAGCGTGCGCGTGCGTGCGTGGAATCCGCGCATGTGTGTCCTTGCGTGGTGGTCTGCGGCACTGCTGTGTTATGCTGTGCTGCGCTGCCGTGTTCCTGCGGTCTGCGTGAACATACGTTGCCTCTCTGTGTGTGCGTGTGTGTGTGCGTGTGTGTATGTGTCTGTGTGTGTGCGCGTGTGCGTGTGCGTGTGTATGCCTATGTGCGTGTGCCTACGTGCGTGTGCCGGTGGGTGCGGCTGTGTGAATCGATGTTCTATGTGGTGTGCCGTGCTCCTGCGTGTTCTGCCGTCCTCCTGTGTGTTCTGCCGTGCTCCTGTGTATTCTGCAATGCTCCTGCGTGTTCTGCCGTGCTCCTGTGCGTTCGGCCGTAATGCTGGTTGTTCTGCCGTGCTCGTGTGTGTTTTTGTGTGATCTGCCGCGTTCCTGTGTGTTCTGCCATGCTCCTGTGTGTTCTTCCGTGCTCCTATGTACTCTGTGTGTTCGGCCGTGATCCTCATGGTCCTGTGTGTTCTGCCGTGCTCCTGTGTGTTCTGCCGTGCACCTGCGTGTTCTGCCGCCACTTCTGCCGTGCTCATATGTGTTATGCCGTGCTCCTATGTGTACTGCCGTGCTCATGTCTGTTCTGCCGCGCTCCTGATTGTTCTGCAGTGCTCCTACGTGTTTTGTGTGTTCAACGGTGTTCCTGCTTGTTCTGCCGTGATCTGCCGTGCTCCTCCGTGTGTTCTGCCATGCTCCTGTGTGTGAAAGTTACAGTTAAAGTTAAAGACGGGGCCTTCAAGGCAAGTGGTGGCCAGAAACGCAGACAGGGCCAGACGGGGCCCGCGTCCCCGAAAGAAGATGGGTCCTGAGACGCGACCACCCAAGAGGGGACACCTAGGGCCGCCTCACGACACGGGCCAGGGAAGGCGGACGGCAAAGCCGCTGGCTCTGGCCCCCAACCTGCCCACGCCAATCATGCAAGCACTGCGAGAACAGAAGCTACGCATGATCACAACCGAACTCGACTGCATTGCAAATACACCACGTGCACATTCAAATGCAGGAGACATTACCCACTGAACAACCACAGCCCCCCACCTCCAATGGGGAACAGACGTGCAAGGCGAACCATCACTCAGAAGGCATTCCGAACACGCAGGGAAAAGACGTCTCACAAGGAGCACCAACCACTCCTCGAATCCAAGCCTGGAGGCAGCGGCGCCCCGCCTGCAGTACCTCCAGCGCTCGCTCCTTCATCCGAGGGCGCCTGCACCGTCGCGGCATCCGCTGTGAGCCAAGCGCGGGCGACGGCCGCCCTCGCACGCCACCAATCGCGAGCCGCGACCTCGCCGCGAGCCCTGGCGCCGCCGCCCCCACGGCAGAGGGCCCGCGGGACGGCGTCGAGGTACGCGGCGGCGGCGGCAGCAACATGTCCAGCAGGTTCGGCAGCTGGCTGCTCCCCAACCGAGCAAGCGGTGGCCACGTCGGCCTCGCCGTCGAGGATCACGCCGTCGGAGCCGGAGCACTCGCCAGCAGCGCGCGGCGGCGCCGCCATAGCGCCCGCGGCCTGCACGAAGTCCACCTCGCAGTCAACCTCCGACGCCCCAGGGAAGAGAAGGGAAGGCACGTGGCAATTGCCGACGCGGGCGCCACGCCCAACGCGGGCGCGCCCAGCCAGCACGAACCCCATGTTAAGCTGCTGCTGCGCCTCGTCGCACTCATCGACGTCGATCTGGGCCTGCATCACCTAGGCTCTCGCCTCGCCTCCAGCCTGGCGGACCACTGGGGCCGCCGAAGGGTGGGGCCACGCGCCGACGCAACCCTGACCCCAGGGGCATCAGCGTGGAGAGCCACATTCCTCCGCACTGCATCCCCCTGCTCGGGGACCACTCCCCGCAGCAAGGCCGTCAGCGCGGGCACGATCGCCTCCGGGCGGTCGGCCAGCTCGGCGTCGCCCACGTAGGGCGCGAAGCGCCGCCGAACGGCCTCCAGCTCGCTGCGCAGGGCCGCTGCCTCCGCGAGCGCCGCCCTCACTCCGTTGTCCGCTGCCTCGAGCGCCCGCCTCCGAGCCGCAGAACGCTCCGCGCGCGTCCGCCGCGGCTCGCCGAGGCAAGCGCGAGCAGCACCAGGAACGCTGCCCAGCGTCCCAGCCCGCGCCATCATGCCCGAGCGCCCGCCGCCGAGCGCCGAGCCAGGCTTGAGCCAAAATGGCTACGGGTTGCTCCTGTGCGTTCTGCCGTGCTCCTGTGTGGTCTGCCGTGCTCCTGTGTGTTATGTCGTGTTCCTGCATGGTCTGCATTCTGTGTGTGTGCGTGCGTGCCGCAGGGGCAGGCTGGCAGCGGCCGCAACGACGGCCGCGCCCGCTGGGGCCTCTCCTGGGCCCGCTGCCACTTGCGGCTCCGCAGCTGCAGCTGGGGCGTTGCCTGCGCTGCTCGCAGTGGCCGAGGAGTCAACAGCTGGCTCCGCTGCCGTGCCAAGCCACTCCAGGCACCGCTCCTGCGCGTGCTCAGGCACTGGGCCCTGCGAGCGCAGCGCAGGGATGCCTTTTCCGTTCACTCTGTGCCTGGCAGCTCGTGACCCCTCCTGCCTCCTGCCTCCAGGAGGGAGTCCTCGTAGCCACAGGCTGCGCTAGTTCCTGCCGTCCTCGTCGGTCTTGTCGCCTGGGCACCGCTCCTCGAGGCGAGGCCTAACCCCTGAGCGGCCGCCCAGCGCCATGTAGGCGCCGCACTTGGAGCATGCCCCGAGCTCCTGGGTGCCCTCACCTTCTCCAGCGCAGGCATAGGAAAGGGCATGCCCCAGGATGCTGAAGGCTACTGCACTGGCCGAAAGGGCTGCCGAGCTGCTGCCTGTCGAGCGGGCGCTCTGCAAGCGTGGCCACTTGGCCATCGGCTCCTCGCCCGTGGCACCCTCCGCTGCCTGAGTCACCTCGGCGTCAGCGAAACGCACCTGGCGCCGCTCAGCAGCAGGCGGGGCGAGGCGGTCAGCGAGCTCGTTGCCGCGCCTCTGGGCCTCCGTCAGGAGCCCGCCGAGCACTGCCTGCCTCGAAAAGGAGGCTGGCACCTACTTCACCTCGAAAGCGCCTGGCCCGAAGGCTGCCAGAATCCTGCACCATAGGTGGGCGTTCGCCCTGCTGGGCGCGGTGGCGTACGCACGCCCTCTCCGCAGGCAGGACACTGCGGAGCTGCAGTCGATGTTGACTTCCTCCACTGCTGGCCCCGCACAAGGGTGGCGAACATCCAGGCAGCAAGGTCCTCGCTGTCCTTGGCCGTCTGCTGCGGGCGGCGGTCGCGCCAGACGGTGCCGTAGACCCCTGCCACCAGGTTGCCGCCGTCGCCGCGTTGCGCTATGGCCCAGCCCTCACAGCGCAGGGCGCCGAACTGCGGCTCGAGCGCCGAGCCATCGAGGCACCGCTTGCCGTTGAGCTTATCATCGGCTGGCCTGCAGACACATTGCACCCACATGGCGTCGGTGCGGCGACCCTGCGGTGGCTCTGGTGCGGGCAGCCAGCAGCGGCCGAAGTTGTCGCCTGCGCTCTCGCCAAAGGCCCGCGCTTTTTCTGCGCACTGCTTCAGCCGTGCCGACACTCCGTCGCGCCGCTGGGCCTCGAGCACGGGGCAGCCGAACAGGCGGTGCCACAAGGTGCCTCTCTCTGCTCCGCAGCAGCAGCAGCGCGCATGCCCCTGTTCACCTGCATCGTGGAGCCTGGCCTGCGTCGAGTGCGTGTTGGAGATGTAGGCCCCGAGCACGTTCTGCCCCCTCACTCTGGGCCCGCCGTCTGGCCCGAGCAGGCGCCCGATGGCGCCCCAGTGCAGTGGCCGCTGCAAGCGGGTGTCGTGGCTGATCTTCGGCGTCTCGCGACGAACGGGCGCGCGCCGAGCGCCAAGGCCAGCCTCCAAGCCCAGCTCCCAAGATCCGAAGTGGATGAGGTCGAGCACGGCGCCAAGGTCCGTGACCATGCACCGCTCGGACTTGAAGTGACAATCGATCCGCGCACGGGTCAGCACCTCCGCGTCGAAGGGGGAGGCGCAGTGCTTCCATGGCGTGTCAGCTCCTGCGCGCCTGGTCGCCGCCGCCTCCAGCCCCCGCTCCACCGTCCTGGGCGGCAGCTCGCCTGTCTGCAGCAGGCCCGCCATTCTCTGGGCTGCGTGGCCTGCCGTGAGGGCCGCAGGATCCAGGTTGCGCCTCCTCCTGAGCACGGCACAGCGCCTGCGCAGCCCTCGCTCCGCGCCCATGGGGGGGCGCTCCTGCGCTGCGGCAGGCCGCAAGCCTCCATCTGTGTAGCTCGCCGTCCGCGTTGCCCGTGACCGTGGGACCGCGCGCCATGCTGGCCGTGGGCCCAGCCTTGTGGATCGGGTCCAGCCTGCGCGCTCGGCGAAGCGCTCCTGCAGCTCGGACTCGGCCCTCATGTACTCCTCTCCTCGCGTTGGCGGCGTCCGCGCCGAGGTTCCCGGCCTGCAAGGTCTTACGGAAGGTCCAGCCTTGCGTCTTCCAGCACACCCCGAGCTGGCGTCCAAGGCCGGGGCTCGAAGCGAGGAAGGTCGTCTTGGCAGCGCTGAAGGGACGGTGCTGAACACGGAGGCGGCGAGCCACTTCCAGCCCAGCGCTGCCGAGCCGCGCGGCCACCAGCTGCTCCGAGCCCACGGCCTGCAGCGCGATGTCGCCGACGACGTTGCGAGCGACAACCAGTGGCCTGCCGCCCGCTGAGGCGGCGCGGAGGGCTGCCAGCGCAGGCAGCTGGGCCACAATGAACCGCGGTCTCTGGTAGAGCACCGCGTCGCCGAAGGCGGCGAAGATGTCGAGGTTGAAGCCTTTGGGCCCCAGGGCGCCCTGGAGGCATCGCGAGCACGCCAGCGGCTGCAGGCCTGACGCCGTGGACACTGTGACTCCAATCAAGCAATGCCTCAAGGCTGCGACGCCGCCTGAGTTCGCCGGCGGGCCCTCCTTGTCCGCGGGCGCCGACGCGCGGAGGAACGCCGTATATCCCATGCGCCGGGCTGCTCCCCTGGCCTCCTCCAGGCGGTGCGGAGCGAGGCGGGTCTCCTGGGGCATCACCAGGTGCGGCGGGGCTCTGTTGCGAGAGTCCCAGGCCCCGATCACCTCTAGGCTCCCCCTCCATAAGTTGCCGTTGGTCCCGAGCTCCTCCAGCCCGCAGCGGACATCCTGAGCTGCCGTCGCAGCTTGGCCTGGCGCTGGTGGGGCCTGCGCACTCCCGAGGTCGAGGGGCAGCTTGCCGCCGATGCGGGCCGCTTCGGCGCCGCCGCCCTCCTGCTGCCTAGGCGTAGCGCCTCTGGCGTGGCTACGCGCGCGACTGCCGCGGCCTCTCGCCTCCGCCGCGGCTCCCAGCGGCGCGGCCAGCAGGGCGACCTGCAAGAGGGGCCAGGTCCTCAGCCTCGGCCGCCAGCTCCCGCTTGCCCGCCTGGGCGACCTTCGGCCACTCGCCGCGGCGTTCGGCCTGGCCGCGCTTCGCGGCGCACTGCGGCTGCCAAGGCCTGCAGCCTCCTGCGTGGTCGCCGACCTCGCTGCTGATCGCGTCCATGGGGCACGACTCCGCCCAGGGTGCTCTCCTCGGGACCGCAGGGGCTTCGGCGAGCTGCGCGCGCACCGCCTCCACCTGGGAGCGAATGGCCGCCCACGCCACCTCGAAGTTGCTGGAGCCCCACGCCTCGGGCAGCTTGTCCAGCTGCATGAGGGGCCCTGGGACCTGGCTGGCGCCTGCCCACTCGGCCGCGCGCTGACGCAGCTGCGCAGCGGCCTCCACTCGGGCTTCCTCCTCGAAAACGTGGAACGCACGGCTGGCCTCCTCCACCTCCGCGTCGAGCTGCGCCAGCTCCTCCTGGGCCTTCTGCAGCTGGGCCTCGGCGAGGCCACGCGCCGCTTGCTTCTGCTCCAGGCTCTGGCGCGCTGCTCTGAGGCGCTTCTCCGCCTTGCTGATGGCGTTCGCCTCCTTGTGGAGCATCGTCGGCAGCGGCATGGAGGACGCCTTCTGCTCCGCTGCAGCCCGCTGGGCCTCGGCCAGCTCGGCGCGCTTGGCCTCCAACTGGCTGGCGACGACGTCGGCGAAGCAGCAATCGACCCCGTCGGGCGGCTCTGCCTGCAGCGCCTCCAGCTCCTCGACCGCCACTTGCAGCCTCTCGATCGCCGCGGCGCCGCTGCCGCCGGGCGTCCACTTGGAGGCGGCCGCGCTCGTTGCAGCACTGCGGGCCTGCCGCTGGGCACGGCGCCCGCGCGGCTGATCCACCCAGCCGCCCTTATCAGCCTGGGGCTCGGCCTTGGCTGCTGCTGCTTCCAGCGCCCATGGCGGGGCCGCGCGCCCACAGCCGAGGCACGTGGTGCGCCAGTCCCAGTTCCACCCACCGCAGCTGCACATCCAGTGCGTCCTGCCGCGCCTGCTGCCGCTGCCGCCACCCCGCGAGGAGCGCGCCATGGCCCTAGCCGCGCTGGCTGACAGGTCGCGCCTCCGCGCCGCGAAAGCAGGGAGCGCAACGAAGAAGTGCACTGGCCCAAAGCGAGGAGACCCTCGCGCTCGGAACGCCGCGGACGACTTGCGGTCGTCGGGTGCCCCATGGCCTTGAGCCAAAACGGCTGCGGATTATGTGTGTGTGTGTTCTGCCGCGCACGTGCGTGTTCTGCCGTGCTCCTCTCTGTGCGTGTGTGTGTGTGTGCTGCCGTGCGCCTTTTGCATTATGTGTATTCTGCCGGTGCTCCTCGTGCTCCTGTGTGTTCTGCCGTGATCCTGTGCGTTCGGCTGTGCTCCTGTTTGTTCGGCCGTGCTCCCGTGTGTTCTTTGGGTTGGTTGGTTGGTTGGAGGGGCCGCAAAGGCAAGTCAGCGAACGCGCGAGGGGGCCACTCTGGGCCACCCTCCAAAAACCGAGGGGGCCGCAGTGGGCCAACCCTCCCCGAAAGGCCGAGGCGGGGCAGGGCCCGAGGGCCCCACGGGCCGCCACTCCAGCCACCCCCAGGCCTCTTCAAGCCTGGGCAACGAGGGCCCCAGGCTCGGAACACTTCACTGAGAGTGCGCAATCGACTGCAAAGAAATGTAACGAAGTACGCAATCAGATGCAGGAAGCCACTCACATGACAGAGAGAGTGCGCCCTCAACAATATCGTGATGCGTCAGAGAACACACACACAAATACAGGAGGCCACTCACTCAGAAGAGGAAGCGATGTCCGAAACAGCAAGGAGACACACGAGGCAGCCGCACCTTACCGCGTGCTCGAGTCGACCCTGCGCTGCACTTGGTCAGTCGGCGATATCCTGCACCGTCTGCCAACCCGCCCTAGCGAGCAACAGGTCGGACTCGGCCGAGCTAGGGAGCGAGACGCCGAACCTCTTCTCGAGCATCTCCACGACCCGAGCGGCGTTCTTCACGCAGCCGCCGAGAGAAAGGAAGGCCGAGGAGCTGGACACCGTGCTCCCGATGGGCCGAAGCTGCGTGGCCAGGACGCAGGCGACCACACGTTCCGTGGACAAGGCCTGGCGCCCGATCTTCACGCTCTGCACGGATCCCTCCGACCCGCCGTCGTCCCAGTTCACGCTGCGCTGCCGCCTCTGCTCGGCGTCGTCGTGCCCGTCCACGTCGCGCAGCTCGCCCTCGTCGCACTCGGACGGCTCGCGGCTGCGCTGCTCGGCCCTGGGCGTCGGGGAGAGCGGGGTGGCAACCAGCTCCGCCGCCCGCTGGCTCGCAACAGGCTCTTGGCCGCGGCGCCTCTCCTTCAGCCCGTCCTCCAGCTCCTGTTCGCTGCCGACCGTGCTGAGGCTACAACCGCTGCCGTCGCCCTCCTGCGGCCCAGAGCCCACCGTTGCAGCCTCGGCGCGACGGCGCCGACGGCGGTGGCCGCGGGGCCTGCCGCCCGCCTCCGCCTCGGCGCCGGCCGCTCCGACGGCAGCAGGGGCCCGCACAACAAGCGCCCCCGATTTGGCCCCGGCCCGCCCGAAGTCGGGCGCGGCCTGCACCGAGCTCACAGCTGCCTCGCCTGCCGCTGGGGGCGGGTCCGCCGCGCGGGCCGCGCATCGGCCGCCGCGCTGCGCGCCCTGCGGCCGAGAGAGGGCCTCCTGCAGGACCTCCACGCCATTGCCCAGGTCGACGTGCGCGCCGACGTTGCGCAAGGCGCGGTCCCTGCCGCAAGGCCGCGCGCCCCGCATCTGGTGGCGCATAGCCGGCTCCATGGCGGCCTGACGCATGGCGAGCTCGAGGTCCTCCTCGGCGCACGCCGCGTCGCCGCCGTCCAGCAGCGCCCAAACCGTGCGCACAGCTGCGGCCACGGCTGCCGCGACTACCTGCCTGGAGCCGCCGCCTGCCGCTGCACCGTGCGCAGCTCCGTGGATGGTGGCCTTCAAGAGCTCGGCAGCGCCTGTTAGCTCCTCGGCACCGCCCGACCGCAGCCCCATGCTCGCACCGCCGCGGCAGACGACCGAACGGGCAGTGCAGCAAAATGGCTAGAGCCAAAATGGCTACGGATGTGTTCTTTGGGTTCTGCCGTGCTCCTGCGTGTTCTGCCGTGTTCCTGTATGTTCTGCCGTGCTCTCGCGCGTTCTGCCGTGCTTCTGCGTGTCGGGCTGCCGTGACCCTGCCCATGTTCTGAAGATTCCACAGGCGGACAGCTAAGTTTTAACACGCATGATCTTAAACCAGTCTTTTCAGCATCTCATGTGTCGAGGATGTCTCAGGCGAGATTCCAATTTCCAGACGTTTGTTAAATTCGCGATTTGCATTTTCTGGTGGATGTCTCACGCGAAGTGCTTGTTTGTGTGAAAGACGGTGTTGCGAACAGCTCAGTTTGATGAGGATATCTCTAGCGAAATGCTAGATTTGAGGAATCTCGAGGGCGCTCTTGGGGTCATCTCGGGCCTCGTTTGGGGCTCGTTTGGGGCTGCCTCGACGCCGTCAAAAACATGCCAATGCGATGTCACACACACACATCTTGTTTGAGGATGTCCCTCGCGAAATCGTCAGTTTTAGAAGCCTGGCTTGGGCCGTCTGGAAGCCTTTTCAAGAGCGATCCCAAGACGATATTAGAACAGCAGCTTTCAAAACGGTGCCGTTGTTGTTGTTCATGCCTCGAAGATGTCCCCAGCGAAATCGTCATTGTCAGCAGTCATCGGGGCGTTCTTGGAGCCATATTGGAGTCACTGTTGGGCTCCCATTTCTTCCTCTTGAAGCACTTCAAGAACGATGTCAAGACGATGTTCATAACATCTCGCTTGTTTGAGGGTGTCCCCGACGAAATGCAAAATGACTGCCGTGCTTTTTTTTTCTGGTCCGCCGTGCTGCAGGAAATTGTCTGAGGATGTCCCTAGCGAAGACGCTGTCGTCAACATAAGCAGGAATAAAAAAAACCTCCGGAAACATCTCATGGTTGTGAGGATGTCTCAGGCGAAACGCACATTTCTACAGATAAATGAATTTCGCGGCGATCATCTTGTCGAGGATGGCTCGAGCGAAACGATTGTGTTTGTTAAACGCGATGTCGCGAATATCATAGTTGTGTGAGGATGTCTCGAGAGAAATTGCTTGTTGGGGGGATCCGCAAACGAAAAATGCCGTGCGCTCCGCCACCCTCTATTGATAATAACGTTATTAGATATGATGCTAATCCAGCCACAACGTCCAACTCGCTTCTCGTACCTCGAAAACGCTTCCCGTCATCCGCTAACGATTGGCCAGATGCGATCCGCCACCCTCTATCAGTAAGAGACCCTTAGATACAATGCAGATTCAGCCACACCGTCCAACTCGCTTCTCGTACCTCGAAGACGCTTCCCGTCATCCGCCGACCCTTCGGCGTGTGTGAGACGCTGCCGTCGCCTTCGTCGTCGTCGTCGTCGTCGTCGCCAATCCCAACGGACAAAGGAACGAACAGAGAAAAGAAACGTCCTAGTCAAGTCGGTCCCTTTTTGTTCCCCTTCCTGACGAGGGGGGGGTCGGGCGGTGCGGTAAGGGGGCGGTAGAGGGGGGGAGGGAGGCGCCCCGGCTCAGACTGCGCCTCCCCCAGACTCCTGGCGGATCCCGAGGAGGGCCCCCCTGTGGACAGGGGACAAAAGCACCACCCCTTCCAGGGGGTCGCCAGCGGGGGTCCCAGGGAGGTCCTGCCCGTGGTGGGGTGGGCGGTCCCAGGTCAGAATGCCGCGCCCCCCTGGGGTCCTGGCGGGTCCCGGGGTTTTGCCAGCGGGGGTCCTGGGGGAGGTCCCTCCTTCAGGGTCGGCAGCAGCGGACGCGAGGCCTTCACAATACTACCAACTGTTCAGCTGCTCTATTCGGGGCCCTGGCTACGGGAGGCTGGAGAGCAGCAGCCCGCTGAGCGTGCGAGTGCTCGCTTGAACCTGTACGGCCATGGTCTAGGATTCAGCCCGCCGGCATAGCCTGCTGGAGCGGATCGGGTGACGAGAGCGGCCAGTCGCGGGCAGGCAGGCAGACTGCTAGGGCAGGCCTCAGATGAAGAGCTGTAGGTGCGGCCGCTGGCGACTTTCAGCTAAAGCGGCGACCGACACTTGGGAGGCGAGCCGCAAACGGGCCGCGGGCTGGTCATGGTAGGGTGCAACACAAACCACGCTGTGAACGGCCGGGTATGTCGTAGGCAGGCCGCAGCGGTTGGCGGATGGGTCGGCTCTATGTTAGCACGCACGAACAAGCAGCTCGCCCAACGATGCGCGAATCTAACGTGCAGTCATGCCCTCCTCGGACAATCAATTTCTGCGCTCATGTCAGGGATGGGGTGTCCGGCCATCACGACCCCCGGGTCCCCATCTCCTTAGAGGGCCTTCGCTTAGAGCTCGCTCTGTCACGTGGTTTGACAACGAGGAAAAGGATAGCATGAGAACGTCCAGACACCCCTATTCAGATGCTCTGCCCCCTTAATTACCTGAGCAGCTCGCTGCTGTCATGTGGGGGCCAAAACAATGTGCTGTGTCATACGGCTCCAAGCGCCCCCCCAGGACCCTTGCGAGCACCCGAGCGCAATTACCGCTCCCGACAGCTCCCAGGCAGTCTCCAGGAGCCCACAAGTCATGACAGAGGAGCTGCGATCGGTCTCACACTCGCAGCTCCCTGTGAGCACGCAGGCAGCCTCCGGGAGGAGCTCGAAGCCTGGCAAAGCTCCGGCCAACCCCAAGAGTGCCCCTGGAGCTCGCGAGCAGCCACGCAGGAGCTCGCGAGCAGCCCCCAGAAGCAGCTGATCTCTTCCAGACAGGCATCTGGCTCGACTGGCCCTCATGCGGCTCACAGACAGCTTCACAGGCAGTCGCAGAGCAACTCCAGCGAGTTCCCCCTGTTCCCAGGCAGATCCCTGACGCCACATCGCCGCCCACGACGAGCTCCGCACAAGAATACCCGAGGGGCTCCAGACCTCTCCTTGGGGCAGACCCAGAAGCCCGAGTCCCTTCTTCTCCTCCTACTTCTCGGCCTTCAGACCTGCTCTGCGCATTCTCTTGCATCGAAATTTGATCCCTGTATGTGGGCACTGCTCGCCGGGCCCCAGAGGGGCCTTCCCGACTGTCGCAGCCGGCACTCGCCTGACTCGATCCTTCGAGGACGACCGAACCGAGCCGAACTGAATCTCCCTCTTCGTTCAGTCCTGCGCCTTTTGGGATCTGCCAGCGGGCCCCCTCCGCAGGCAGCACGTCACCCCGGCTCCGCTCGCAAACGGCGCGTGAGGGGAGCCACCCCGTGGAGGCCTTCACGCCCACCACTCCCCGATGAGCCTCCGCCCCGGCCGCCCCGCCCTCAAACAAAAGCACGGCCATGATCTGCAGTGCCTGGCCACGGGCCAGTGCCCGCCGCGCCGCAGAAGGCGCGCGCCCTGCCTCAGGCCGCCCTCGGCCTCTTCGCCGCAGCCTCCTCCTCCTCGTCCGACTCGATGACGAAGGGGCTCTGCTGGCTGGCCTTCGCCGCGGCCGCAGCGGCCTCCTTCGCCGTGAGTTCCTCGGCGCCGCGCTTCGAAACGGCCGCGAGGCTGCCGAGGAGGCTGCTCTGCCCCTTGGCGAGCTCCGACGTCAGCTTCGCCCTGCCGGCGCCGTTGTGCTCCAGCGTGATACGGCCGATGGCCGCGGCAGCGGGACTGTCGCCGAGGTGCCGCTCCACGGCTGCACCCTCGAGCACCCCGGTCCGCGGCCCTCCAGAGGAGAGGGCGTCGGAAAGCTCCTTCCCGCCGTCGCCGATGAGCGCGCTGAACTCCTCCAACGACAGCTCAAAAGAGGCGACGTTTCCGGTCACCGCAGCGCAGAGGCGGCTTCTGGCTGCAGCGATGACGTTGGCGGGCTGCGGCACGGCCTCGGCACGGAGGGGTGTGGGCACCGACGCGACGGCTGGCACCTCCTTCGCGCCTTCAGCGGCGGGGCCCTCTTTCGTAGGCGCGTCTCCGGCGATGCCCGCCATGGCGTCTCTCTCGTCGCGTTCGAGCTCCAACCTGAGCCGAGATTGCTGGTCACTGCGGGTTCTGGCAAAACCTGCGATGCAACGCTTACTTGGGGGCAAGAACGGGGGGGGGAAGGGGTTGTGTACGGGGTTGAAGTACAAGGGCACAGAACCCCTGATCCGTTGGTAGAGAGAAGGAGGGATAGATGGATATCTTTCCCTCCCGCACGATCAAGGTCTGATCGATCTATCTCAGTACCTGAGCCCAAACGGCCAGACGCAGGAGAGGTAAGGATAAGGAGTAAATATGAGGGCATTACACGGGTTCCATTCACACCCCCCGCCCCGAATCCCGCCCGTTAAGGCGGGACTCGGGAACAGAGGAAGGAATCCGAAACCTCTGAACTCCTTTAGTCCTTAAGTCAGAAGGCAGCTGGGCTTAAAATCAGCGAAGCCGCAGCTGCAAAGTGAAGTTAGAAGGAGCACCCTAAGTCCCCCTTTCTTCTCCAAGCACGCTTTGGTGCCCCCTCGGTGCGCCCCCCAAAACGCTTCGGCACTCGAGGGCGGAGAAGAATGAGACAAGGGTGGGCGGAGAAAGAAGATCTGAGCGTTAAAGCAACATGCAAACTGCCTCGCTTCTGCGAGGCAGGTGTTGCCACCAGCTTGCAGATTATTCTCGACGCACTCAGGTTTAAACTTGCTAACATATGCATGCTAAGATCGTGTTGACGAACACGATCTTGAAATGAAACACATCACTGTGTGAAAGCGAATGTCTGGCCAGACAAAATGTCGTGTTGATGAACACGAAAATCATGTGTAAAAACTCTGTGTGGCGACTCCCGTTGGCGCTGCCCCTTAGGAGGCTGCCTCGGCGATCGCAAAAGGTAGTTGTGTGTGTGTGGCCACTTTTGTTATATAATGAAGTGGCCTAAGATATGAAATAGCCACCGCTCAAGACGAACATTGGTTATATTGAAGTTCGTGCCTTGAGCGGTGGGCCTTGCGGCCGACTCACTACGCGTTGCCGTTCTTGTAGAACCTGCGGTCCCACATCCTCTGGCCGTTGTACGTCGCGTAGCTCGTCGCGAATGTCTCCCAAGCCGTTCTTGGGATCCAGTTGCGAAACCAATCATTGTGCGTGATGTCCTGGATGTATACGTACTCATCGTTGTTGATCGCGATGTAGATCCAACAGTTGATGTAGTAACTCCAGTACCTGAGGCCCCAGTAGCTGTCCTCAAGGTCATCACGCCAGTACGCGGCGTAATCTGATGTACGCGCTCTCTTGGCACGCGGCCCCGCGGGCGTGTAGTCCGTCGCGCCTGAGGCGCTGGACGCGGCAGCATCGCCAGGAGCAGGGCGCGGCGGCGGCCGCGGATGGCGCGGCGGCTCCATGGCATCATCGGACTGGTGGGATTGTGTATCGGGATCGGTTCTCATCCCTGTATCAACCCCCCTCTGGTCGGCATGTGCTGGATCGAGGGAGCCTAACAACTCATTGGCAATCGCGGCAAGCTTACGCTGAGTGAACTGTTCACGGGTTCCGCCCCTTCTAGGGAGAGAAACCGTGACCAGTCCGCGAGCCTGCCGCGTCTGCCTGTCGAGGCGCCCCTCGTTCAGCCACCATTTCCTCCGACCAGCCTGTCCTGTCCTAATGCTGACGTCGAGGATGTCCCACGCATCGCGCATGTCCTCCACGGTCCAGGGCTTATTGCCGACGTTCACGCGGGCACCTGTCATTTGGTGGCGGAACTTGAGGTCGTTGAGAAAGCGTTGTACGAGATTGGCGAATGGGTAGTACAGAGGTCGGTCGTCCTCGGATTCGCCCATCAGTCTGCACTCGTGTGCAGGAGGGCTACCTGCTTCGACCCACTTCTGATGCCTCTTTTTGGACGCATTGGCCAATCTCCGCAACTGATCTTTCTCGTTGCCTGCGTGCGATCGCGCGCCCGTCATAATGACGTGCGCACCGTCCTTCATGTATCTCGCGGTGTGGTCCTCCGAGAGTGTCGTCTTGATCCAGTTCGTCAGCTTCTGGAGGTACGCGAGATCGCTCTGTGTGGCGGTGCTCTTACCCGTGGCGCCTACGGCCACGGTATACTGCCAACAGATATCACAAAGTGTGCCGTCACCTGTGGCAATCCCGATGGGACAGATCTCGACCGCAATTCTGACAGAGCGGTATGGGATGCAAGATCGTCTCGGGGGCCCCTTCCGAAGTGAGGTGATCGCGGGATCCCCAGCGGGTGTCCTGACCGCGAGCGAGGCTCTGACCGATCTGATTGATGGCCTCACGATTGATCTCGGTGTTCGGTCTGGAAGCGATCGATCTACTTAAACCCTCGATCTCGATCCTAGACAACCTTTCCCCTGGCAGTCCTTTGTACTCTATCTTGGTGTTGTCGGTATCCTCAGTACCGCCATGGCATACGTTCTCCTCACGAAGGCGGCGAGCTTTCTCTTGCAAGGTAGCCTCGTTGTCGCCCTCCTCGCGCTTGAGTCCCGTCTGCTCGGCTATGATACGTACCATAGTTTCCTGATCGGGAGCTGCAGACGCAACGCTGCCTGGATCCTGTGGAATATCCTGCTCAGTGCCTTGCTCACGAGGCGCAGCAGGTGTTTCCACCAGCTCTTCCCATACAGGAAAATCTGGATTACCGTATGTCCCAGTACAATTTTTGAATAGGTCACGCAATGCCTGAAGTGCAGGATGGTTCTCATGGGTGGCCTCTTTGGCGAAATCTGGAAGCTCCGCAATACTATCTTTCAATATGTTCTGGTATACTTTGGAAATCCATTGAAAGATGCCTGTGATCGACTCCTCGATAGTCTCTGGGTCGAGGTAGTGTACCAACTTTTTGAAGAAATGATCTGCACTGCAATTAGGTAAGTCACGTGCCCATTTGTGGGTATGATTGTAGTTCAATTGGTATGACTCCGCATTCCATGCTTTCGATCCAAATCGGATTTCAAATTGTAAATGCGACTGAGTTTTGTCCATTACGATTCTGTCTGCGCCACTGTGTATCTCGATGATCTGTTTCATCTTGATCATAGGCGAATCCACCAGCAGCTCCGATGTCCAACAATACACACAGCAGTCATCAGACTGTTTAATCCATCTTGAATCCTCGTCGGGGTCGTAATCTGGATGGTTAAGGAAGTCCGATGGCGGATCAATGATGTTGTCGATGATACTTGCCTCAATCTGCTCATCTGCTTGGATGTCTGCCGATAGGTCTGCTCCCATGTTGTCGTTCGCAGCTTTCTCTTCAGCAGTGAGCGGTATGCTCGATATGTCCACGATTACGGTGATCGATGGATCACGTGATGATGCTGCAGTCTGTCGAGGATTGTCGCCCGCACGAGCGATGTCCTCGGCAGGTGTGGCCACCAGCTCGTCTGGATCGGGTGTCCGAGGAGAGGGCCTTCTTGGCGGTGTACGCGGAATACGTGGTCTAAGAATGCTCGGCATGCCAAGGTATGGTAAACTGCCGTCAGTCTTGTGCTGGAGTATCTTTTCGCTGCATGATGTCGGACCTTTCAGGACGGTCTCCATCCACGTTGGGTCAATGGCGTGTTCTTCGATACGAATCGGTAATGCAAAGACAACGCCCTTGAGGGGCATGCTTTTGTCATTATACCATATGTTTACCCATCGTAAACCGTAGTTGAGAATAGGTACTTGTACCGCAAAGAACTTGTCGAAGATGCCGAAATGGATGATTGGACCATATATGTGTCCCTTGGACAAGGCAATCTTGGTATTGTGATTGCCTTTGGGCCAGTGGTTGTCGTAATGAAAGCATTTGGTAGAACCCCAATTCTTGACGACAGTGAAGTCTCCCATTCGAACGTCATTAAATGCAGGGCGACGGTCCCAATCTTTTTGCATGATCTTCGATGTGATTGGTCGAAGAGCTTCGCGACAGTATGACAATGCAATTAACCATTATTTATCATCTGCTTTGTGATTGGTCTCCCGAATCATAGCGCGGACTATTTGCTCATCCAGGGCGTCTTCTGCAGATGTACGGCCAGCAGGGGTTTCCCCCAGCTTGACCGAAGGTGCTGACGCTGACGTCGTCCTTGGAGGCTCCATGGTCTGGTCGGGGTCGATAGGTGCTAATCCAGGAGGGTCGTCGATGAGCTCTCCAGGAAGGCAGGCGCAAATCTCGTACTTGCTCAATGGCTCTCTTGCTGCCAATGGCGGGTAGTCCCATGGGTCGCCGTCTGGCCACAACTGCTGGCCATGCATGTGGTGTGGTTTGAGGCGGCGAATTGCAATAATTGCCGCAGCGGGTACCACGTCCTCTGTCATGATAGCGCCCTGAGCACCCAACCAAAATCTGCAACCTGCTTTTGTGGCGATTGCCATGTTGATCACCAGCTCGACCTCGTTCTTGTAGTTATTGAACTTGTATGATTCCACTGAAGTGTGTGGATTCTTTTGAACATTGTTCAAATATGTGCTAGAACTAAAGAATGCCTCAGATCGTTGCGATGGTTTATGATAGTTGTCTCTCTGAGAAATTGGATCAACGTATCCAGGAATGATCCCTGTCTTCAATATGTTCTTCCAGGCGCGGGATGCTGTGCCGTGATGGAGATATTTAACATCTGTCCACTGTAGGCTCTCCCATCCCATATTCCATGGCTTGGAAGATGGATTGACACAACTGTGACCACCAACGCACCGAATAGCGATGACGCTGTTCCAGTCAAAAGAACTGGGGTCACCTCCCTCAGGGATCGGCTTAGCATATATCTCGAGTCTGTTTTTTTCTGCGAATCAATATGCTTCTGGAACGCACGAATAATGAATATCGGATAGTAGTCGTTCCAATCGGTATACCCATCATTTTCACCATCTTTCTTGAAGTGTGCCACTGCCGCTTCCATGGATGGTCCATTGTGTTTGTCTTTGCGATCTCTGAATTTCCATTCGACTATCTCTTTAAAGGATTTCCAATTGCTTGGAATAGTCCATTCATTCTTTGTTGTTTTCTCCCAGATATTGATACGTCTGTCATGAAATTTGTTGATCCAAAACTTTTTGTAATGAATCTCATGGCGTAACATGGTCGTAATGTCTTTGATCATGTATTTGTTTGATCCCAGCCATTCTTCCTCAATTATCTCAGGACCATAACGTACATCGTCGTAGCGTGGTAATGATATCCATTTCCACTCTGGGAAGCAACCAGACTGTGCAATGTCAGGCGCATGAGCAATCACACTATCATCGTGCAGTAGCTGCTCGTACCATTCATGGTCTCCCATGCAGGCAAATCCATTGGTCGCACGCGTGCCCAGCAACATTGGGCACATGTATGGATGGTCATCTTTGACGCCTGCTTGTAGCTTCCACTCGCGAATAGTGCATGAGTTGTCGAAGATCCCGATCTTGCTGGTATCCTCGTGCATGGAACGTTCGCAGCTGTCCTGCCATGATAATATATTCATCTCATGTGGAGAAGGCTCCTCCTCGGCAGGAGTTGCCTCCAGCTCCATGGCCTCAAGGTCGGTGCCGTCGTCAGGGATCGGTACCGCCTCAGCTTTTGGGAGCTGATCTGCTGGTTGTTGTTCTGCTTTGGGTTCTGGAGTCGATGGTTGCGACACTTTTATCGATTGCGGTCCAGGTTGCAGTGGATCAGGCAATGGGCCTGGTGGGGCTGGCTGTGCTGTGTCAGCAGCTGCCTTCCATACGGATGTAGGAACATCAGGGTCATGACCCAAAGCAACTCGATCCAGTGCATTCTGCTTGAAGAATGTTTTGCATGCCTCGATGTTCTTCTCGTTCTCGGCAGCTGGGCCGATGCGGTGAGAAGACAATATGCTATCTTCTGCAATGATTCTTGCTTTGGTCGCATTATCATCTCCATCCAAATCTTTGATCTGATGTAAGAATTGCTCGAATCCAACCCAAGTAACTGCATGTGCATCTTCAACAGTTTTGACGATCTTGGGATGTAGGAGTTCATCTTTCTCAAGAGAATGCCAAGATGCCCAAGCCCCAGGGTAGTCTTTGATCAACAGCATAAGGTACTGGAATAAGTCGTTGTATGCGATAACCCATGGATCATTATCAGGAAGGGTTTGGTCAGGATCGCCAGGGTCAGGTGCTGGCGTACGTGTCGACATTCCAGGAGTAGGCTCAGTGGCGTCGCCTGTCTCGGCAGGCAGCGACGCCGGCAATGTGCCCTCGGCACATGACGCCATCCACGCACAATGAGCCATCTCGTTTGCCGTCTGTGTCATCAACGTTGTGAGGCTGGGGTCTCTTTTCCATTCGTTTGTAAACTTTTCTCTGAAATCGAGGGCTGCCATGATTTCTTTGGCCTGTGTGTAGGCCTGGTCGTCCGTGACAGCAGTCAACAATGGCGGCCTGAATGGATATGGCTGAGAAGGCAGAGATTGTATCAAAGCGCAGAAATTGCGATAGCATACTGCGTCGCAAAATTGCGTTGTAAACATTGCCATGTTATGGTTATTCTGCTTGGCGTGCCACGCCTGTGGGGTAATCCTGTCGCACGTATCCACCCAATGGTCCGATGGAAGAACAGTGATACCACGGTTCTGCATGATATTGATCAGGTCGCTCGTGCGGTGATCAAAGTTCGGATGTGCGCCCCATTGCGCTGCTTTTCCAGGCCCCATGACCGTGGGGCAGCGGAAATACTGCATTACGTCGACAAAACGTGATACGTCCACGAGCACGTGTACGGGCATGAGCGTCGGGACGCCGCCCTCACATTCCATCTTTTGGAGCTCGTATACGTTGGTAGGAGCACGATTCTGATGTCGGCGCATGTCGACGGTGTTCTGTCCATGATTGGCACATGCGATGTCGTTCGCGCTCCATACTACCATGGCATTGAGTCCCCTGCAATAGTGTCTTTGTTTCACGTATGATGGGAAATCATTGGCCCAGTAATCCCAGATAGTCTCATTCAACTCGCGCCGCTTCTTGATGGAAGCGTTGTCGCTTTGAAACATGAGGCCTCTGGCTTCGCGGATCTTTCTGATCATATTGCGCTGCTCGAGAGTGTTCTCAAACTGATTGTTGAGAATAGCGTTGGTACGGCTATCTTCTTTCTCGAAACGTTGCTTGCGTAGTTCCTCCATACCGTAGCGTATGTCTTCATAACCAGCTCCAGGCAAGAGAACGCAATCTTGACCGATCGGCGTGTCATTCTGTCTGAACCATTCCCTATAATTGCCAAAAAGGAAAATGCCCACATCATGATGTCGTCGCGGATAATGGTCGACAAGTGCTCAAGAATAGCGCCGCCCATGTATTCCGCGCGGTTGAGGCACGGCATAAATAGAGGTACAAGAGCAGTATTTGATGCATTGGCGAGGTCGATTCTCTTCTGAGCAGCGTTGAGCTCGTCGATGCCGAAAGTAGGATACTTCTTGTGTTTTGCACTCTCGGCCCCTTTCTTGGGCTGCATGATCCATGTTGAGTCAGTATACAAGTTGGTCCATTTGTACGCGTGACCCGATGGCCCAAACGCATGCTGCAATAGTAGTCCCAAGTCCTCTTGTATGAGGGAGTGCCACCCATTGTCTGATAGTAGGGTAGAAACCAAGCGACCACCGCAGAAAGCACTGTATTTTGCGTGGTCTAGCTCAAATGGGTCAACATCATTACCAGGAGTAAGGCCAGGGCCATTCGAGCCGATCTGGTCAGCAGCTTCGCCGAAGAAGTCGTTGCCCTCGTTGTATGGTGTCCAACGATAGGTACGCTCTGTATCTTGTGGATCGTCCAATATCGCCACCCAACCATTCGGATGGTCGGATGGTGTTGCCACCGTCTTGGAGTTTGATCCGATACTTCCAAAGCCTCCGCGCGCAGTCAACCATGTAGTAAAATTGCGGCGGAACTTGTTTGTTTGGTTAAGGTCGGAAAATGCTCTCATGTTGGTGACCAAGTTATCTTCAACAATGTGGCCGATGTGTCCTGATGTATCCGATGTCCTGGCAATGCCAGGTGGACGAGTAGGTAACTTGGCCATTGCACGATCAATTTTAGGAGCATAGCATGGCGTTACCAATCCATTCTGGTATACATCGGATGGTGCACACAGACCATTGTAATAGTATCTTTGTGTATCCGTAACGCTGTCCTCGGTGTGTTGTCCCAGTACTGCACTGCCAATTTTGGACCAATCGTTGTGAATCATCATCCACTCCGTCTTCAGTATCATTGTCGTGAAGTTTTCTGGTGGACATTTGCGGTGTGATCCTGGGATCACCGCGTGCAAGTGATCATGTAGTCCACGAACACTTTCTTGTACTGAAGGATTACGATTGAAAAGGCTGGAAATCATACACATAGCACGCATGAATGATAGCCGCGGCGTAGCTGTGAACGTGTTGTACTCGTAGTTGGCGTTGCCGCCGACGGATCCACTCTCGGTGTTGGCCCATTTCTTAGCCTCGACGGATGCGAAGCGGGCAAGTTCACGAATAGAAGATTCGTCGGGTACGCGAAGATCGAACTCTCCGCTTCGATCGGCACGCCGTTGATGTATGTATATGTAACCATCTTCGGGATCACGAGGACGACCAGTTTGAGCGTGGTACGCGAAGCCCACGCGGTCATCGCCCCTGGCGTTCGGGTCGTACTCCTTGTCGTAGCCGATGGGCCAGCCGACGAGGTTGAGCGGCCGTGCCTGATCCATCTCGTGGATGGGGGGGCCGGGATTAGAACCGATCTCACTTATTTTCGCCTCGCAAGCGGCGAACAGGATGCTTGTAAGCTTTGCAGCTCGAGTCGTAAAATTGCTGCGGTGTGAACGAATAATCAATGTCCTAACTCTCTCTGCATCTCGTGGAGGTGAGGGAGGATGGCGGGGATGTCTACCGTGCGGTGAACGTGCGCGTGAACGAGGTGCGCGCGACGCAATATCTGCGGCTGGTACGCCAATGTGGTACATGCATGCACACAGTCCCTCGTGGTTAGCTTGCCCAACACACTGAAATCCGCATTCTGATCCTACCTCGCCCCATCTTTCTTTTTCCGTCAGCAATATCTTGCATATGTCTGGGCATCCATTCAATTTAGGAGGTTCCGCTTCATGAGGTAAACCGTCGGGCCTCCGAGGCCCTCGTATCGGAGGACATTGTATCGGAGTAACGGGAAAGATAAGCGAGTGTTCCAAGAGATCCTTCCAAAGGTCTGCTTTCTTGGTCTCGAAATGTTTGGTCATCATATCTGCGATCTGCTCTTTTGTTCCTACATATTTAAGCTCGATATGTTCAATTTGGCATGTTTCGCATATCCAATCCAGATTGATACGATGAGTACGATGAAGATGACGAAGTGCTGGTGTACGTCCCTTTTGGACAATTTTGATAACGGCCTGGTTATCCTCCAGGACGATAAGACGTACTTTGGGTGCACTGATCTCTGGAGCTGGCTCTGGATCCACGTGTAGTACAGTACCTTCATGGGATATCGTACGTCTCTTTGGAGTCGTAGGTAAATCCGTATTTAGCGGTAGTTGCCTACGGCTAGGAGAAGATCCCCGTGTAGGGGGTGCCTTGCGAGGCGATGGTTTACGCTTCTTTTTGGCTGCCAATGTAGGACACATCGCCGGGTCAACGTGTCGATGGCAACTCAGGCATGTATTCTTCTCTTTGCATGTTTTGGCAACTCCCACCACGGCTTCCCAGAATGATAGTAGTGGTAACCCTTCCAGTCGTAGTGCGGAATCGAGAGCAACAATCTCCGATTCAGTTGATGAATGTGAAACAACCGTTTGTTTCTTACATACAGCGTTGACTGGAAAGAACGTATTGGGTCCAACAAGCGCAGCAAAAACACCGGTAGTGGATTTGGATGATGTAATGCAATCAGCGAACGAGGCGTCAGTAAAGAGCATGATGGATAACTTGTTTGACGAATCGCCTATCCATCCGTGTAAGCAATGTGTACGCGTCGTTTTGATGTAGCATATCAACCGATGAAGACGTTTGTCACATGTAGTATTCCATTTGGTAATTTCTCTGGCCAACATACATACCGGATGTAGAAGATCGAAACGCCAGCAACGTGCCAAGTACAGGATCTTCATTAGAACGCTTGCCGCGTCCTGGCCGAAGACGCCCTCGTCTGAATAGTCGGACTCAGTGAAGGAGGTGTCCTCGATGCCAGGGGTCTCTGCGTCGGGTAGGTCATGGTATGTGGCGGGTATGGTATTGGTAGATGTCGTGTCGACCGATTTTGCTGGGCTGGATGATCGTGGCCGTGCGTTGAGCACACTGGTAGGTCTGGCGACCGACCCGGAGGAAGATGGCGATTTGGATCGCGAAGCCCTCGGCGAGTCGGATCGTTTCCGACGTGACCCTGTTCCCTGGGCGCGCTTGGAGGCGCATTCCAGGTATCGCTCAATGCATTGATCTGTAAAACCAAGCATATCATGTCGAATACCACGAACGTGTTTGGCCGTATTGTAATCTTTCTCATTGTGTGCAGGTAGCATAGGGCGTAGTGTGGACATTCTTTTGTCGAAGATGCTCTGCGGTACATCATATGCTTGTTGTCCACAACCCAAATATTGTGAGTATGGAGTAGGTGGATCCAAATCGATACCGCTTTTGCGAATATAATCCCAGCCAGTCTGTAGATTATGAGCTGGGCCGGCCAATTTAAAATCGTCCACATATACTGAAAGTATCAGTCCCAGTTTGTTGTGTCTCCATACGCATTCCCATCCTGAAATAGGCTCGAAACCGACGCTTTCCAAGCATGTACGGCATTTTCGTTCCCAAAAGACACCTGCGAGAGGGTGTCCGTATAGTGCCAATCGCAATCGGCACACTGGGTTCTTGTATTTTGACCATGATGTCGGTTGTCGCCATTTAGGTATAGTAATCCAAGTATCAACTGGATCAATTCGTCCGTCGCCGTATAATAATGCTTGCGTGTAGGCTCCAGGTGCGTCACTTTGCTCTCCCGCATATTGCGGCAATAACGCAGTAGCATCGCAAAGTTTGGAAGCCTCTATATGCGAAGCACTGGAAGCGGCGTCGGCGAATATGGCGGCCAAACCAGTTTCATCTTTGCCTGTATTGCCCTGAACCACCACTCTGCCCTTGAATTTACGTAGATCAGGAGGAAGTTCCTCATGTTTGACTGAAGATAACTCCAAGATATTGAAGAAATGCACCTTTGTTCCATTGCGGATAGCTTGTGACTCAATATCAGCTTTTTCTGCAACAGTCTCCAACATCCATGTTTGTTTATTTTCCAATCTCTCGTTTTCTTTTCGTAGGGCTTCTTGTGCACGTGGTTCTGCGGCAACTTCTTTCTTACTCAGGTTTCTGGTAACTAATGCTGGGCGTGACCATGTCGAATCTGGTATATTATCTCTGTGTGCCGGCGTGTAGTTGGTCTCACGTGGCATGATTGGTATTACTACCGACTGGGTGAACTTGCGTATAAGCGGGTTTAAAGTCCCAGAGTCGGTTCCCTCATTATCCACAAATACCAAAGCACGTTCTTCTCCATCATGCTGTTGTGGTAGTTGACGGTAGTATAGTACCGTGGTAATGTCACGTGGCCCACCAGGTAATTTGGCATACAGTATTTCTTTGTTTGTCACGCCTTTGACGTTCTCATCGCGGATGACGTCGCCATTGTCAGTGTCGCATGTAATCCGTCGTTCCACAGTATTCCGGGTTGGTCCGCCTGATGTAGTAGTACGGAAATTGTTGACCTGTTTATCCTGTCTTGTCCACACTTTGAGTGCGGCGCGATCACGAATTTCTCGAGCTCGTTTAACGTCGTTGGCGTAATCGATATCTTTCTTTTGCTGTCCACGAGAAAGTGTTTTCCAATGCTCGGGAAGAACATGATCAGGGCGTGTAGTAGTCTGCATACGTGTCTCACGTCCACGAACCACTATTTTACCGTCTGGCGTTATTTTTGGAAGCTCATAGAACTGAATCGTGCCTGTCCACGGCTCACTTAACTCCCTGTGGTCGTTGGCGCTAACACCATCCCAAACGTCTCGGAAGTTACTTTCTCCCTCAAAAATGGAAGTCGTTTTGAAATCTCGTGTCACGTCGAGTTGGTCAACAGGTACAGGTATGTTCATGACGTCGTCCGTCGGAATGAACAGTTTCCTTCTTGGAGTACGGATATGTCTGATGACGCAATATCCGCGCTGTTCCCAGTAGTCTGGCTCCGGCGCTGGTGCAGCAATTTCAGAGGCCGATGTCTGGATATCAACAGCGTTATCCTCCGTTGTCATCATAGATGGGTCATCCCATTCTTTAGGGTAGGAAAGTGGAGGGTCAGGCATTGGCTTGTCACCCAAGGGGCGAGAAGTGGGTGCCTTCACCTCGTCGTGTGCCTCAGGGTTATGATGTCGTAGAGTACCATCTTTCACTGGGTAGGTGAAGTTGCCATCAGGAATGATGATGTCTTTGACTCTGTGCACATGACACAGTTCACAATCAGGATTCTTGGCGTATGTAGCCGTGTCCAAGACAAGGTAGTCACCTGACCATCGTCCACCAGAGTGTAAGTGGTATCCCATGAATAACCCTTCCCGAGTATTTTCTTTAAACTTTGCAGTCTCGTTGTTAATCTCGGGATTGAGGCATTTCCAAAAGATCCGAGCACCGAATGGTATGCAGTGCCCAGGAAAGCTTTCGCCAAATCGTATTTCATGAGCTGTCTTTTCTGCATGTTCCTCGCTGAGGGCAGCCACGCCCGTGGATGTATGCACAAAATTGTGTCCACAGCAAAAGGCTTGCATAGCCTCTTTCCGCCATTCGTGTCCCAGACCGGACATATGTAGCACAGCTCTAGTACCGAGAATGACAATTTTGACAACGCGCTCGATCAATCCACTTGTTTGCGGACGATGTGGCGTACTCGTGTCGTGTCTCCATCCCAGTTGGCGGCAAGCTTTCTGAAGCTCTCCAGAGTTATCTGTATAGATATGCTTCACCTCATCGTTCGCGGCGATGAACTGTTGAAAGGATGCCTTTGTGGTAGCTGCGTCTTTGTGTAGCGCTGGGTAGGCCATGAAGATGCCGGTATATCTGTCAAGAACAACAAGTGCATATTTGTCGCCATGTTTGTCCGCGGCATCGTCTTTGGCCAGTACGATATGGTCGGCAGTTAGAGCCTCGCCGAACTTCTTCGGGACAAAAGCCTCGCGGGCGTTATCCTCGTCGGTGGGGTCTGCCGGTGGATGTGGTCTGTGCTGTCGTCTACACGGGGCATTCTGTGCCATCGTACGAGAACAGATCTCACAGTCAGGGCGTTTTGGGCTGTGAGTCATGTAATGCATCGGGTCGATCGGTTTCTTTTGTCTGTTGGGTAGAACTCGATCGTTGTCTGGATGCGTTCGTGTGGGTGTCTCTGTCGGTATGTCGTTGTCTGCTTGAGCTATACCGAACCCCCCGCATTGTGGAGGAGAACACTGCGTCTGAGACGTAGGCGACTCGGTGGTTGTGTCCACGTTGGGCTCGTCTGTGCTTGTGTCGGGAGGTTCTTCGACCGTGATGGTCCGTGCTCCTCCTCCCTCTCCGACATGTGGTCTCTTGGGGCAGGTCCCTATGTGGGGTTGTAGCTCGTCTGCAGTGGTTGGTTGCTCTGTAGTTTTGCAGCACCAACAAGTGTCGTTACAGCGGGCGGATGAACGCTTTCGCTGACGACGGCGGGGTGCTGACGAAGTGCATAAACGTGGTGGTGGTATCCGTGTTAAGTCGTCGAGTCGTAACTCTGGCACTCGATTGTTGACTGGAATCTTATACCATTGGCCCCCCGGATCCTGAAGCATGTAGCCCAGCTCAGGATCCCAAAGCTGTCGAAAGCCATCAACCTCAATCAATTTTCCAACTGATAGTAATGATGGGCAGTCTGGTAAAGCAAGGGCTGAACTATGCAGTCCAACCTCGGGTAGCCGTATGTCGTAGTGCTCGTTGACGGTACGATCACCATTTGCAGTTTCCAGAATATGCTCTTCGCGAATAGATATGCGATCCGACTCGGTCTGCGTAAGTTCATGTTTTCCCTGAATATGATGAGCAGAACCACTGTCGAGAACCCAAGACCTTGTCAATGCGGCGGTCGAACGTGGAGGGTCGACTGGCTTTGTCGTTGTTGTCGTCTGGGCAGTCTTTGATGACTGCTTGACAGTGTCGTCATCCTTTCGGATCGCAGTTGGTGTGGCCACCGACTCTTTGTGGTGTCGGTAGTCGTGCAGTTCGTCGTACCATAGTTGTGCCTCTTTTTGACATTCTCGTAAGGCCTCTGCACTATCATCCCACCATTATTGTGGTAATGGATCTGGTACTTTGACGATGTCACCCTCATTCGGCAGCTCTTTCCATCTGTCCAGTCTGGCTCTGCCAGATATGGTATGGAAGTAGTAGTCCACGTTGCGTACGCCGAAGCGTATCCGACGACGTGTCTTGGTAGATGTCGCTGTGGCCTTAGTGTTGGCCATGAGGGTCTTGTCACGGATGACGTAACTACGGTCTGAACGGCGTGAACGTCTAAAGTTGGCAGGAGAACGTGCTCTAGTGTTGGGAGAACCACGGGACGATCCGCGGCTCGGATACCGCTTGCCACGTCCTTTGTCGCTACCATATGATCTATCACGGCCGCGTGGACTGCCGCGCCCGCCGCCACGATTGTCTCGTCCTCGGGAGGTAGATCTCGAAGATCTGTCGCAACGACTTCTCGATTGGCTGCGAGAGTCTTGGGACCTCCTGGATGTCGAACGGGATCGGTCGTATTGGCGTCGGTTGTCACGTCCCTGTCGTGAATCGCTTGCGTAGCGAAACCCCCCGCGTTGTGAAGACCGTTGGCTTCCTGATCCGCGGGATGGTGATCGGCCACGGCTGTCCTGGCTGGAAGTCCGTGGTCGACTCGGGCTTCGTTCAGGAGTCTTTGCACCAGGTGCGAGATGAGCGTATTTGCATTTGTCGCCGTTTGTGCACTTGTTCTGTGTGAAATCCTTGCGCTGTGCGACGTGTGGGAAGTTACACTTATCACCTCTGGTACATGTGTTGCGCATGGCAAAATCGAAGCAGAATGGTTTTGATGCTGGCTTCTTGTGATTCGCAGGAGTGGACATACTACGGCGGGGGTTGCCACCAGCCGTTGATGTTCTGGAAGATTTATTGTTCTTCCAATCCCTGGAATATGTATGTAAAGCCTTGCACCGTTCACCGTTGCGACAATTGATTGCCTTTCTTCCATGCAGCGCACACGTTGACCTGAGATCGTGTCATGTTCGTACCGTAGCTTGTTTTGATTATTCTCCAATTGTTTAATCTCCAGTATGTCCAGGACACGCTGTCGAAGCCATCCGTAGGTACGATTTGGGTCGCTCATCTTCATGCGCTGGTACTCGTACATGTCTTGTTTCATCCATGCATGTCTACGAATCTGCGTGCGAAATAGCGATTCCAATATCTTTGGATCGGGTACTTCTCGGCAGTCCAAGAGTAAGGCGTCCCAATCGGTAATGAAACGTTGCAAATCTTCATCTCCCATCCTCAGTTCTTTAAGGCGCTCGAAATCGCGCAGATCGTCGTCAACGTCTGTCACTTTGTAGGACTGTAGGATATGCCAGTATATCTGGCGTCCTTTGAGCATGCGTCCTGCTTTGTGCTCTCTGGTCTCGATGAGCCTGATTTGGTAGCGTAAGTCTGAGGATAAGATGTCGCTCAGAGCGGTTGCGAGTTTGCAATCGATGCTCTCAAAGTCTCCACTGTCTTGTAAATCCTCGAATGTACATTCGGGCTGTTCTGCCACGCATAGGAAGGCGTATGCTTTGGATGGTCGCCCTGAGGCGGCCCCGAAGTTCTTTCGCACTCTTTGCTGCCACTCCAGCAGCTGCGTGATCTTAGGCAAGACAGGTACACGGACGGTGTCTGACTCCTTGATAGGCGTCGTTGTATGGACCGACACCGCAGACACTGGTTGTGAGGGTATCGGTGCACCGTCGGTGGTTGGTTCTGTGCGCACAGGAGACACATGACGTGTCTGTGCAGAAGCTGCCGCGGAGGCTGCTCCTGGGGACGTACGTCGTTGTTGTCCTGCTGAAGCTTGTGGTGCTTCGGCGGACGCTGCCGTCGGCCTGTGCGGGTCGGCTGCAGGTCGAAGGTGAATGTTGGTGTCGTTAGTGTGGTCGATCAGCTGATTCGTCCAGCTCGTCATGTCTTCTTGTATTTGACCCACCTTTTGGCGTGTATACTCATCAGTATCCCGAGACCGTTGTGAATACCGATCAAGTCGATGCTCGCATGCTCGGAGACGGGCGCTTTGTGCCTCCACCTCGCTTTCCAGACGTGCGAGGTAACTCTCTACACGTACCTTCTCAGTATCTCTTTCATGAATAACCTGGGAGAGCTCTAACTGCGTGTGGTCCGCCGCCTTCTCAACCTCCTGCAACCTGTCAGTGAGGCGGGCGAAATCGTAAACCGTGGGAGGAGAATCCAGCTGATCAGTCTGGGCTCGTCCGACACGCAACTCTGCCAGGGCGTCCTGTACACCAGGGAAACGCTGCTCTATGTCAGAGATCCGGTTAGCGAGTGGCTGCACGACAGCGTTGGTCGCATCAAGCCTTTGAGTGATGACTCTCTCAGTACGCTGCAACATGTCGATCAGGTTCGACGAGTTTGTGTGTGCTTCGGTACGAAGCGTCGCCGTAGTGTGGTCTAGATAAGATCGAAGATCATTGATCTGAGACTGAACGTCGCCAAGGTCTGTGGCCTCGGTTGGAGTTGGTCGGTTGCGGAGCTGGTCGTGGATCTCATCATGTAAAATCCTGACCGCAGAAACGCCTGTGTCGCGTACGATCACAAGTTGTTGCTCCATCTGCGCGAGATAGTTGCGCAGGTTCTCGACCATCGCCGTTCGTTCACCTGAGTGTGACACCTCACGATCAACCTGGTACTGCAGTTCTCCTATGATGCGTCGATCTTCGGCGATCCTGGAATCGATGATCCCTAAGGCGCCGTCAAGATCGCGGCGTATGGCTGCAGTATCGGTGGCGTTCGTCTGAACGCTCTGTAGTAGTCCAGAGTATTGGCTGGACACGAAGGTTTCAACCTGGTCTCTGAGCTCAGCTATGTCACCTGCGGCGGACGTCTCCGCCAGCTGGTCGTCTGAGATGGAGAGGTGGGGAGCGTCAGCTTCCCTGTGTCCCCTGTCGCGGGGAGTGCATGGCCTCTGAGAGGCAGTGCGCGGGCTCGACCTGCTTTCGCCGCATGGGCCTGGGGCTCCACGGCGGTTGCGCGCGGACGAGCTGCGACTCGGACCATGTGTGTGTGGTGTCTCATCCGATGATACCTTGGGGTACCGCGTCTGCGGCTGCGCCGACACTGGTCTACTGAGTTCCTCGAAGGTAGCTACGTGCTCCGCCACAGGGACGGTCGCAGGGCTGGGGGTCCCAGCACCTGAGGTCCATCGGCGGTTAGCGCGAAAGCGCCCTGGAGTATCGAGACCAGCAAGGCTTTCGCCTGACGCGGTTGGGATTGCTCCCGACGGGGAAGGGGAGGGGGGATCGAAGGTCGGCGTGTGAAACTCCTTCCTTCCTGTTCCTACTCCTTCTCCTGTCCCCCCGCGGGCGGCGCTGCGGCGAAGTTCAGCAGCTAGTCGCGCCTCGGGCCCTTCGGAGCCGGTGCGTGTGTGTGTGTGTGTGGGGGGGGGGGGGTTATCTGGAACACCAACACAGTCCGCATTAATGCTCTCCAACTCGTCACCGAGCCGCCGGGCCGTGGGAGAGCTCGGACGCGAAGGGCCGATGGAACCCTTGCGGCGCATGCGCCGAAGTGGCTCCATCAGGCTCGCATGCGAGGTCACCGCGGGCGAGTCGGTGAGGGTGGGCTTAAAAGGGCTGATAACCTGTGTACGGGGTTGAAGTACAAGGGTACAGAACCCCTGATCCGTTGGTAGAGAGAAGGAGGGATAGATGGATATCTTTCCCTCCCGCACGATCAAGGTCTGATCGATCTATCTCAGTACCTGGGCCCAAACGGCCAGGCGCAGGAGAGGTAAGGATAATGAGTAAATATGAGGGTATTACACGGGTTCCATTCACAGGGGTTGGCACGTCCCGCTAAACCTTCGGACGAAAGCGGAGTAGAGCAAGCGACGGGACATTTCAAAAAGAGCTGTAAGACAGAATAAAGAGGACAGGGTATTCCGTGTCAACAACTGCGCGAACAGTGCCTGCATTGGGTGGTGCCTGCCCGATCTCGACAGAAAAGGACCCTTGTCGGCGAACTCCTGTTGCGCCATGTTGGCAATTTGCTTTGCCCAGCTGTTCCCGACAGTTCCCAGATGCCCATGTTGCGCCTGGCTGTTGGGGGTGTGCTTGGCTCGACGGTGCACAAGCCCCTGGCCGCTGGCGTTACGCGCCCTCTCGAACAGTCGCCACCCACAATGCTGGGTTGGCAAGGTAGCGAAAAAGAAACGCGATAGGCCGAACACGGTTAGCAGCAAACGATATAATCTACATAACGGGCGTTTGCACGCGGTGCCATCAGCACGCAAGTACCCACATGTGTCTGAAGCAAGCACAGCTATCACACCATACACAATATGCACATCGAGCAACCACAAAGAGCCCGCGCAACGCACAAACAAACACACTGACAACAATGTATCATACCTCATAATGCAGTCTCACGCACCAAACTTTAAAACTATGCACAGCAAACCTCTGGCCAAGATCACCCCAAGTAGTATAATGTTCCGGTACTAGCAGATTGAAACAACTCTCGTAACATCGGTCGCACGAAGTTATAAAACAGCCAGAAGGGCCCCGCAGACTGGCCCAAGAGGGCCCAACAAAGGGCCTCAAGAGGGTCACAGTGGGCCCAACAGAGGGTCCCAACAGGTGCCCAGAAGAAGCGTTACCGCCGATCCGCTGGAAACGAGTCCCTCCAACATGCTCCCAAGACCCGCAAAAGGGTCCCAAGAGAATGCCTCAAAACGCGCCGAGGCTCACCCAAGTGGGCAAGAAATGTTCAAGAAGATGCACCGCAAGAACCCCCCCGAACGACACACAAACGTCCTTGATCGACCCAGATGCAGTGGCATGATAGGCAGAACGCCCATCGATGTTCGCTCTCGCATGAAATTGCCACTGTCCTGTGCCTCCGTCCCATTCTCCCCCTTGCGCCCAAGCTATTCTTCTGTCAGGGTCGGCGGAAGCCGCAGCAAGGCCTTTCCACTACAAGCTTGCTCATCACAAAGATAACCATTTGCCAAATCATGCGGCCCGCCTCCTGACAGACCTGGCATTAACAGCGCGAACGTCGCCCACAACTGCAAGAAAACGGCCACGGCGACGCCGGGAATGACGACGACGCCGAGGAGGCGACGGGTCCGGGGACGACGACGCCAAAGGCCGACGGCGACGCCGAGGTCGGCAACGACGCCCAGGACAAACACGATCCATACTTTTTAGATGGCCGCTGCGCTTATTACGTGGTTGGCGGGCCTCTAGAATATACGAGCGGACACAAGTAGGTACTCCAGGTCAGCTAAGTACTTAGCTGACTTATGGATAACCTGCTTAGCTAAGCCACGCAACCAACCGATCAGCTTACTACTTAGTGGTTCGACGATGGTTGTCCTGTTGCCACTAACTGGCCCGTCAACTTAGCAAGTCAGTTTTAACCAACTTAGCTGAGGTTTGGAGAGGCTCAACTAAGAGTTAATAAAAACGGTTAGTCAGCCTGGCAAGCCTCTAATACATAGCTTCGTTGCTTGTTTTCACAAGCGCGGAAAAGTGCGTCGCATGTTTCGGATCGGTGCCAGTGTCTTCAACTACGATCTCGAAAACCAAATGATGGCGTCCTGGTGTAATGTACTAGGCGCTGGCATGCGCTTTGCGCGATGTTGACAAATTGTGGTGCGTTACGAGTCCTATGGCATGACAGCTCGTTGTAGCGGTCAGTCCTCGTTCCGCTGCACAGGGATGTCCGTGCAAACTTATGAGTGGCACGTGGAAGTTTTGGAATCGGATGCCTCATATACCGCACTGCAGAGCGCCTGAATTGAAGGCACATGTCCTGGCCCCAGCGCTGCGAACGCTTCATGGAATGTTTGCGCGGCGTTCCCTACGAACTTTGGGCTGCGTTCGGCGGCGCACAAGGCGCGCGCCCCCTTCGCCCTCGTCCCCCTCGCCCCGCTCGCGAAAAACTGAAGCCCGAGGCCACGGGCGTTTTGTTTAGGCGCTTCAGCGCAGCGATGGAAGCGTCGAGCGCCGCCAGCATCTCGCCGGCCCATGCTCAAGCCATCCAGCAAATCGCGTCTGCCAAAGGCAACCTAGCGTCGGGCTGGGAGGCCGTGTATAAGCACCTGCGGACGCGCGATCCGGCTCATGTGTCCCTGACCCCGCCGACGCAGATGGGCTGCAAACAAGAGAGCAGGAACGGCGCGCTCGCAAACCCGACAACGGCCCGCAACCTTGAAGCGAAGATCGCCTCCCAGAGCTTCGTCTCCTCCAAAACGCAGATCGCCGCGGCGGTCGGGGCCTCTCGCGACATGTCCGCCCGCGACAAAATATGGGCCCTGAGCACGCGGCCATCGCGGCTGAAGTGAGGGCGCCACCCTCCGTGCATTCAGCTTCGCTACCTCTCAACGGGCGGCTCGCGCGCCTACGTCTTCCTGCGTCGCGCCGTCGCCAGAGCGTCCGCGTCGGCGATCGCGGACGAGCGCGGCTTCATCGAGAACGAGCGCCCGATGGCAACCCAGCCAATGGGCTGATGCCTGCGCCAAACGCCTCACATGGCTTGTCATAAAAAAGTAAGCCGCCGTGGCGGGCTGAAATAGATTCGCACGGAGGGCCCTGAGCGCGGACGCACGGGAAGGCATGCGCGAGACCGAGATCATGCGAACTAGCTACAAACGATCCGCTCGACGATATCGGATGTCGACGGCGACGCATGGAACGACGGGGATGGGGACCAAGGGGGTGGAGGGATCAATGCAAATATTCGCATGTATCTGCACACGTTGTTTCCCGCGTTGCGCTGCAGCGCCGCGTGCTGCGCGCGGTCGGCGCTGGTCGCAGCGGGCTCGCGAATCACCCTGGCCTACAAACTCTCGGGCGGAACCCCAGAACCAGATTGGATGGGGGTCGCCGCGCAGGCGCCCCTCCCCAACCCGCCGCGCTCTTCGTGGATCCAAGACCTGTGCGAAACTGCCCACCCCACATCCACGCACGCGAACTCTCACGCTCGCGCCCCTGAAGCGAACACGCACAGCTTCCCTACAGGAAATAGGGGGGGCTGTCCACGACAATCGTCGTCGCCGTCGCCCACTCAATCGTCCGACGCCTAAATTTGATTCGCATTGCGGCCCTTTCTCCGTCTCTCCCTTGACAGAGAGCTGAGGGGAACGGCGGCAGGAAAATACCCAACATATCGATCTCAAGATATTCGAACACATGCTTGAGGGCATCGCCATCTGGAAGACCACACGCGAGGCAGCCTAACGTGGGGAACCGACAACGACCCATGGTGAACCACCCGTTGCGCACAGCTTGGAGAAAGAAGGCGAGGACCGATGGAGCGACCACCTGGGCGGACCTCCAGCAGGCCATCAAAAGCCGATCAAAACCACTCAGATTGAGGTCGGGGTCGTTTGTGAAAACTCGAACAAGCAAACAACACTTCACGGCCCGATGGAAACAGTCAGGGAAGGCAAGCTCAGCTTGTGTGTAGAAAGAAACCTCATACTGGGGCATGTCGAGGATACTAGTCATGAACTTATAATTGTCGACCATGACAAAATATATGATGTCGTTCCACCACGGGTGCTGTTTCCAACCGAAGGTGCAATCACCATCAAGTGCGATGCTGACCAAGAGGAGGACGAGGAGAAGTAGGAGGAGGATGGAACTCGATGAGTGTCGGGATGGGGGGCGAGGACGGTGTGTTAGTTAGTTCACTGACCCGTACGTGTTTACGACGCACTAGCTACTTATGAACGGCGTACTCGCCACAAACTGCAAAACGCGAACCACTTACTAACCACTTAGCTAAGTAGGTTATACGTGTTCTCGCTACGTTGTTCGCACAACTCCCTGACCAGCTAGCTATCAAGTTAACGTACACCTTAGCAACAAGTTCTTGCATATCCAAACTATTTATACAGGTTGCTGGATTCACTAACCAATACAGTATGGTTAGTACCCCAGCTAGCTAGTTAGGAAATTCTGCATCCACTTGAGTGGCTTACAACCCACTTGCATCACACTTGCAAAATGTCCAACACAATTTCAACTGACGTACAAACACGTTGATGCTCCAGTATATTATAATAAGTCCGCTAAGCAGTGATGACTAAGCGTAGCGGCCATCTATTGGCATCAGACTTTGCGGTTCTTCCCTAGCTCTTCCAGGGATCGGTTATTGATCACCCCGTGGCCCGAACACGGCTGGCCGACATGAATCTATACATTGTGCAAAGGAAGCGGGTCTTGAGGGAAGTGGGTCCTGGACTTCACGTCCAGAGTTGATTCCTCACAGCTCCAGGACCCGAGAAATTCCCCGTCAAAGCCAAAGACGACGAGAAACAACCTCACGACCCGTTTCCCTGAGGACCCCTTCAAAGACGTCCGACAACACGATTGTGTTCACAACTTGGCTACCCAGAGGTCAAGGTCTGGACCCTTCCCTGGGACCAGCTTCTCATCCTGACTCGTTGCTTGACAATCTCGGGGCTCGGTACGGGCCTCCGGAAGGCCGAAACATGCCAGAACCTCCCGTCGTGATGTCTCCGAGACGAAAATTGGGGTCCCCTTCGTGGCGAGTGAAGACGCTGGGATTGAAACGGTCAGCTCGCTTGCGGCCTCCGGGCTCCATGTCCACGGCGGGCGGCGGGCGGAAGGGCAGCCGCTCCTCGCCCGCCAGCAGCGCCTCCTGGGCGGCGGGCCGCGCGCGGCACCGCCTGCCTCGGGCACGGGCAGTCAGGGCTGGCGGTCGCTGGCGGCCAGGGCGCGGGCAGGCAAACATGACAGATCAACACCACGGAGGCGGGTGGGAGCGAGAGCGGCCGCGGAAAGGGGACTTCCTCCATCGGGCACTCGTCTTCTTGAGCCCCCTCCTGGAAGCTTATCGCCGCCACCGCTGCATCCCCGTCGAAACTCTAGCCAGGATGCACTACAAGAAGGTCCCAGGGCCTGGTGCTTGACAGCGGAAACACGACGCCATCGCGGCGCCTAAAAAATCAGGACGGGAAATGGTTGGCCGTTTTCGGCCTGTCAGAAACCGACTCTGGGCGAAGGACCCGCCCTGGCTGAGGCCCTTGGACTGTTTTTCCGCAAGGCGATGCGAAGCCCAGCGGCGGAGAGAGGAACGACACTGGGACGACGACGACGACAGCAGCAGTGACAAGGGGGGGAGCGGAACCGCGAAGGGGGGAACGAGAGCGACCAGCGGCGCGCCCCTGCTCCCGCACGAATTGATACCCCTTGGGCTTCGCAGGTGGCGGAGGCCAGAGCGAGAGTGGCAAAGAAGGGCGTGTCCTTCGCTGCGGTCTCTCGCATGAGTCGCAGGTCGTCGAAGCGGCTGTGCAGGAACACCACAAGCCTGGGATAAAAATTCGAGCAACAATGTGCAGACAAAAGGGCCCGACAGTCTCAGAGAAACGAGGGACAAGAACCTTGGTGGTGAAAGCGTTGTCCCGAACAGCATCGCGAGAGCAAAAGTACCATTCCTTATCCTGCACGCCGTACCTGGGGGAGGGGCTACTTGAGTGCCACCTCCTTCTTTGATCGAAGTCCTTCCAAATGACCCCAGATGGCCCCCGAGGCCCCCAAGAGTTCCCAAGAGAGCCCCAATAGGCGCCCAGGAGGCCCCATGAGGCCCCCAAGGGATCCCCAAGAGGCTGCCAATAGACCACCAAGAAGCCCCAGGAGCCAAGAGACTCCCCCGAGGCACCCAAGACGCGCCAAGAGGCCCCCCAGAACCGCCAAGAAGCCCCCACGACTCATCGAGAGGACCCCAAGAATCTCTCAATAGACATTCGTAGAGACTCAAAGAGGCATCCAAGAAGTCTCTGACCTTTCTGCTCGCCGCCCTCCTCTTCCTCCTCCTCCTCCTCCTCCTCCTCATCCGCCTGTTCCTCCTCCTCCTCAACCTCCTCCTCCTCCTCCTCCCTCCTACCTCTTGGCCGTCCCCCTCCCTCTCCCCCTCCTCCTCCTCCGATTCCTCCTCCATCTGCCCCGTCTTGGTGTACGACGGCTTCCCAAACACTTTGTTCGACTGCGTGCCCCTCCACATGTCATACAACGGTGTGGTTTTTGGTCAAAAGGCTCGCGAGGCGGGTCGAACGCCGTCCGAACACTAGTCGGGCCGCGACTGGGCAGCAGGAAAAGAAAAGCAAGCGAAGCAAGCGAGCGGGCAACCACTCAGAAGGAGAGCCAGGACCGATACTCCCAAACCCGGGGGCGTTGGAAATCCCTGTGGCGACCGGCAAGTAAGCGCAGCCAAAATGGCGCGGCGGCGCGACCATAAACACGCAGAGGTCGACCGCTCGGTGTGAGTCAGACAAAGAGCACCGTCAGAGACGAACTAGACCGACAGGCACACCCAGACGACATCCGTGAAGTAGGCGACACAAATGCCAAAACATCGTGTCGGGGCAAGAGTGAAGAGGGGCAACCTCATCACCGACAAGACTGCAAACGGCAGTAAAACCTGTAACGGCTGTTGGGGTGACGCGGAGCGTTGAGAATTACCACTCCCACTCCTTCACGTCGCACCAATACAAACGAGGCCCACATGAGCCAAGAGGGTGCTTGAGAGAAGCGGGACCTGGATATCCCGAGGCTCCTCTCAACCAAATTTTCACTTGGAGCTGTCTGTTGACAGTCTCTGGGCCTTGGAAGGGCTCCGAAAGGCTGACAAATGAGAATTACCTCAGCTCCCCTCTCTCGAGACCCCTTCACAGACATCACACGTCGTGGATTCTTCGGCACATACCCCCATACCGATTTACCCAACTCAGGAAACTGGCTTGTCGTCCAAGCCCATTTCTTCGCGGCCCCAGACACCCAAAAACGCCTCCCTGGAGGCGTGTGATGGCAAAACAAGATCAGCCTTGCCTTTCCCGAGGCTTTGATCGTCTGGTTCCTCCCCTCGAGCCTTCGGCCTGTCCAGGGGTACGTTCTGGCCCGAGGAACGCACCACGGGCAGCGACGGAGGCGCTGTCAGGAGGGCAAACCCGCGCGGACATCCGACAATTTATGCATATCGCTCTTCTTCGATTGACGGGGGCTCCACCGTCGCGACATGGCTGGGCTGAGCTCGGACGAGCGAGGAGGTTCCCACACACACATATACCGACCCTTCACGACGGTCGGGCTGCCCCCCAGACCTGTGCCCTGTCTCTGCTGAAACGCCGGGCCCAACACTTTCCACATCTTCCCACGGGCAATGATGTTCGTCCTGGCTGCGACTTTACAGCGCATGGTTGCCCTGGAGCCTGAAAGCGGTCCCCCAGACGCCGAAGCTCGAACACAACGTACGTGTGTTTGCTTGTCCCTCGCACTTCAAGCATACAACGATCGTCGGTCGTGCTGCCATTCGGAACGCTAGCGAAGGAACGGAGTGCTTCACTGGCCACCGCGAGCGTGGCCACGAGCCACCAGTGGGTTTCCCGACCTAGACGGCGAGAGCACCTCCTGAACCCGAAGCGATTCACAGATCAGCACCTTGACAGTAGGACGGGCACAGCGCAGGCAGATTGCCCGCCCCAATGGGAGCCACAACGCCATGACGCCACCGGACGCCGAACTCTTCAGGGCGGTGCCTGTCAGGACAGGCGCGGCGGGGAGGGAGAGGCGCAGACACGGCTCACCAAAATCTCGAAATCCTGCTCTTCCCATTCTTCGTTTGCTGCCCTTGATCCATCCTGCCTCGCCCCTCCCATCGCTCCTCCATCCCATTCCTCCCGACGCCCGCTGCCCCCTCTTTTTTTTTCCTCCGCTGGGCGAGCTTACGCTTTTATGCTGGACCTTTTTTTCGGGTGCAGAACAGCTACTTAGACAAGTGACGAACAGCGATTTGTGAATTAGGCGGCTGGCCCGTCAGGTGGCAACAACATACAAGAACAGCAGAAAGCCCCGAAAAGGCGCAGACTAACGATGCCTGCTGGTGAGGTGGGGGGGGGGTCACGGACAATAACCAATAACATTTAAACTTATGACAACAGCGCGACGAGGCGACCAGGATGGAACAAACTACGCGTGCACAGTTACAATAGAGAGCAAGTCTGTCTAAGGCTTGTCAAGTGCCATCGTAGGCTAAAACCACGCGGGGAGCCATGTCGCTTGATCGCACACTGTAGTAACGTCACGGAAGAAAGAGACAGAAGACGTTTGACTTGAACGTGGGGCAAGAAGTCAAGTCTGGCAGAGTAGATGGCACTCGGTGAGCTGGCGCTGTTCAGGCTAGCCTGTGGTAGTAAAGTGTGGTGCCTCCTGCACATCCCATTCCATAGTTGCCAAAAGCCCCAACCACCGTATGACCACAGGTGTGCTACATGTTGGGGCCACATCCCTGCAGGTGAGGGGGGCCTGACGAAGCAACGCGTACGAGCGGCGCTGCCCAAATGTAAAGCATGGGAAAGCAGAGCTAGTAGGGAGAACAATGCGGCGCACGACGCAGTGCAAGATAAAATGGGTGTCGTGGACAAGGACACGTAGGCTGCCACGGGCGACACACCCTGGCCTGCAGTTTCTGGGCATGCTGCGGGCAAAGTCCAGTCAGCACGCCTCTGTGTTAACCTTTGGTATGCCTGTAGGCCCCCCTGGTAAAAAAAGGTGGGTGGCAAATAAAAGGCATGCCTGTGTGATCCGAGACCCCCGACAGCAACTGAATCACCTCCCCTTTCCCAAAGGTTTCCACGCCCCCTCCTGCTCCTTCGCCCCGTGGCCCTGCTCATCGGGCACCGACTCGCAACGGCGCTCGTCTCGGGGTCGAACCGCGCCCCTCCACTAAGCGGCCATCTTCGCACACTGCACAAAACCCCGCCGCTGTGGCCGGGGGCCCGCCTGGGGGAGGAGGTCAAGAAGAAGGGGGGCCCCGCCCGGGCGATCCGTTTCCCCCCAGACCACGCGCGCGAACCACGAGGCGATGATGCCGCACTCGAAATACAGACTCAAAGGAAACACTGCCCACTTCAGCAATACGACTTCCCACATCGCCCAAAACATCCCCCCAGTGCAATGGAAGACTGAGCCCATTCCATTCATTGAAGCAAGCAGAGATAAACAAAACTTGGCCCATATCCGAGAAACGCACCAACTAGTATCTGATCACGTCGTCGCTCGCGCATTTGAGCTGGTAAAGGCCAGGCTGCTCCTTCCCCCCCCGAAAAAAGACCGGTCGATCTCCAGGATGGCGAATCCGCGGGGCCTTGGCCGATACCCTCGCTGCCCTTCGAAGAGGACTGGTGCGGCCCAGCGCCGTGGCTTCTTCCTGCTACGCCCCGCTCCCTTGGTTTTCTCGCCCTCTCCGTCGTCTCCCCCGCTGTTGAAACGCATCGGCCATTTCAGCGGCGGGCTGTCGAGGATGCGCTGGGGGGGCACAAAATGCCTGGCATTCCGAATGGCACACCAATCCTTGAACTTGGACCCCAAATCCACACCGCGCTGCCCCCGCAGCATGAACGCCCAAACCCCTGGGCGGCCGTCCTTGAAGGTCGGGCGACGCCTGCGCGCGTGGTGCAACACATTGCCCAAATCCTTCGGGGACAGAGCGGCACTCTTCGCCACCGATGTTTTGGTCGCGGCTCCAGTTTCTGACGCGGTGTTATGCTCATATTGCAACAGCCCCATCATATAATTCACCATCACTGATCTCTGACTGCCCCCCCAAACGTGCGCCCTCAACTCCTTCTTCTCGCCCGCGCCAACGTCCTCGCCCTTCTGTGGCAGCAGGAGCGGCAGCGAATGCTTTTTTCCACTTGAGCTCAAACAAGAATCCGGATCGCAAATCCCATTGGGCCCCCACGAGACCTCGATGGGGCCCTTGCGGGGAAACTGCAAATGCTAAACCTAGAACTGTACGAGAGGCCAGTATCCACACAGGTCAAACTTTCTCGTAGGTTTAAGCAAGGGTGTCCTCACACCCCTCCCTCCCCTGTCGGCTCGAGATTGTTTCATCTCGAGGACATCTAGCGCAACTACACAGCAGCGCGCGGCGAAAAAACATAGGACAGAAAAGGAGAGAGAGAGAGAGAGAGAGAGAGATATAGAGAGAGGACATTCGGGGACCCCCTGGCCAGGCCTTGAGACATCCTCACTTTGGAGGATGAACGATGACCAGGGTATCTCCTGACGGGCACGGGCTAGGACACGGGCTGAGGTAGCCTGGGAGCGCCCCTGCTGGGTTGGGTCTGCCTTTCGTTCGACGAGCTCGCTGGCCTCGTCCACCAACAGTAGCTCGCCAGACGCCATCAGCTCAAACAGCGCGGCGCTGCCCTTCGTTATGTCGTCTTTGGTCAGTGGGTCAACAAGCATATTGGTGTGGGGCGCCCAACGGATAGCCCCAGCAGACCTCTCTGGATATTCGCAGATCATGGCCAAATCCAGCGCCGTGCGCCTGTCTCTTGCAGAGGCCATCTCATCTGTTACTAGCGTGTCGTACGCACTGTTGGCGTCGACAACACGCACTTGCCGCTCTCGGTGGCCCAGGCGGCAGTCTTGGCGGAGAACAGTCGTAAAGGGGGATCTAGCACGCGAGCGTTCAAGCAAATCTACAGACTGATGCACAGCGTCTCTGTATAGCACCTGGATAAACTCCCTGCTACTGCGGGGGCCAGAACTAGAGTTTCCCCCGCAAGTGTAGACGGAAATCGGCGTCTCAACTTGGAGGATCTCCAGCCTAACAAAGAAGCTCGAACAGCCCTGTTCTCCAGCACGCTACGGTCGGTGGCCAGCACCATCCAGGCCCCTTGGGCGGGGTCCTCCGGGGGTCCACTGAGGCACCGGAGATCCCCGCTAGCGCCGACCCCCCCCCCCCCCCGCATCCGAGAACGCGAGAAACGTCGCCCGGGCTGGGTCCAACTTCCAGATCGACAGGCCCCTCGAGGCCGTAGATCTGAGATCTCGAAAACGCTTGTTCGCACACGAGACATCCCAGGCAGTGGGGGGCTTCAACCGACTGGCCAAGATGGGCGCGACCCCCGCAGCTTCGGGCCTGGTCTCCCCCCAACCCAGTCGATCTTGTAGATCAGGGATCGGAAACTCTTGAAATCGGGGGCCTCCAGGGGGGCGCCCTTCTGGGCCAGACGTCCGGGGGGCAGGATCAGGGGCCGAAGTTCGTCCAATATATACTTTTCTTGATCCAATGTGATCCGAGTGGGTGTATAAGTAAGGCGCCTGCCGGCGTGCTCCGCTGCTCCTGCCTGTAGGTCCTTATATTTGCCGAACTTGAAGCGCGCCTCCAAGAGTTGGCTGGTCTGGGCACGAATCTCGCGAGAGGTCGAGGCTATGGGGAAATCATCCACCTCTATCAAGATCGCGCTCTCGATCTCCTCTGCCTGGCTCCTCTTGGTCCGCCAGCAGGGTTCCAGGAGACACCGACGATAGTTATTGTCTGCTCGGCACTTCGTCACAATTCGCCCCCAAGAAACGGGCGCGTCATCTAGCCCGCACACGCGCGCGAGAAGTTCTATGACGGCCCCCAACTCCGTGGCAAGGTTCAACACATGGGTCCGCTCGATCTCTACATGGGGTCGGACTGGGCCAACGCATTCTTGACGTCCGCGATATGTCCGACCATCTCGAAGTTCATTATAACTTAGAGGAACAGTATCATCGCGGTCGTCTGAAGCGTTGGGGAAAACACTGAGAGAGACCCGGTGTCGGGGTCCTGGTGTCCGCGCACGCACCAGCGAGACTTCGCTACCGGCTCTGTGAAGGCCCCTTCCTGAGGCTCCCATCTCCGCGCCATCCGGGAAGACGCGATGCGGGCGGGCATCGCCTCCCGAATAGTTCTGGCAGCCGCGGGAGGCATGATCTTCACGGCGCCAGAGGATGCCGTGTTTCGCCATTCGGAAGCGTCTGAAATCTCGAACTTCACCCTTTCCGCGGGGGTGAGCTTAGACCAAATGATCCCCCCTCCTCGGCGTGCGGCGAAGACCTCGTCTCGTTCTGAAGCTCTCTCGAGTTGAATCTCGCCGCTGGGGCGAGGAAGCGCCCAGAAAGAGGCATGCTCGGCGTCGCCTCGGCGAGGAGAGCGCTCCCGCTTCCTACTAGGCTCGACAGACTGTCCCTGCTCGAATCTACGCTCGATCAGAACTTCCTGCCTCGACGTCCGGAGCGGCCCCTGGATCGGGAGCTTCCAGCCTGGGAGGAGGCTCCAGTCTCAGCCGCTCGGCGTCGGATGACTCGGAATGGGCGCTCTCCCCCCGACTGGTTGCCCCCGACCTGGGGGCCTCCCGTGCCCGTCGAATACAGCTCGGAACGTCATCAGGCTGTCGCAGGGGAGTCTTGGTGACTCTGGACATTCCGGACCTCTCGCTATGGCCTGCCCGGCGCTTGAGGGCGAGGAAGATCCAGCGGTGGCGACGAGGCCCCCGGTGGCTCCACCGCCGCAGTGCTACCCGCTTCTGGGAATGGCAGGCTGGGGCCCCCCTCCAACGCGATCGATTCTGTCCCCAGAATCGTCCGGCGGTGGTCCTTCCCTCGAGACATCGACGGCCGAGGCTCGGCCACCTCTGGCGTGTTCCATGAGATCCTTCCACTGGGGGTCCTGGGCCAATTGGAGTCCGTATTCCTCTTCGGCAGAGGCGGGCCTCACTTGGCCCATAGAGCACTTCCACAAACGAGAACGCATCGCGACCCACGCCATTTTCCCTTCCTGGAGAACGACGACCCCGGGACACGCCCAGGCGCCACGCCGAAACCCCAGGGGTTTTCCGCGGGAAGCGGCTCGAGCCATTCGCCTCCGCGCGAACGCCCACTGGCCCGGAGCGAAACTTTTAACGGGGGGGCCTTTCGTCCGACTAGCCTTCTGAATGTGACCCCGAGCGGTGGACTCCATGGCAAGCTGCCGAGCTCGGTCTCGGACATGCTGCGCTCGGGCGGTGAACTCAGCCCCCGCGGAATCGCGTTCGGAGGCGGGTCGGGCCACCTCCAGCCACCCTGGAAGTCCGAGCCCGTCGTCGGACAGCAACTCGCGAGGCAAGCGCGGGTGACACCCGAACACGAACTGCTCTAAGAAAAACCTCCTCTATGCCAGAAGCGCTTCTTCTGGGAAGTCAGATCCCGAGTCGGTCTCTCCCTGGAGACGCGTCTTGAACCACCCCCCGCGTCTCTCCGCTCGTCCGTTCTGCCGCGGGCTGCTCGCGTCCGCGAAGTGTAGAAGGACCCCCCAGTGCTCGAGACCCCTAGAGAATCGGTCGCGAAACTCTGGCCCCCCGCGCGGTGCGGCGGCCCAAACGGCTTGATCCACGAGCTGGCGAAGCCGTACCAAACGGCATGGGCCTCGGCATCCTTGAAACGGGTACATACCTGAAGATTAGACCCGTGGTCCACAACATTCAATATCGGGCGCAGCGTGACAGAAAACCGCACATAAAACAAATCCAATCCTAAACTATAATTGAACGGAACGTTCGGGGCAACGCAACTCGCCGGTGATGACCTGGTCCCTTGCGCCCGGCGCATTCCGAACATCTGAAGGCATCCCTAGTCCACTTCAGACGCCTGGGCTTGGTACCTCCTGCCCGGAGTACCCTGAGCAACTGCCTGTTTTCTTGGCGCCCCATGTCGGTGTGAAGCTCGTGGACCAGCCTTTGTTCTGATTCAGAAGCCTCAGCCTCCACTTCGGAGGGTCGGATCCCCCTAGCGACTGGCGGTCTCGTCTCGGGCTCGTCCTGGCCCGAGCCAGGGCCCTCCTCTTGCAGAGCCTCCCCCTTCGGGGAACTCCGGATACACGAGTGAGACTCTGGCTCCGGACTCCTCGAGCACGCCGCGAGAAGAGACTGCCGGCTGAACAGAGGTTCCTTCCCAGAAGTCCGCGATCGCTCGAGACGCGGTCCTCGCAAATTTGGGTGGGTGCACCCGGGCGCGGCGGGGAAGCTGGCATTCCAGAATAACGTGTCGATGACCGCCCGTGGGTTTCTGACTTACCCCGTCCGGGTGCACGCGCAGCTCGCAGGTGCACGCGTCGATCCTTAGCATCTGCGCCCCCGGAAGCCGAGCCGCCAGCCTAAAGACCTCAGACATCCACGAGGTAGCAGCATACGGATGCTCGAAGGCAAAGTACCTCCCGCGACTCGATCGGCACACCGCGAGTTCCACACAGAGCACCAAGTCGAGGCCCTCTGAGATTATCCTCGCGCGAGTGGCTTGAGACATCCTTGCCAAATTTAAAATGTTCAGCGCTGAGAAGGCTCGGCATTCAGGGCGCAGCCAGATGACTTGCGGCCTGTCGCGTCGCATTACCCCCCGCAACTCGCGGATCGCATCCAGCCCGCGAGAATCCCATCCCAGGGAGCGATCGAAGCTGACCTGAGAGCCCACGGCGACCCCCCGCTTCGAGAGCTCCGGCCCCATGCGAGGTGGGGGGGGAAACTTTCAACAAAAGCGGTTCCTCGATGCCTTCGGTCACGGGCTGTCTTCGTGGGCCCCCCTGGGTTTTCTCCACAGCCTTGACAGAGCCCGGCCAGGAAGGTGGCAAGTCTGGTTTTCACATGGCCCCGGAGAGATGCCTCGTGATCGTCGTTGCACACGTCACCTTTTACCCATAGATCTAGACTCGGGGTCTCTTCGGACCCTGAGTACATACTACAGCCGCCTCTGGGCTGCCGGGGACAACGTGCCCCTGGGGTCACAGTTCCTAGAAAGCAAAGGCTGTTGGCAGACAGCAATCTGGAATGCGGAGTGGCTCCGCTGACAGATCCTCGGGAATGGGTCTTGACCTCGGCTGGTTCGGCGGCGGCTGACTCGGAGACTGTTCCGTCGGCTGCTGCTCGCTTGGGACCACCCCCCATCCGGCCTGCTGGGTCGCCCCGCACGATGTCGCACCCCCGCTCGAGGAGGCCCCGGCCCCGCGGGCGCTCAGGAAGTCGTAGATGTCAGCCGCCTGGATCCCCATCTGTTTGACCAGGTGGCCCAGCTGAACCACCGAGACCTCTATGTTGTTCACCTGGGAGGCTAGCTGAATGACCGTCTCCTGGATGTGGTCGACTGACTCGGTCAGAGGCTAGAGGGTGCCCTTCCAGGGTTCGCCTCACGTGCACTAGAGACTGAAGGATATGCTGGCAAGCCTCCGTGGTTTGGTCGGGCTGCATCTGCATGGTGCTAAGCCCGGCTGGCAGCCCCCTCAGTCGATGCGCCGCGGCGGCTAGTCGTTGTTGGCCACTTGTAAGGCTGCGGGCGCGGGAGCGGGGCCTCGTGCTTCCAGTAGCTCCACTGCTCGTTGAGCACGTTCGGCGGATCTCCGGGCTGCGGCTCGCGCTGAGGGCGGGCGCTCTGGCCGCGGCCCCCCCGTGGAGGCTACTGGGGCCCACCCGGCCCGCACTCCGCAGTCTCGGCAAGCAGCTCCTCGCCCGTGCTGGTTCCCGTAGTACCTCAGATTGTAGTGAGGACAGGGGTTCGGCTGATCCTCGGTGTTCTGCGGGTTCTCGGCTGCCGTGGCGCCCAGCTGCATCTGCTCGGCCTCGTCTGGTCGCCCGACTGCAGGCGGCGGCGGCAGCTTGGCCAGCGGCGGCAGCGGCCGAGGTGGCCTCCCCGACGGCGCCGTCTTGATGGGCGGCGGCGTTGCCCCGGCTGGCGGCGGATGGCTGGGCAGAGGCGGGCCCGGCGGAGGCGGGTAGCTCGGCGACGGCGGCGCTGCCAGCAGCGAGCCCGCCGCGCGCAGCTGCTGCTGGTGTTCCGCCACCGCTGCCTGCGCCATCTGAAACGCCCCCCGCGTGGGCCGGCGGCGGCTCGGCCCCAGGCTCTGAGGAGCCGTCTCTGGGAGCGGGGGTAGGTCCCCGACGCCGTCGGACACCGCTCCAGCCCGCACCGCCCCCAGCCACAACACTGTCGTGGCCGTCGTGCTCTATGCGCGTGAGAGACCTGAGACCGACCTGGGTGAGTCGCACCCTCGGAATGGCCTGATTCGAAATTGTTACGGAAAACAGCCATTGGCTGCGAGCTGACTCTTGAATCGCGGTGCCTTTAAGGGCTCCCTCTTGGGCCTGGTGGTGACCCCCTTGGGACCTGATCGGGATATGCTCGCGGCCTGCCGAGGCCTCGGTCGGATCGGAAACGCCAATCTTAGGATCGGAGACCCGTGTCCTAAACCGATGTTTCATGGTCGCTGAGGCCCGGACTTGTTCTTGTGCCCCTGTTACCTGTTTCCCTTCTGCTAGTCTCCTCCGGACGGCGGTGGCGACATTCTTCGGGGCGCCCTCTAGGCCCCCCAGGGCCTCGCGCAGCAAGATGCGGATGAAGCCCGCGACGATGATCGGGAAAATGATGATGATGATGATGCAGATGAGGGTGATGATGCACCCGGCGGCCCCCCGGATGGGCCCACCCGGGCTCGTCTCTAGCGGGCGCGGTCCCGCGGCAAGGCAGAAAGAATTGGCCGCCAAGAAAGGATGGGCCAACAGTGCACTGGCTGGGGCTCGAGGACGAGCTCGCAGCGGCGAAGCTATGTCCGCCATCCTATGTCCCGACGCCAGTTTGGTGAGAGGGGCTGCGAGCTCGAGCCCCTGCACTCTTGCGCTGCCCCCTGGCAGGTCGATCGCAGACTAGGAAGTCGAGCAGGTTCACACTGATGATGCGCGGCGCGTCCTCCTCCAGCACGATCGCCTCGATCGCCCCCGCGACGCCTCCTAGGGTCATGGGGGAGAGGGTGGTAGAGATGGGCTTCGCGGCGCCACCGACTCCGCGGGCTTGACGCGGCGCTCGGTGCCCCAGGGGCACCACCACGCAGGTGAGTCCTAGGCAGCGAGTCTCTGCCCACTTGGTCGCTGCTAGCACCCGGATCCACGAGTCCCTGAGTTGGTCTCGACACGACGTAGATCTCGTGGATCTGCCCCTTGACTTCCTTCGGCGTCGCCAGCAACTCCGACGAGGGCTCGAATGCGCAACTTGAGAAAGTGTGCGAGACCATCTGGCGGTCCTTCTCGCTAGCCGAGCGCTTCGGGCACCCCCTCGACCAGTGGCCCTTCTCGTCACAAATGCGGCACCTGGTCACTTTGATTGCCACCTCGATGGGGGCTCCGGCGAACTTGCGCAGTTGGGGCTGCCCGCGACCTCGACCTCGGCCACGGCCGCGTCTCTTCGGAGCCGACGGAGGAGGAGGGGGTCGGGGGCCTCTCGCCCCAGGCAGCCAGCCCTCCCCGTTGCCGTAGAACTCCCGATCACGCTTGGCAGCTCTCTTGAAATACTTGTTCCCCTTCCTGGTGCGCCTCCGTGCTCCGGCGAGATAGGACTCAGCTCCTTCCTCGTCGAGGTCCAGCTCCTCTAGCTCGGCCGGGGCCAGGGCGACGTCGGCCGACGCGTAGCCCTCGGATTCCTCCTCGGAGTCTCCTGGGCCGCCGTCGTCTGGCTCTCCCTCTGCCAGACCAGGGGGGCCCAAAGGAGCGGGGGAAAGAGTGAGAGGTGTCCGCCGCGGCGCCTTCGGCCTCTGTAGGACCTTCGGCTGGAAAAACAACGTGCGACGAGCGGCCTGGCAGCAGGCGCTCAGAGGTCGCGTAGTCCAGCTGTCTCAAAGCCCAGCGCGCAATTGCGAAGTGAAGGTCTCCACGCGTCAGCGCCCGAAGGTTCTGCATCCCTTGTCCTGGTAACGCCGCGCCCTCTTCCATCATGAAGCCCTTGAACCTGTCCGAAATCCAAATGTCACTACCCTGAGCTTCTCTGAATTTTCGTTCTCTCCGATCGACGAATGCTTGCAGGGATCCCTTGGCATCACGATTGCTCTCGAACAGTGCCTTGCGACCGATGCGTAGCATATCATCTCCTTCGCGCCCGCCAATCATTCGGTCGAGACGCCCGAAAGAAGCTCCAGCAACCTAGAACTCTCAAGCTCCGAGACGGGAATGTCTTCGAACTTCTCCTGCATCGACCAGTCGGAGAGCTTGAAAAACTTCTCGTGGCGCTTCCACAGCGGGGCGTCGGTGTACCTGTTCCAGCGCTCCATGGCGCGCTTCCAAAAGCGAAACTGCTGCCAGCCCGGACAGTTGGGTGGGGCCGAGGAGTCACATTTTCCGGACCACCAACCTCTTTGCCACGCGCTACTCTGATGCTTCGAGTCGTCCCAGTCGTGGTCCCAGGTGCTATATTTCCACCACTTGTCTGGTTGAGCTGTCGTCGGATCCCTTGTCCAGGGATCGTTCTCTTGCCAGGGGTCTGCTGCAGCCGAGCCCGACGCTCCCGTAGCAGGCAGAGTATCTCGTTCAGCAAGTGCTTTTCGCAGTACTGACTTCACGATGTCCCTCACCTCTGCTGCTCAAGCCTCGGGCCCAGCCGCGGCGGCCCCTGGCGCTGTCACTGCTCCTGCTGCCGCCCGCCCGGCATCTGCTCCTGCAGCAGAGGCTCCTGGCAGCACGGCGAAGGTCTCATCGCCCAACATCCGTGGATTTCCCACGCGCACAGCGGCTCTCCGGAGGAGGCGCGTGCCCTCAGAGCCTATGAGCGTCGTCGCCCGCGCGCTCCATCACGCGCGGACGAACGCCCATGGCCCTGGGCCCACACTGCTCCGCTACCAACTGTGGCAGCAGGAGCGGCAGCGAATGCTTTTTTCCACTTGAGCCCAAGCAGGAATCCGGATCGCAAATCCCATTGGGCCCCCCACGAGACCTCGATGGGGCCATTGCGAGGAAAGTGCAAATGCTAAACCTAGAACGGCACGAGAGGCCAGCATCCACACTTCGTCTCCCCTCGTCGTTCCTTCTCGCCTTTTCGTCGCAGATCTCGCGGGGCACGGACTGAGTGCGTCGCCGCCTCGTCCGTTCGAGGAACCATCGCAAAACTCGCGCGGCCCTCGAGGGCGCCCGCTCGCCTGTCCAAGGATATCAGCATAGGCGTCAGGTTCTTCGCGGTTGTGTGGGTGGATGTCTTACTGGGGGTCTCTCCGTCCACGCGCCCCTTCCGTTGCCTGCCCACGCTCGGCGCGCCATTCGCACCCGCGGCTGCTGCAGCTTGCAGCGTGGGCGCATCGCCTCGACTGCGCCCTCCTGGAGGGAGACGGACGTCCAAGCACAAGCTCCAGCCAGTCTCGCAAAAAAACTCGAACGCACACAGCGATAGCGAAAGGTCCGATATAGGCTGATGATGTTGACATGTCTCGAAATGCTGCGTGAAGCTGCGTTGCTTCTCAAACTTGGCGTCGCAATGCTTGCACTGGAGCTGCCATGGCGCCGCGCTGTCAGCCGCGCGCCAGTCGCCCCTCCGCACCCTGCGCCGCGCGCCTCTCGCCCGGACATCGCAGGTGGGATGCTCATCGACGCCGCCCAGCATCGACGCGCGCGGGTCGCGCCCTGAACGCTCGCCTCCATTATTATTTCTGGTTGGGCAGTAGCCTCGGCACGACGGCGACCCCGACGCGGCGAAGCCTTCGGCCTGGGGTCCTGTCGCGGGGGCCCATGGCCGCGACCTCTGGGAACTTCTTGTGGGGGCTGCTTTCCGCGCTGCCTCCGCCTCCGCTCATGCTGGCGCCCTTCCCCCCCCCAAGAGGAACTGGTTGGGGTGGGCCAAGGGGGTCCCATAGGAGACTCCTTGGGCGCTGCGCTTCCCACCGGGGCCGGGCTGCTGCCCTCGCAGGCGCCTCTTCGCACCAGCCTCCTCTGTGGACGAACTCGGAGCCGAACTCGATGGGCGCATCTTCCCAGAGGGTGGATCTGCGCTTTTACACATAAAAATGCGCATTTTTTTTGCTGTTGTTCCATCTGCGCGTTTTCTCAAATCGAGCGGCAAAAATGCGCATGCCGACCGCGACTGCGCCTTTGAAATCTGCGTTTTTTTTCCAAATCTTTCAAAATCACGACCAGGCAAAAATGCGTAAGCCTTGCGCTTTTTCCGAGACTGAAATGCGTAAGCCATCGTTGTTCCTTGCGTTTTCTCAAAAAAACTGAAATCCGTAAGCTCTGCGCGTTGTTGTTTGTCTGGGAAAAAAAGATAGATAATACATATATATAAATATATATAGATATATACATATATATGAGCACGCATATAGATATAGAACACAAAAGACAAGGGGAATCAAACTAATATTTATATGTTATATACACATACAAGCTTCTCCTACATTGCCTGCGGTCGACCTGTCAACGAGCCGCCCTGCGCCCGACTACTTGTGGTCGTCCCGCCCGCGACTTGCCCGTGACCCAACCACGACCCGCCTGCGACACACGTGCGACACGCCTGTGGCCCATCTCGGTCGTCTCGTCGTCATTCTCCTCCTCCTCCTCCTCCTCCTCCTCCTCCTCGTCCCCCTCCTTCCGCCTCCTGGTGCTGTTCCTTCTCGAGATGACGTCGTCGCCGACGTCGTCGTCATCGTCGTTTTCGTCTGCCTCCGCGGCCCGCGGCCTCGAGGAGCGAACGGTGCCGCCAAGGGGGCCCTCCCCTCCTTCAGGGCGCGAGCGCTGCAGCCAGGGGGGGCCCTCCTCCACCCTTTTACCCAGGGCAGGGGGGAGGAGGGCGAGGTCGGAGGAAGGGGGGACAGGAGAAGCGCGCAGGTTTTCGGACCGAGTTTTGCCTGCGTGGCAAGCGGGCCAGATGCCCGCGCGGGCCGCGTTTGCCGATGCAAGCGCGGTCGCGAGCGTCCTGAGCCAGCACGCTGAGCGCGCTGGCTTCATCAAGGAGCGATGCGGGGCAACAGGGATGGGATGGGGGAGCAGATTGAGGACAGAGGGGGAAAATAAAGGAGGGCCCAGCAGAGGAGGGAGTGCAGGGGAGGACAGCACGGACAGCACAGCAGCACAGAGGAGCAGCAGAGCAACTCAGCGAAGGAGGGGAGGGCAACAAGGGGCAGAACAACGCAGGGAGGACAGGAACCGTCGGCGTTTCGGAGTTCCGGGTTATGTCGTGCTGGTTGGGGTTTCGCTATTTCTGGGTTTGGGGGTTTCGGGAGTTCGGGGATTAAAAGTTTCGGGGTGGGTTTTGAAGTGTTGGGCTTCCGGAGGTTCGTATAAGAGAGGGCGAGCGCGGGAGGAGGAGACGGGGAATCGCCCCAGGACATCAAGTTCACGGCAGGGGAGGCCAAGAAGGCGATCAAGAAGATCGCGCCGATCTTCAAGGCGTTGGGCGAGGCGATCGCACGGGTGCAATGCAGGAGGATAAGGAAGGTGAGGAGAATCAAGAAGGGCGAAGGAGGTTCAGCAGGAACAGAAATGGAGGGAGAGTCGGAGGTGTAGGCGGTAGGAGGAGGCAGGACGAGGTAAGAGGTAGGAGGGGGTAGGAGGTAGGACAAATAACGTAGGGGATACGAGAGAAAATGCCGCGAATAGGTGAGCGACTGGAACTTCTACGTCAAAGAGGACTGCATCACCGCCGCGCTGCAGGAGTGCCTCAAGAATGCAGAGCAGTTCAAGAAGGCGAATTTGGTCTCGCGCTCCGTCGTCGTCCTCCTCCTCCTCCTCCTCCTCCTCCTCCTCCTCGTCGGCCTCGTCCTGCTCCTTGTCCTCGTCGTCGTCGTCCTCATCCTTGTCCTCGTCATCACCGTCATCCTCATCGTCGTCGTCGTGGTCGTCGTCGTTGATGTCGTCGTCGTCCTCCTCCTCCTCGTCCTCGTCGACCTCGTCCTCATCTTGTCCTCGTCTTTATCCTCGTCGTCGTCGTCATCCTCGTCGTCGTCGTCGTCGTGGTCGTCATCGTCTTTGATGTCGTTGTCGTCCTCATACGTCATCGTCGACATCGTCCTCTCCGTCGCTGTCGTCGTCGCTGTCATCGTCGCTTTCGTCTTAGTCGTCCTCCTCAGTTTCGTTGTCGCCGTCATCGCCGCCCACCCATCCCGCAGGTGAAGGCGGCCGAGCGGAAGAACTACACCAAGCAGATGACGGCTCGCTTCGCCTACTTGCTCAAGGACTCGCCGTCGTCGTCGCCGTCGTCGTCAACGATGTCGTAGTCCCCTTCGTCGCTCTCGTCGTCGTCGACCTCGTCCTCATCCTCGCCGTCGTCGTCGACCTTGCCCTCGTTGTCGTCGCCGTCGTCGTCCTCGTCGTCGTCGTCCTCGTCCTCGTCCTCGTCGCCCTCGTCGTCGTCCTCCTCCTCCTCCTCCTCGTCGTCCTCATCGATGTCGTCGACCTCGTCATCGTCCTCGTTCACCTCGTCTTCGTCGTCGTCGTCGACCTCGTCATCGGCCTCGTCGTCGTCGACCTCGTCATCGTCCTCGTCGACCTCGTCCTCGTCGTTGTCGTCGTCCTCGTCGTCGTCTCCCTTCTCTATCCTCCTCCTCCTCGTCGTCGTCGTCGATATCGTCGTCGTCGTCGTCCTCCTCCTCCTCCTTCTTCTCCTCGACTGTCCTCGTCCCCAACAGGATCTGCAGACACGCTTGCGGTCGAAGACCACGTGGGCTCTGGAAGTCATTGGCAAGGCACTCTGGGGAGCACATCCGGTAACCAGGGATGCAGGAGGATCTGGATGGGATCTGGATGGGATCTGGATGAAATCTGGATGGAATCTGGATGTCATCTGGATGGGATCTGGATGACATCTGGATGACATCTGGATGAAATCTGGATGAAATCTGGATGAAATCTGGATGCAGTCTGGGCCGCCAGATCGCATCCAGATTGCATCCAGATCCCATCCACATGCTGTCTGGGCAGCCAGATCGCATCCAGATTGCATCCAGATCCCATCCAGCTCGCATCGAGATCACATCGAACTCCCATCCAGATCGCTTCCAGACCCCCCCCCTCTGACTCCACCCATACCCAATGCAGATCGCATCGCAGATTTGAATGGGGGTTAATCTGGATTGCCATGGATGGGCTCCCTTCAGGCAGCGGATGAGATGGCGGACTCGCCTGGCGGCGAGTCAAGATCAGACGGCGCGGCGGAGGCAGAAGGCGAAGACGATGAGGAGGAGGGCGAAGGTGAGGAGGAGGGGGAGGAGGAAGAAGAGGAAGAGACATATGAAGAGGAAGAGGTGGAAGGCCCAACGGATCTTCAGGAGGCAGGTGCCTGGAACGAGAGCGGCCTGGCAGACAAGACGGTCATCATGAAGAAGCCAGCAGCTGCAAAGCAGGATGAGCCGACGGCAGCTGCAGGGAAGGACGACTCGCCGAAGCCATCTGAAGGTACTGAGAAGGATGAGGCCGAGGACACCCTGTATTCAAATGTATCTCCCTGCCGCGGGGGGAAGGAGGAGGCATACGGATAGCACGAGGGTGAGAGGCAGGAATGGGCGGTGGGTAAGAGTAGGGGTGAGCTGATGGGGGAGAGTACCAACTCCTCGTCTCATTCTCGTCCTCCTTCACGCCTCGAGGACGTGTGGAACGGGGTCCCCCTTCTTGTTCGAGAGTGGGATGGTGGAACATAGATCTCGAACTGTTTGAACGCAGCTCGCACGTGCCCGTCTCGAACGATCTAGGCTCGGCATGGGGCTCGGCGTTCGACGGGCAGTCTGGAATCGACGAGCAGAGCGCAGAGAAGGAGGAGGAAGAGGAGGAGAAGCGACTCGTGGGAGAGGAGGGCAGGTCGACGTCTCATCTCCCCCCTCCCCCACCTCACCGCCTGAGGAGTGGGAGGAGAGCTATTGCGATATGGGCACTGGGTTCAAGTGGAGGCGGCGGAAAACACGTGACACCACATAAACATCTCCCCCGCCCTGCTGCCCCTCCTCTTGGATTGGGGAGAGGATTCTAGGACAGTCGGGACTGGCTCCTGGAAGCCGACATTACGATGTGAATTCGAGGACTCGGGGGGTAGGGGTCGATGAGGACTCGGAGGGGGAGGAGGTGGGAAAGCCGATAGAGTCGATCCCACCTCCATCCCACGCCAGGCAGGGTCTCGCCCTCCTACCAGTGTCTCTCGTCTTCCCCTCCCCCTCCTCTCCCTGAGAGGATCGCACGTTCGCATTCACCTATGGCTACGCTCCAGAGCTCGACCAGGCCTGGCGCCAGAAGCCGAAGGGCATCAAGGAGTTCACAGACGACATGCAATACATCCAGCTCATTGGTTGGTTCGCGAGGTGGCAACTGTCCCCCTTGCTTCCATCATCCTTCCCACGTGTCCCTCTTCCGCCTACCCCCGTTCCTCTCCCCATCCACCCTGCTTCCTCCACCGCATGCACCTCCTTCTCCAAGTATCCCTCCCTCATCTTCCTCGCCCCTCCTCCACATGTTCCCCCCTCCGCCGCCCCCTCATTCACCTCCACCTCCTAGACTCCTCTTCCTCGTCATCCTCGATCGGTGGCCCGACGGCGACTCTTGGCATATCGAGGACAAGGTGATGGAGCCTGCAATTGCTGCCGCGGCGCCTGCAGGCACCATTATCCTCCTCAACTCGTCCCTTCGCCAACCTCCGGTGTCATCTTCCTGCCGCGGCGCCTGCAGGCGCCAACGTCCTCCTCAGCTCGCCCCTTCACCAACCTCTGTTGCCCCCCTCCTGCCGCGGCGCCTGCAGGCGCCATCGTCCTCCTCAGCCCGTCCCTTCACCAACGTCCATTGCCCCCTTCCCGTCGCGGCACCTGCAGGCGTCAACATCCTCCTCAGCTCGTCCCTTCACCAACGTCCCATTGTCCCCCTCCTGCCGCGGCGCCTGCAGGCGCCAACGTCCTCCTCAGCTCGTCCTTTCACCAACCTCCCTTGCCCCTTTCCTGCCGCGGCGCCTGCAGGCGCCAATATCCCCTCTCAGCTCGCCCCTTCACCAGCCTCCCGTGACCCCCTCCTGCCGCGGCGCCTGCAGGCGCCAACGACGTCCTCTTCAGCTCGTCTCTTCGCCAACCTCCCTTGCCCCCTGCCTGCCGCGGCGCCAGCAAGCGCCAACATCCTCCTCAGCTCGTCCCTTCACCGACCCCCCGTATCCCCCTACTGCTGCTGTTAATTATGCTCCTCGTCCACCTCCTCATCCTCTTCCTCCGCCTCCTCCCCCTCCTCCTCCTCATCATCCTACTCCTCGATCTCTCCTGCCTCTTCTATAGTAGGAGGCCGCGGTCGCGGTGGCCGCGGTAGGGGCCGCGGGAAGGGCAAGGGCACGAGCGCGAGCAAGGGCACGGCCAAGGCCACCGACAAGCAGAGGAAGCTCTGGTGCCACAACGTGCAGGGCGAGTGGGCGCTGCGCATCGCTCGCAAGACGAACAGGCACAACAGGCTGCTCATCTTGCTGGACGGCGACGAGAAGAGGGCGACTCCCCAGGCTCTGGGATTAACATGGGGGAATGGGCGAGGGAGGTAAGGTATAAGTGTCTCGAGGAAGATCACGGACGAACACTAGGTTCGAGCAACCACATAATATGGACGGGGGTGATGGTGGACAGAGGCGTCCGACGGTATAGGGGATACGTGTGGGGATTCGGACGGCGAGGAACATGCGCAGAGGAATACGTTGGGGATTGGTCGGGGTTTGGGCTGAGTTGGATTGGGCCTGCTCTCCAGCGCAGGTTACACAAGTCGATGCGGTTGACTTCCCGTCGGAGGAGGACGCGGAGAAGGTTCTGATCGGTCTTGCCAAGATGCACATGCGAGGCGCGGCTGAGGAGGAGGAGGAGGAGGGGCAGGAAGCGGAGGAGGAGGATGAGGAGGAGGAGAGGGAGGAGAAACTGGAGGATAAGGCGGCAGAGGAGGCGGATCACGGGAGGAGGATCGAGGCGGGGGGATGAGGAGCATGGAGGACCATGATGAGAGAGGGCGAGGCAAGGATATGCAGGGAGGGGGAGGAGCCCTTCTACTTCTCCTGCTCCTCCTCCTGCTCGTCCTCATCCTCATCCCCCTCCTCCTCCTTCTCCTCCTCCTGCCCTTGAGGATCCCACTCCTCCTCCTCCTGCTCCTCCTCCTCCTCCTCCTTCTCCTCCTCCTCCTCCTCCTCCTCCTCCTACTCCTCCCACTCGTTCAACTCGCTTCGAGGCGCTTCCAAGGGCGAGATCGAGGAGTCGAAGCTGAGCATGCTGCAGACTCAGCCAGCATACATCCAGAGGAGCTCTGGGTCATCCAACGGCGGGTGGGGTGTATTGGAGCAAGTGTGAGAAGAAGATCTTCACTGCATATGTTTCACAGCGCAGTTTCCACCTCCCTGGCTCACACCGCATAGCTTGCACTGCATAGCTTGCACTACATAGTTTGCACCGCATAGTCGAGGGACGCGACCGTGAAGGGTGGGTTTCCCTGGGGAAACTGATGGGTCGGTGAGGGCCCTAAGGGAACTGATGGATGGGCGAGGTTCCTTGCAACCATGAGGATGGCGTTGAAAGGCAAGGGCAAAGGCAAGGGGCAGGCCAAGCGCGGCGACGCTGCCGAGCAGAGCGTCGGCGGCGAGAAGGTGAAAGGCAAACGCAAAGGCAGCAAGGGCACGAGCAAAGGCAAAAAGAAAGGCCGCGGCCGAGGCAGTGCAGCTGACGATGACGAGTGGGAGGGTGAGCAGTCTAAGAAAGCCGAGGATGCAGACGAAGACGCGGCGAAAGAGGATGAGGAAGAGGAAGAGGAGGAGAATGAGGAGGAGGAGGAGGAGGAAGAGAATAAGGAGGTCGAGGATGCGACAGCTGCGGGCGGCGAGGACCTGAAGGAAGCTGAGAAAGCAACGGCGGCGGCGGGCCCCCCCAAGCGCAAGTTCACGAAGAAAGGCCCTCCACACGACGAGGAGGCGCAGCAGCTGTCTGGGGAGAAGGTTGCAAAGAAGGCTCGCCCAGGACCGACTGCAAGTAAGGAAGGCCCAGGAAAGGCTGGAAGCGCTGCTGAGGCAGCAGGCGAGGAGGCGGCGGCTGGCAGCGCCGCGCACGAGCAGGCAAAGGAGGAGGAGGAGGAGGAGGAGGAGATGAGCGGGCTCGACACGCCGCCGCCGCGGAAGAGGAGGGCCACACCCCAGGTCAAAGGCGAGGAGCCAGAGGCGAACACGTCGAAGGTCGACCAGGCCGAGCACGTGCAGGCAACGGGCAGACTCAAACCTATAACACTCCCCTCGGTGCCTTTCAGCTCTGCTCCTCACTCGGGCCCAAGGCGAGCTGTTGGCTGATGAACCCCGTGTTTCCAAACATGCTGAACATCCTACCCAACGGCCTAAACAGGCCCACACGCCTGAAATTCTCCAGGGTGTCGCCGTCAATCCGCGGATGCCCATCGCTCTCGAGGGGTCCCGTAAACCATCTGTACCCTCTGCGTCCCCTTTTCCTTCCCACACCCCCTCAGATGGTGATGAGCTTCGGCCCTGGGAACAGTTTCCTCGGCTGGAAGCCCAAGGTGCCCCATCCTACCTCCTTTCCCCTCCCTGCCCCCTCCCCCTCCCCCTCCTCCTCCTCCTCCTCCTCCTCCTCCTCCTCCTCGTCGTTGTGGTCCTGCTCATGCTCCTGCTCCTGCCCCTGCTCCTCCTCCTCCTCCTCCTCCTCCTCCTGCTCCTACTCCTCCTCCTGCTCCTCCTCCTCCTCCTCCTCCTTGTCCTCCTCCATGTTCTCCTCCATCCCCCTCCCCACCTACGTCCCCCCAACTGCGCCCGCAGGCTTCGACCTCGACGGGCATCCGGAGGCCGCGAGCGGGCATGTTCGACTCGGAGGGGTCCGAGTCGGATGAGAAGGACTTCGAGACGTTGTGGTAGGGCTCGCGAGCCACGGCAGGCAACCAAGGGTTCGCTGTTAGGGGGTTGCGAAGCCCTTCGGATCGAGCTGAGCCCTGCTGGGCTCGACGTTCTGCGCTCGAAAAGAATCATGGTCACATTGTGGTTGCCCCCGCACTTGCGGATATGAATGGCGGTGGTGCGGGCAGTAAATATATCCATATCCAGAGCGTCTTTGACTTTTCGGGAAGAGGTGCCGCAACGCCGAGGCGCACTGGATATGGCTAAAATCGAGCCTCTTGGGGCCAGATTTTTATCCATATCCAGTGCGTCTACGGTTTCAGGGGAAGGGAGCCCAAGACTCCAAGACGCACTGGATGTGGATATAACTATTGCCCGCAGGTGGGTCGTGAAGTAAGACAGCTCGGGCACTCACCCTCGCTCTGATATGGGCCCGTCGAGCTAAAGTCGAGGCCGATTAGTAGGTCGACCCTGCCAAATCAAGGGCACCCTTATGTCCTGCGTGTTCGCGACCCCTGCCTTCTGCATTCCTATGGCAATGTGGCCCTCGGAAGGGTGGTTTCCTCTCGCGTGTCCTCTCCAATCAACCCCGACTGTATGGATCAGCGCTGCAGGGGGCAGGGAAGGGAGAAGGGTCAGGGTTGGGGGAAGGGGGAGGTAGATCTGTACTCCTCCTACAAACGTCGGCGACTCAGAGCTCGACGGGGCCCATCTACGCACCTCGCCTGTACCAAACTCCTGTGATCTTCACGTAGGCTTTTGCCGATCGAGTTTGATTTTGGGCCCGCCATCGCGACACCCCCTCACCCCACGTTGAGCAGCGATGGCATCGAGCTCGGGCTTGTCGGACCAGGCGCGCGAGGTGCAAACGCAGATGACCGCGCCCCCGTCGTGGTTCGAGCCGATCACGGTCGACAGTGCCGATACGTTACCAGGCGCGCATTTTGAGAGAGGGGGTGGGGAGCTCGAGGCAGCAGTAGCAGCCCAGGAGAAGAGGGAGACGGGGAAGAGGATGCGCGGGGTGAATGGCTGAGGGGATAGGAGATGGGAACGGTAGGGAAGGAGGAGCAAAACGAGGGATGAAGGAGGAGCGAGATAATGAGAGAGATGATTATGGAACGTTTGGGGGAACGGCGGAGGAGACGGGGGGCATATAGATAACGCAATCTACAGATGACAGCGTGAACCACCCTGACCAGCACTTGCACGAGTCCCAGATCCCCCCTGGCGCGGACCCGATCCCGCCAACGCTTGCGGGCCCAGGCGCCATTCCTCGTCTTCCCTCGTCCTTCTCCTCAAGCTCCACTTGATGCTCCTGCTCCTGCTCCTGCGCCTGCTCCCCCTCCTCTTCCTCCTCCTCCTCCTTCTCCTCATGCGCCTCCTGCTCCTCCTGCTCCTCCTGCTCCTCCTGCTCTTCCTCTTCCTCCTCCTCCTCCTCCTCCTCCTCCTCCTCCTCCTCCTCCTTTCCCCCCTCCTTCCTCCCATCTCCTTTGCCTGTGTTCCTGGGGCCACCGCTTGCACGAGTCCCAGATCCCCCCAGGCGCAGATCCGATCCCGCCAACGCCAGTGGACCCAGGCGCCATCCCTCTTCCCTGTTCCTCCTCCTCAAGCTCCACCTCCTTGATCCTACTCCTGCTCCCCCTCCTCATCCTCCTCCTCCTCCTCCTCCTCCTCTTCCTCCTCGTCATCCTCCTCTTCTTGATTTGTCTCCTCCTCCTCCTCCTTTTCCCTCTCAGTCCTCTCATCTCCTCTACCTGTTTCCCTGGGGCAACTCCTCGTGCCCTCAGGTGCTGCCCTCAGGCCGCCGTCGACCGCGCCCCAGGTCACGGCGGCTCCCGCGGCTCCGGCTCCCCAGTTGGAGGCCGACCTGGCGAAGAAGGCCAACGTCCCCTCAGAGGTGCCTTCAGAGCTACTCGGCGCTGCAGGGGAGGAGGCGGCGGCTAAGGACGTGCACATGGAGGAGCTCCCGAAGCAGAATTTCAAGTTCTTGATGGACTCAACGATGGGGGGCAGGTTCCGCAGGTACATCGAGTCCCTGCGGCCCGACAAGCGGCGGGAGTTCAATGACAAGACGCCCGCGCAGAAGAAGGAGTTCAAGAAGACCTGGGCCATGGAGAAGTATAAGGAGTACCAGGCCGCGGCCGTCGATGCTTGCACATCCTCCTGCCTCATCTGTCTCCCGATCAAGCTCCTCCTCCTTCCTCCCTCCCCTTCCTCCTCACACCCCCATCGCCTCCTCCCCTTCTCGTTCTGTCCCCCTCCTTCTCCTCCTCCTCCCCCTCCCTCAATCCCTCGACGACCCTCCCATCACAGTCGAGGTTGATTAGTAGGTCGACCCTGTCAAATCAAGGGTACCCCTGCGTCCTGTGGTTCGCGATTCATGGCTTCCACGTTCCTATGGCGATGTGGTCTTCGGAAGGGTCGTGTGTCCTCTCGCGCATCCTCTCCAATCAACCCCGACTGCACAGGTGTCGCGGTCTCACACGGAGAGCCAGTCAAATTCGCGCAAGGAGTGGGCAGAGCTGTGCAATTTCGACGTGATCGTCGAGCGCGAGGGCGGGGCCCACTCTGCTGCGGCGGTGCAGGGAGCCTACAAATACTGCATGAAGGCGATCTCCGTCGGATGGTACCCGAGACGAGCAGCGGAGCAGCGGTAGGGGCAGCAGTGACGAGAGAGGGGAATGGGTGCTTGTAACAGCGACGGAGACAACAGTAGCAAGATGAGGAGGCATCGGCAGCAACAGCAGCGGCGACATCAAGGAAGATGTTAGGGAGGAGTAGGCGGAGGTGGGGGAGCACGAACGGAACGAGGGGCAGGAGTCAGAGGACACGCAGCACCAACAGCAACAGCAGACCAGGTATAGATTCAACGATTGGACGGAGAGGATGGAGTTCGTCTACAAGAAGGTCGGGTGGGAGAACGTGTTCAAGCAAAAGTGGGCGAAGCACGAGAGGGAGTTCAATGAGAGGAACGTCCCAGCGCTGGCCAGCGGCAGCAGGGCGCCCCAGGTGGCGAGCGGCAGCACGGCAGCGCAGGTGGCCAGCGGCAGGATCCGGGCTCCCGCGGCTGAGAAGCCTATCCTGGTCGAGGAGACGCCTCCCAAGGTAGCCAAGATGGCGGCTCCAGGGCAGGCAGCGGCCGCGGCTGCTAAAGCGTGCGGCACAGCAGCTAAGGATGAGGTGCCAGTGGCGGCGGCTGCGGCGCAGGCTCAGGCTCCTGCGCAGCCAGTGGCGGCGGCTGCGGCGCAGGCTCAGGCTGCGGCGCAGGCTCAGGCTGCGGCGCAGGCTCAGGCTGCTGCGCAGGCTCAGGCTGCGGCGCGTCGGGCCGAGGCGGCGAAAGCTGCTGAGGAGCGTCGGGAGCAGGCTGCGGCGCAGCAGGAGGTTGAGGAGGCGGCGGCGTCGAGCCAGAAAGGGCCCGACGCGACAGGAGTGGCGGCCGACACAGAAGATACGGCACCGCTGGTGGCAGCAGCAGATGGTGCAATCGAGATCGAGAACGCCGCGAGCCCTGATCTGAGCAAGAAGGACAAAGCAAGCGGCAAGAGGGCTGCTGCAGGCGGAGGTGATGGACAAGGGAAGCGCAGCAGGCGCCAGACGCCTAAAGAGCCCGAGACTGAGGAGCAGCAGGCGAAGCGGATGAAGAGGGAGAGGCTCGAGGAGGCACAAAAGCTCGCGGCCGAGTATTCGTCGGTCCATGGGAAAGCGAAGATGATCCTGAAGAGGATTGAGGAAAGTTCGTCTGGCCCGTGGGTGACCCAGGGATGCAACAAATGAGGGAGGAGGGACGATGGAGGACTGACGGATGAGTGAGAGAGGGAAACGATTGAGGTGGGTGGAGTGATGACCTCCGAATTCGTGTTTCCACCTTCCTCGCTCCTCCCTCCTCCTCCCCTCCTCGCTGGCTCCCCTTCCCTCCCCCTGAGGTGTGGGGGGAGGGTGTCTGCGCTTGACACTCCTCCTCTGTCCCATGAAAGCTACAATGGGAAAGAAGAGGAGTGCCAAGGGCACCCCCAGGTGTTCTTCCGCGGCACGAACGAGGCGGGCCAGCTCAAGAGGGCGCTGGAGGCCATGGAGGCCAAGTGCGCCAGCGACAACTTCTCGGAGCTGATGACTACCATGGACGCTGAGACCGCCGAGGATACCATTCTTCCTCCTCCTCCTCCTCCTCCGCCTCCTCCTACTCGTCCTCCTCATCCTCCCGACCCCTCCTCCTTCTCTTTCTCCTTCTCCTTCTTCTTCTTCTCCTCCTCCTCCTCCTCCTCCTCCTCCTTCTGTGTTTCTCCTCCTGCTCATGCTCGCACGTCCTCATCTCCGTTCTTCAACCCCCATGGTCCTCCCGCTCCTGCTCATGGTTATGCTCCTCCCCCTCCGCCTCCCCCGTCCCCTTTCTGGCCCTCCCTGGTCCTGATCTTGTTATCAACTCCTCCTCCTCCTCTTCCTCCACCTCATCCTCTCCCTCTCCTCCTCCTCCTCCTCCTCCTCCTCCTCCTCCTCCTCCTTCTCCCCTCCTCCTCCTCCTCCTCCTCCTCCTCCTCCTCCTCTTTTTCCTCCTCCTCCTCCTCCTCCTCCTCCTTCTCCTCCTCATCCCCTCAGCTGATGTACGACGGCCATTTCGACGCGGCGCTCAGCAACTTCCCGAGCCACCTCAAACACGAGGTGGAGACGTGCTCCCAGAAGTGCGATGGCATACTCAAGATGCTGGCGACCCGCAAGGCGTTCTTCAACGTGCAGGGCTAGCAGGAGGCTGACCGAGAGATCGGGGGAGGATCGAATCCCCTGGGGCCCAGCTCGAAAGGGACCAGAGGGAGTAGGATAAACCACTTGCGCGCCTGGATGGCATCCAGATCGCATCCAGATTTCATCCAGATTTCATCCAGATTCCATCCAGATTCCATCCAGATGTTCGAAATACCCATCATAAAACCTGAGAAAACACATGGTTTCGTGCATCCAGATTTCATCAAGCTCGAACGGAGGCTCAGATCCTTTGTAAAATACACGACAAAAATCCGTAAGCCCTTTTTCCAACAACCCTGAAAATCCGTAAGGCCCCTCGGACCCTGTAAAATCACAGGGATGATGCATCCAGATTCCATCCACTGTGGATCTGGATGCGGGATCCTTTGTAAAATACACGATGAAAATCCGTAAGGCCCCTCGGACCCTGTAAAATCACAGGGATGATGCATCCAGATTCCATCCAGATTCCATCCAGGTGCGCGATCCTTTGTAAAATACACGATGAAAATGCGTAAGGCGCCTCGGACCCTGTAAATTCACAGGGATGATGCATCCAGATTCCATCCAGGTGCGAGATCCTTTGTAAAATACACGACAAAAATCCGTAAGCCCCTTTTTTCAACAACCCTGAAAATCCGTAAGGCCCCTCGGACCCTGTAAAATCACAGGGATGATGCATCCAGATTCCATCCAGAATCCATCTGGATGCGAGATCCTTTGTAAAATACACTATGAAAATGCGTAAGGCCTCTCGGACCCTGTAAAATCACAGGGATGATGCATCCAGATTCCATCCAGATTCCATCCAGGTGCGCGATCCTTTGTAAAATACACTATGAAAATGCGTAAGGCACAGAAAACACTGTAAAACACATGGTTTCGTGCATCCAGATTTCATCCAGATTTCATCCAGATCCTGTCCAGATCCATCCAGATTTCATCCAGATTCCATCCAGATCCATCCAGATACGCCTGGGATCCACCTCAAGGCCTCCTCCTTCTGCTCCTGAGGGCCTCGAGGGGCCTGTGCGGGTCTCCGGGGACCCCTGGGGACCTCTTCCTCCTCCTCCTCCTCCTCCTCCTCCTCCTCCTCCTCCTCCTCCTCCTCCTCCTCCCCCTCCTCCTCCTCCCCCTCCTCCTCCCCCTCCTCCTCCTCCTCCTCCTTCTCCTCCTCCTCCTCCTGCTCCTCCTGCTCCTCCTCCTCCTTCTCCTCCTCCTCCTGCACCACCCCCATCCTCCATGTCCTGCAGCTGATCCCTACAGCATCGATCGACGCGCTGCCGTCCGACAGTGAGCTCGAGGAGGCGCTGGACCTACGAGCGTGTAAGATGCTGGGTCGCGCCTGCCACTCTTTGCCCTCCCCCTTCCAACCCCAATCCCCCTTCCCTCTGTCCTTGTGGCACCTGCAGTTGCGCCCAGCTTTGTGCCCTCGCCAGCTCTGGAGGCTTCCATCCGGGGGCGCGGGCCACGCTGCTTCTAGTTCGTTTAGCTTTGCAGCGAGTCCTGCAGAGAAGGGCGGTGGCTAGAGAGGGTCGTGCGAAGATAATTGTGCACACATAGATATGGCTTTGGAGGGAGGGTGGAGTAGGGGATGAGGGAGAGAGAAATAATTTAAAAGGCGAAATTCAAACCTGGGGAGGTGCCAAGGGAAGAGGGTGTGAGTCAGGCTGCAGGCTCGTTGCGAATCGAATGCAGGGGATTATCCAGCATGATGTGCTTGCTGCTGGGTCTAGTGTTTTGTATGACTGTGGCAGCCTGGGCCAGCTGCCACCCATGCGAGGGCGCGCTCGACAAGAGCAGAAACACCGAATATGTGTGCATGAGCGCGCTACTGTGGGGACCTGAAAATGAAGTGCTTGTTGAAATTGTGAGGACAACAGAGGCGGGGCACATAGTATCCCTATACAGTAGGGGCGTCCCAGAAAGTCGCCCATACCCCCTCCCTGCCTCTTCTCTCAGCCCTCCTTCCACTTCCCCTCCCCCCCCTCCCCTTCAGCACACTTTTCCCCCTCCTGCTCCTTCACCTCCTCCGAATCCTTTCCCCCTCCTCAAGTCGCCCCATCGGAGGGCCCAAGGGGTTACGCCCAACCTCTTCTAGATCTCCACCTGCTCTCCTGTCCTTCAGCCCCCCCCCTTGCAAGGCCACTCCTTTGCACATCTTCGACGTTGCAGTGTGATGTCTTCACCCATGTTGCAAGCAGCACGAGAGTTGCCTCGCCCGCCCTGCTCGCAGGTGCGAGCGTTACCCTCTCCATCATTATACCGCCATCGGTCATCACCGTCATCAGAATCAGCATCATCATCGTCATGATCGCCATCGTGATCAGCATCATCATCATCATCATCATCATCATCATCATCATCGTCATCATCATCGTCACCATCAGCATCATCACCCTACCAAGCACCATCCCAGTTCGCATAAGGGCGTCACTCCAATTTCGGCACACCCCAACACACGTTTTGTAGCCCCGCAGGGAGCTCCAGTTCATGCACAGGTGGCGCCGTTCGCATGTATCTGCAGCCCTGGCACAAGACAGGGGGAACCCCCACGGCGCCATGGCTCCCAAGAAAAGGGGCCGCCCTTCCTGGGAAGAACCGACTTGTTCGTCTGACTCTGATGGCGACCCCCCTGGCGACGGGCCAGGCGACGAAGGCGACGACTGGGACTGCAGGTCTACTGAAAGTAGCGGCGCGGATTCCGATGGTGATGGCGTCCAATGGGATGGCGAACCTGAGCCCGATCATCGTGATGAAGAAGAGGCAGGCCGCGTTCTGTGCGAGCGTTGGCTACGGCTATACGCCGAGGGCAGGATGACTGCCAAAGATTTGTGCCTCAACTGCTATTGGGCGGACAAAGCAGGCGCCAAGGGCCCGTTTTCCACCTACGCCCTCGGGGACACGCAATTCACTGGGAACTACCAGAAAAAATTGAACACGGTCTTTAAGCTCACAGGGGACGTGCACCAAGTGAAGATCGACATCCCCCTCATGAGAAACCACAAAGTAAAAAAAAAAAAGAGAAAAAAAACAAAAAAAAAAAAAAAAAAAAAAAAAAAAAAAAAAAAAAAAAACGAAACAAAAGACAAAAAAAAAATACAAAAAAAAAAAAAAAAAAAAAAAAAAAAACAAAAGAAAAAAAACAAAAAGAAAGAAAAGGAATCAAAAAAAAAAAAAAAATAAAGAAAAACAAAAAACAAAAAAAAAAAAAAAAAAAAATAAAAAAAAAACAGAACAAAACAAGCACGACAGGGGGTCCACGCCCACGCTCGTCACGCCCCCTCAGGAGGCACTTGCTGCAGAGTACTTAGCGAGCCAGGAGCTTCGAGATGGTTGCGCGTCTGTTGAGATCCAGGCGGAATGGCAGCAGGCTTACGAGGACCACCCAGCTGTCAAAGCTGCCCAAGAGTATGGGGAGCCAGTGATACCCTGTGCCCTTTATCTTGACGGCGTCAGGTATACTCAGGCCATCGGGGCAGGGCGCGTGGACACATTCATCGGCATCTTCCTCTACTCCCTGGTGACGAAGAAGAGGCACCTGATATGCATGCTGCGCAAGTCGCGCTTGTGTAGGTGCGGGTGCAAGAATTGGTGCTCGTTGTGGCCTGTGTTCCAATTTTTAAACTGGGCGTTTCTCGCCCTCGCCAACGGCGAGCGACCCGCGCGCCGATGGGACGGCAACGAGTGGGGCGAAGGAAGCCCCCTTGGCAAGCTGCAGCAGGATCGGCCACGATTGCCTGCAAGGGCGGCCCTGGTGCAGCTCAAGGGGGATTGGGCAGAGTTCTGCCACAGCCTAGGTTTTCCGACTTGGCAGAGCAAGCACGCGCCATGCATTTTTTGCCGCGCGTCCAAATCGCAATTATATAACTTCGACGCCGTCACTGCCAAAGGCCACCCGTGGGGCACGCATGACGCTAACTCGTACGCTAATAGCTGCAGGCAGTGTGAGTGCGTCGTGAGAGTCCAGTCGGCGCCAGAGCTGCGTGCGCTACTGGGCGCCCTCACATTTGAAAACAAGAAAAAAAGAATTGGTGGCCGTGTCTGCGCGCGTGATGTGCATATTGGCGGCGTACAATTACGTCGGCTGGACAGACTTGAACCTTCGCTCAGCTTGCATGATACACATGAATTGGAGAAGGTGCGGACATTTCCGATCCGCCTGGTTTTCTGGCGGAGGCGCCACCAAGGCAACACGTGTACAGACTGTGTGCTCAGGAGGAACCCCCTCCTGGACCACACGATTGTGGGGGACCCACGGTCGGTCCTACGGATCGACACGCTTCACACCCTGTACGTGGGGGTCTTCCACGTGCACTGTGCTGCCGTGATCTGGAAAATCGTTCGGGCGAACCCATTTAACGCCACGGGCGACGCAGACGAGAAGACAGATTTTTGCTTTAGGCGGTTGCACAATAATTTGAAACAGTGGTACGATGCCAACCCAGCTGTGCTTTCTAGATTGGGCGACTTCACCCCCCAAATGTGGGGCGGCGGTAAAAGTAAGGGCGGCAAGCAAATATCTCTCAAGGGCGCCGAAACGGCGCCGCTTGTTAGTTGGTGCGTGTCTCTGCTCGACAAATACGATGTCGTTGGCGGGCGCGTCCACTTGCAGCGTGCGGGGAGGGCCCTCCTCCGACACATGCAGCTGATGCGAACTGGCGGGCCTCGCCTGACAGACGAAGAAACGCACGAATTCATGGCAACTTTCAAAGAGCACGTGTCCGCCTTGCGTGACGCCGCCGTCAAATTCAAGCCCAAGCACCACTTGCGGTGCCATTTAACGTTGCTCGCAGGGCGTAACGGGAACCCAAAGTACCACAGCTGCTTTCTAGATGAATCGCTTAATGGGGTTGTCGCCGTAGTTGCCAAATCCTCGCACGCGCTGAACTGGGAGCGCCATGTGTTTTCGAGGCTGCGCCTCGAGCCAAAGGTGAATGCGGATTCGTATTTTGCCGCGGCTTAGGCATGCCACCCTCGGCTCGGGGGAATGTGAATCGGATGGGCCCCGTATGATACAGTGTGAACTGCTGACAAGCCAAAAGCCGAGGGACTATAACGCCGAGGGCACATCCGATTTGCATGTTTCTCCAGGGCGCTCAGAGAACGCACGCTGCGCATGCTTGCAGAGCCGTGGGAAAATGACAGGAGATGGTTTCCAGCTTTGGAAAACGACGTTCCAACGCCCGCGGGCCCCTGGGCGTATGCAGCCAGCCCGCATAGGACAAGCTTCCCAAACATACCCTTGCACCCTTGCTCCTGTCGGCCCATCGTTATACCGACGTTCGCAGACCATACTCGTCCGACACACGTTCACATATGGGTCCCGAAGGTCCTTGCACCCTTACCGCACATCCTTACGATGTGGGTCATCCCCTGGGGCCCCACCGCTCCTGGGTCGAGGCGGCGCGGGGCGCTCGCGCCCGTCGGCCGCCATCTCCTGCCCTACTCCCGCAGGCTCTATCATAGCCGCCTTCAAAAGGAGGCGGAGCCGCGCGGCCGCGATGCCTAAGCGGAAGAGGTCATTGACGCCAATCCCGAGGTGGCTTGAGAGCCAGGCACCGCTTGTTGCGCACCTGCTCTTTGCAGGGGGGAGGGAGGAGGAGCAAGTGGATGCGGGGGAGAATGGAGGGCGGAAGAAGGACGAAGAGGATAGGGGAGGGAGGGAGGAGTAGAAGGAGAAGGGGGAGAAGACCGAGGCGGGATGACCAGGAAGTGGGGGGATGAAGGAGACCTCCTCCTGCTGCTACTCCCCCTCCTCCTCCTCCTCCTCCTCCTCCTCCTCCTCCTCCTCCTCCTCCTCCTCCTCTTGATCCTCCTCCTCCTCCTCCTCCTCTTGCTCCTCCTCCTCCTCCTCCTCCTCCTCCTCCTATTCCTACCCCTCCGCCTCCTCCTGCTCCTCCTCTTCCCCGCTCTGCCAAGCACCCAGAGGATGAGAGCCTAATTTGGGCCCGACTGGCTCGCAGAGTGCAGGCAGGCAGGCAAGAGGTGCCGCGCCCCGTCGTGCACATGTTGTCACTCCCCCTCTCCTCCTCTAATCGTCCTCCTCATCTGGGGCACCTCCTCCTCCTCCTCCTCCTCCTCCTCCTCTTCCTCCTCCCTACTCCTCCTTCCTCTCCTCCTCCTCCTCCTCCTCCTCCTCCTCCTCCTCCTCCTCCTCCTCCTCCTCCACCTCCTCATCCTCCTCTTCCCCCCTTGTCAAGCACCGAGAGGATGAGAGCCTACTTTGGACCCTGCTGGCTGGGAAAGTGCAGACGGGCAGGCGAGAGGTGCCACGCCGCGTCGTGCACATGCTGGTATTCCCCCTCTAATCCCTCCATCTTCCTTCGCATGTGGGGCACCGCCTCCTTCTCCTCGTCAACATCCTCCTCCTCCTCCTTCTTCGCCTCCTCCTTCTTCGCCTCCTCCTCCTCCTCCTCTTCCTCCTCCTCTTCCTCCTCCTCTTCCTCCTCCTCCTCCGCCTCCCCCAGTGCACCTGCCGCTGCCTCTTGCTGGCCCTCTCTAGGCGGCAGATGCTGGACCTAACGAGTGGATGAGCAAGTGGATCGACAAGCAGCTGCGCGGCAAAGAGGACGACCTCAAGATCGGTCGAAAGGACGCCATCTACAATATTCCCCTCCTTCCCTCTTCCTCGTGTCCCCCCCCCCCTCTCGATCCTGATGCTCCTTTCCCTGACCCTTCTTCTCGTCCTGTCACCCCCAACTCTCATCCCCTGCCCCCCCACTCCCACCTCCCATCCGGGGCCCATTGCCGCCCCAAGCCCCGTGCACCTAAGGAGACCATCCCGACGCTCATGGCAATGATTCGGAAGAGTTCTACGCGCGTCAAGCCAGCGCACGGGCAGTTTAAACGCGTGGGCACGAGCTGTGAGGAGACAGAGTGGGACATATTGCTGACGGGATAGGGATTTGGACGAGGGATAGGGGGGAGGGGCGAGATAGGGCATTGGATGAGACATGGAGGGGAGGGGGGGAATTGGATAAGGGATGGAGGGGATGGATGAGGGATAGAGGGAAGCTGGGAAGAGACAGAGTTGGACAGACATGGGAGACGGACTGACGCGGCTTAAATAAGGGTGAGGTTGGAGGTAAGGGATGCGAATGCAAGCAACAATGTATTAACATCGCGATTAGGGTATTGGATGAGGGATGGACGAGGATGGAGAGCAACACAGGATGAGATAGGAGGCAGAGGAATTCGACCCGATCGGACTGGGCGAAGTGCCCTTCCTCTTAGCCGCACTCTCTCCCTCTGACAGTGCCTACACCTCCTTCCCAAATCGATCAACCTGCCCATTCGGGAATACTCGTCTTTGATTCTGACTTCGTTCGATCCTCCCATATTGCAGGCGAGACCTCGACTTCATGGAGGTTTTCAGCGGCTTCGGAGAGACGAGCTTCTGGGTGCGACAGGCGGGCATTTTCAGCTTGGGCCGAGCGAGCCGAAACGACGGTGGCGAAGATGGGGCGCTCTCAGGATCATTGGAGGGCCGATTCGAGGACGAAATTCGTTTGGATCCTTTCCCCTGGCCCCTCCTCCTCCTCCTCCTCCTCCTCCTTCTCCTCCTCCTCCTCCTCCTCCTCTTCCTCCTCCTCCGCCTCCTCCTCCTCCTCCTCCTCCTCCCCGCTGTCGTCCTCCTCCTCCTCCGCCACCTCCTCCTCGATCCTCCTTCTCCTCCTCCTCCTCCTCCTCCTCCTCCTCATCATCATCATCATCATCATCATCATCGTCCTCCTCCTCGATCCCTCGATCGTCCCCCTCCTCGGTCCTCCTCCTCCTCCTCCTCTTCCTCCTCCTCCTCTTCCTTCTCCTCCTCCTCCTCATCCTCCTCCTCCTCCCTACCTCCATGATGCAGAGAGCGCTGACATACAGTTTCACTCACTTACCTGGCACTCCGAGTCATTGCCATGAGCACCTCAACAGTGACTGGTGCCCCTCGAATCCCCTTCTAATCCCCTTCTGCGTTAAAATCGCATTCCCAGCGTGGCTTGACCGCGCATGAGTTCGACCAGAGGCGCGACGCGGCTGAGGCGGTCGGAGACGCTAAGGGCATCCTGTATCTAGGCCTGGGGGTTCGCATCAGCGACGCAACGTAGCAACGCATCAAGGCATGCAGGATGGGCTCGCAAGGCAACGGGACGGCAGGGAACGCAGGCGGACCAAGAATGATAGGAGGGGAAGGGAGCGATCGAGTGAGAGAGCGAGCGAGATTCGAGCCGCAACGAACTTGGAAAGCCTCTGAAAAAAAAGGAAAAAAAAACAAAAAAGAAAAAAACAAAAAAAAAAAAAAAAGAAAAAAAAAAAAAAAAAAAATCTTAAAAAAAAAAGAAAAAAAAGGAAAAAAAAAAACACTTGGAAAGCCTCTGCGACTCTTACCCGCCACCTTGCCAAACCCGCTCACCTTTGTCCTGGCACCCCGACCCCGCCAACCCAACCCATCGCGGCATCTAGCATCCGGTGCCCGCGCTCAGGGAACACCTTCCAAGAGCTGCGCCTCGCGAAGAGCTCTTGGGCCCTATGGGAGAGCTGCCGTCTTACTCAGCCTTGCTCTCACCTCATCTCCCGTTCACTCAACGTACTCATTATATTCTCTCTGTCTCATTCTCTCTCTCTCTCTCTCTCTCTTTCTCTCTCTCTCTCTCTCGCTGCCCCGTTCAAGGCTTGCTGCTCGCCCGTTTGAAAAAGTCGGGGACGGCGTGGTGGTCGCCACAATGCTCGACATGGGGATTCCTCATGATGGGCGCGCTGGGCATTCCCCCAAAAAGCAAAATCAAACTGTCAGCCCCGTCTGCCCTCCCTCTCCCTCCCCTCACTCTCCCTTCCAATCCCTCCCTCCTCCTCTCCTTCGCTCTCACTCTCTCCTTCTCCCTCGACCTCTACGCTCGTCTCCCCCTGTCCCCCCCGTTGGGAAGAGGGGGAGGTAGGGAGTTGGGGGGACAGCTCAACAGCCCAGGCACCACCAAGAGGAACGAAAAGATCTTAGGCGACACGTCAAGGGACGACGTGCGCGAGGCGAACTTCACAGCCGAACTCATGAATGAGATGATCCGTTGGCTCGAGCAGGAGAGGATGGTTCACTGGTGCGCCGAGCAGCCGATGGATTCGATGTTCTACAAACACCCTAAGATGGTGGGCCTGCAGCCTGTGCCCATCGTCGCCATTCTCGCTTGCTCACTCGCTACCCACCCCTGCTATGACTCTGACTGCGTTCGTTGCGCCAACACCCACTCGAGTTGGCGATGACGCGACGAGCGCAATGCTATGATGATGAGTCAAGCCGAGGTGGGATGCGAACGAGCAAACGACCTGCCCCTTTCTTCTCCTGCCTTCCGCCAGCCAGGCCAAGATGCTGAAAGACCTCGACGCGAGCAGTTCGTTCTCGTGGCTGGCAGGCGTACTCATCCTCATCCTCCTCTCTCTTTCCTCCCTTTCTGTCTACCTCCTCTGCCTTCGTGCCTTCTCCCTTCTCCCTCCCTCCTCTTCCTCCGATCCTCTTACTTCTCCTAGTCCTCCTCCTCCTTCTCCTCCTCCTCCTCCTTCGCCTCCTTCTCCTCCTCCTCCTCCTCCTCCTCCTCCTCCTCCTCCTCCTCTCTCTTTACCCCTCCCTTCTCCCTCCCTCCATTCTCTTCCGTGCCTCCTCCTCCTCCTCTTCCTCCTCCTCCCCCGATCCCGCCAGGGTTCGGCCACAGCATGCCGAAGCCGACCGCTTTCAAAGGCAACAACAAACTGGGCCACCTGATGAAACGCTACCTCGAGAAGAAAAAGCCCAGCGGCTCGGTCGCATGGGGACTGCCCATGATCCCTGGAGGGCACGAGTAGGGAAGAAGAGGATGGTGAGGGGGGAGGAGAAGGAGGGAGGATGAGGAGGAGGAGGAGGAGGAGAAGGAGGAGGAGGAGGAGGGAGACGACACTGCACCCACATCGGGCCTGAGGACGGCTGGGAAGCAAATTTTCGGCATTGCTTTTGCTCTGAAGGCCAGCGCATGCGACCGTGCCTGATCTGGGGGGCCGAAAGCGACCGTGCCTGATCTGGGAACCGTGCCTGATGTGGGGACCGAGGGGCAACACTTGTACAGGAAAAGCCAAATGGGCCACCTGATGAAACGCTACCTCGAGAACGCCCAGCGGCTCGGTCGCATGGGGACTGCCCACCATCCCTGGACGATACGAGTAGGGAGGAAGAGGATGATGGGGGGGGAGGAGACGGTGGAGGGGGGAGGAGAAGGAGGAGGAGGAGGAGGAGGAGGAGAAGGAGGAGAAAGAGGAGGGAGACGACACTGCACCCACATCGGGCCTAAACGCGGCTGAGAATCAAATTATCGGCATTGCTTTTGCTCTGGAGACCAGCGTGGGCGACCGTGTCTGATCTGGGGGGCGAGGGCGACCGTGCCTGATCTGGGTACCGTGCCTGATGCGGGGACCGAGGGACTAAAACTGCACAGAAAGAAAACCAATGCCAACCCCAGGTTCAGGACGAGACGACCTGGAGCAAGAACGAAAAGGGGTGGACGGAGGGTAAGCCAGGATTGCGCGCTTCGGCCCACTACCCAAAGAAGCTCTGCAAGGCGACTTGGGGGCAATACTTGATACATTGCGCTGAGCTCCACGTCTGATTCCATAAACACACGTCATCGCCCGCTCTCCCTCCCGCCCCGCCCTCCTCATCCTCTAAAGTGTCTCGGCTCTCGCAGGGACTGTGGAACTCAATGTCATGAAGCCCTGGTGGATTTGGGTTATCTGTGGGATCGCATGCTGCTATATGGCAACATCAACTGCTGCCACCGCGATGGCCTCAAACGCAACCGTCCTCCACTGTGTCCGAGCTCGAAACGTTCACCCTAGGCTCCGATTTGGATGTTGATTCAGACTTCGGTACCGAAATCTGAATCAACAACGACGTTCCATATTCATGAGGCCTTGCTCCGAAACAACAGGGGTGGCAAATAATAGGGCCCCTCCCCGTTCCCCCCCCCCCTCCCCTCCGCCCCCCTGCCCACCCCTCACCTCCCTCTCTTCCCCTCGCCCGAACCTCCCCTCCACGTCCCCATCCCCTCCGTGTTCCCCCATGTCTCTCTCGGATATGGGCACCTCGAGGCGATTGCCGACATGGTCGACGAGGCCAGGCACATGACGACGGAGAAATAAGGCTGTGCTTTGACCTAAGCTGCAGGCGAGGCGCCTGGGCAACCATGTGAACGATGGACCTTCCGCACATGAAAATCGTGCGAGTGTGAACGTCCCCCTCGTCCTCCTCTTTGTTTTCGACCTCCTCCTCGAGCATCCCGTGAGCGCTGCGAGATTTTCTGTGCGGATGTCCTTCGCTCACAAGCGAATGCAAGGTCGCGCTCTAGTCTCGCCCTGCCGACACCGAACCTGTGGCCCTGAGGAGAGCAGGATGGGGGCAGACAGGAGGGGAGGGCAGGAAGGGAGGGCTCAGCAGGAGACGACAGTGGACACCTCTGGGTGCCTCTGGGCTCGGTCTTGTCAGCTCGCCGCTCGCGCACGCCAGACGCCAAGGATCGGCAGCAGAGCACGCGCGGTCGCGAACATAGCGCTCGGGAGGCGCGGCAGGAACGAGATAGAGGACGGTGGAGGGAAAGGGAAGGACGTCTTGAGATGAACGGGGTAAGGAAAACATGTGGAAGGTTGAGGAGGGGAACGGGGAAGGATAGGAGGGGAGGGGACTGGAGGAGCAAACGGGCAGCTTAAGTTCAAGGGCAGCCGAACTCTCTTCGTCGTCGTCCTCGTCGTCGTGGGTCGTCGTCGTCGTCGTCGTCGGTCGTCGTCGTCGTCGTCGGTCGTCGTCGTCGGTCGTCGGTCGTCGGTGTCGTCGTCGTCGTCGTCGTCGTCCGTCATCGTCGGTCAGCGTCGTCGTCGTCGTCGCCGTCGCCGTCGCCGTCGCCGTCGCCGTCCGTCGTCGTCGTCGTCCGTCGTCCGTCGTCCGTCGTCCGTCGTCGTCGTCGTCGTCGTCGTCGTCGTCCCGTGGTCGTCCTCGTCGCCGACGTCGTCGTCCTCGTCGTCGTCAGCCGTCGTCGTCCGTCATCGTAGTCGTAGGCGTCGTCGTCGTCGTCGTCGTCCGTCGTCGTTGGCCCCGAGGGGTGGGGGCCCTGTCGGCATGCGGTCGCGCCCCGACGGAAGAAGGGTCCACAGGCGGCACCGTTCGCCCATCGAGGCCGAGGGCCGCGGATGCAGACCTCCTCCTCCTCCCCCTCCTCCCCCTCCTCCTCCTCCTCCTCCCCCTCCTCCTCCTCCTCTTCCTCCTCCTCCTCCTCCTCCTCCTCCTCCTCCTCTTCCTTCCTCCTCCTCCTCCTCCTCCTCTCCCCCTCCTCCCTCCGTCTCCTCCTCCCCCTCCTCCTCCTCCTCCTCCTCCTCCTCCTCCTCCGCTTCCTCCTCCTCCTCCTCCTCCTCCTCCTCCTCCTCCCCCTCACCCTCCTCTTCCGCCGCCTCCTCCTCCTCCCCCCCGACAAAGCGAAGGGGAGAGAGAGAGAGAGAGAGGGAGATAGAGACAACAAAGAGATACAGAGAGAGAGGGACAGAGAAATAGATAAAGGGAATAGAGAGAGAGAGGCAGAGAAACTGAGAGAGGGAGAGGGCACAGGGAAGGAGAGAGTGAGGAGGACGGAGAGAGAAAAAGAGAGAGAGAGAGGGAGACGGGGGGAGAGAGACTGACAGAGAAAGAAAAAAGGAACAACAACAACAACAACAACAACAACGACAATAACAACAACAACAACAACAACAACAACAACAACAACAACAACAACAACAACAACAACAAAAACGAAAACGACGAACGCCAAATGCATTGCCATCAACAACATTCCGCGTGACTGTCGAGCAACGCCATGGCCCTCCCCCGCACGGGTGGCGGTCATGGCGGACCCGGTGTACCCGCCCCACCTCGATGGGGTGCGGGCCGTGTGGTTCGCCCGCGGGGCGGCCCACTTCCTGTGGCACCGCCCAGGGATGTGGCCAACGGGCTGCCCGTGCAATCGGGCGTGGCGACGGCGACGCGGGGTCGCGCCCTTACGGTGGCAAACCGCGGCCTCTCGCGTGGCCCCTGGGGCCACCGAGTGGTTGCGGTACTGGTGGGCGCCGTGCTGGGCCGAGTTGCCCCACCCAGGCGAGCAACCATCCGATGCTTGGGTTTT
>CAUYUJ010014423.1:0-170000 GCA_963575745.1 Prorocentrum cordatum
TGTAGATGTAGATGTTGCTTTCCTGAATGCTCCAACTCCTAGGTAGGGTCGCACTGGGATGATTGGCTGTTTTCTGTTTCTGGGGGCCCTCACCGGGCCCCAAGACCGTCAAAAACTACTCGGGATGAGAAACCGGTACCCGGGCAGGCGTCCAGACCTGTGGTGAGCCACGATGTTTTTGCAAGCGCTGACCGTACAATGCGGTTTCTGCGGAGTTGCCGGGCGGCGGCCGCCTTCAGCCATCATGGAACGTCAGCCCCACGACGCGGCTGGTCACCTACCAGCCGGCACTGCCGTGGTGCACGAGGGGGCAGCCTCTGCGGCCTCCCTCGGCGCACCTGGCGAGTTCTAGTCTGACAGTAGGATGCGCCCCACACTTAAGTGAAGCTCTGCGGTCCACTGGCATATATAGGAACATCAAAATATGAAGGATACGTGTCTAAACTGAGTTCAAGGCAGCCGGGCCACCCCAAGCAGAGCGAGCAACAACCCAGGAAGGGCCAGAAGCGAGGTGCGGTTATCGAAGCGCCCCTCAGCGCCGACTACGGCGCGGGGTCCACGCGGCCATTTCAAGCAGAGGTCAAACGAGGCGACGTGCAACTAACAGCAAGACCTCTGCGAGAATATGCGCGTGAGATACTAGGGGCTACTCGACTACTTCTTGGCCAGGAACAGGGCGCCCCTCCCTTTGCCCTTGCCCTTGACCCCAAAGGCTATCTTAGAGACTTCCTTGGCGTACTTGGATCTGGGGCCGTGGTCCTCGCCAACCGTGAGGCCCAACTCGCGCAGGAGGCTGAAGGCCTGGAAGATGCCCCACATCTCCAGGAACAGGGGCGCGCGATTGGCTGCAAAGATCCACTTGCAATAGGCTGTGTCTTCGATGCCGTCGGGGTCCTCCGTGCGCACGGTGAAGCACCGCGCGGCCGCGATTGGGGCCCGCTCCGCCGAGCCGCCCACGTGCTTGAGCCACGAGAGCGCCTTATCGGCGGCCGCGCGCGCCTCGGCCCCTTGTTCGCCCTCCACGCGCGCGAGCACGGCCTCCCTGTGCTTCTCCATGTGGTTCGAAAGCCGGAACATCAGGGAGTTGAGCATCGCCGTCGGTTTCTTCCCGTAAGGGTGGCCTTTGTAGTCCTCGCCCGCCTCGTACGCGGCCTTGCGCGCGGTGGTTCCGGCCTCCTGGTACCGCTCTACCATGACCGCCATCTCCGCCATCAGAGGGTGCTCCACGGGCCCGGTCAGCACCACGTTTTCGTCTCGCATCTTCTGGGCCCTCTCGTCGTCCAGGGAAATCGTCAACCTCGATAGAGCCTCCAGCAGCCGCAGCTCCTTGGCCCGATTGCCCTTCGGATGCGGCACCCGGTCGCCCTCCCCGTCGTCCTCGTCCTCGTCCACGCGCTTGGCCTTCCCCGCGTCCTTGCCCTTGGCCTTTTCGGAGCCCTTCCGGTCCTTCTGCCCTGGGAAGTCGGGGACCTGCTGCCTGCCGGCCGCGGCCGCGGCCGCGCCCCCTCCCTCGATCTTGGCCGTCTTGCGCGGCGGGGACGAGATCGCCTCGAACATGACCACGAGCCACGATGTGGAAAAATCCGCCGACCCTTTGGGGTTCATCGGCGTGTGGGATGTTTCCCCCTCCCCAAACCCCATCCCCCAGGAGCCCAGCCCTGTCGATTTGGAGGGGGGGGTCATCTGGGGACCGCTGGAACGCGCCACGGAGGGGCAGAGGGCCCCGAAACATGCCAAGAGAGCACCAAGAGGCCCTCTGGACGGTCCAAGAGGGCCACGAGCCGCCGATAGATCGATCGATCGAAAACGCCGACTCTGGCCTCCAGGCGGCCCAAGAGGTCCTTAAGACGCCCCAAGAAGCCTTCCAGAGGCGTCTCAAGACGGCCTCAAAAAGCACAAGTCGCCCCGCCCCATTTCCATCGGAAAACCTACATGTTCAGCACATGCGCCTCTTCGGCGATCACAACGTCCAGGGCAGCCCAAAAAGCCCCCTGGGTCGCCCCAAGTCGGCCCACGAGGACTCTAAGAGGGCTCTCAGACGAGCCAAGAGGGCCCCAAGACCGTTCAAAAAAACCAAACAACAGGCCAAGAGGGCACCGAAATGCCCCCTGGACGATCCAATAGGGCCCCGAAAAACGCCCACTCTGGCCGCCAGACGGCCCGAGAAGCCCCAGAGACGCCCCGAGAAGCCCTCAAGAGGAGTCACAAGACGGCCTCAAAAAGTACAAGTCGCCCCATTTCCATCGGAAAACCTAGAAGCTCAGCACACTCGCCTCTTCTGCGATCCCAACGTCAAAGACAGCCCAAGAAGCCTCCTGGGTCGCCCCAAGACGGCCCAGTAGCCTCCCAACAGGGCCCGCAGACGACCCAAAAGGGCCCCAAGACCGCTCAGAAAAACAGAAACAACAACCGGCCAAGGGGGCACCAAGAAGCCCTCTGGACGGTCAAAGGGAACCACGAGCCGCCGATAGATCGATCGAAAACGCCCACGCTGGCATCCCGCCAGCCCAAGCGGCCCACAAGACGCCCCAAGAAACTCTCAAGAGGCGTCAAATCGCCCCCTTCCCACAGGAAGACGTGTCTTTTCTCACCACATTCGCATGTTGTACGTTCACATCGTCCACGACAGCCCACGAAGCCTCCTGGATCGCCCTAAGAGGGCCTAAGAGGCCCCCGAGAGGGCTCCCAGACGGCCCAAGAGGGCCCCAAGGCCGCTGAAGAAGCCCCCAAGACGGCCCAGGGGGGCTCCAGGACAGCCTTAAGAGGGGACCCAGAGGGGGAGCCCGAACAACCATTTCGAGCCTTCGACCCCAAACCGCTCCCCATCTGCCCCAAGAAGCCCCCAACACGATCCCAGAGAGCCCCGAGAGGTCCGAAAAAAATCGCAGCAGGCCTCCAGGAGGCCCCCTAGCGGTTCAGATTTTTTCCCAAACGCCTCCGAAACGCTCCCACGAGACCCCGCCTGCCACCCGCGTGGTCTCAGACCCGCAGCCCAGGCGCGGTGGCGGAATGTGCCGAAGGCCATTCGATAATCATTCTTCTAGTATTTCGAAATATGCCTGCCGTTTGTATTCGTGGGTTCTCGCCCGTTCTCCTACGCGTGCACGGCGACCACTGAAAATGTCAGCCGCAGAATTCACTGCTGCCCGCGCGGGCTGCGCCGCGATTGCCGTGGGCCACAGAGGAATAGTTGGAGGGCGCGCGGTCGCTTGTCGAAGAGGGCCCCGACACGGCCCATATCTCGCTTCAAGACGCCTCCGACGGCTCCAAAACGTACTTTGAAAAATGCCCACCTCATGTCCCCTTCAACCACCTCCCTGGCAAGCTTCGCCTGAGCATCATCCCGATCAAGTTTTCAAAACGAGTTTAGCTCCTGCGACGAAGGCCCTCTCGCGGCCTACACGAAGCCAACAACTACGCCCGCAAACAACATTCCACCAGACATCTGGGCGTCGGTGGGTGAATGGAGCCTGTCCTCCAAACCTTTTCTGCCCCTTCGGGAAGCGATTCACCCCTGCTCCTTATTCATAGACACCCGCCCACTCGACCGACGGCCAACCCGAGTCAAAGACAACCCCCCCAACCATCCCGGTCATCACGAGAACTACGAGGCAAAGTGCATTTTGTGACATGACCTGGATCATCTTACGGCGTCCCGCCCTCACTGCGTTTTGGTCTGTTACACGACGGCCGGGGGCATCATATTACCCCGCGTGTGCAGGCCCACCATCCCTCTGAGAGAAAAAATGTGAACGTGTCCTCAGCGTGTGAGATGCTTACCCCTCCCCCGACTCCTCCCCACGTACCCTGGTCCGGTCGATTTGGAGGGAGGGGGGTCCGCCCGGATCCCACGGGCCCGGCCCCAACGCACTCTGGGAGGATAGAGGACCCCACAAGGAGCCCATAGGGCCCCAAGAGGCCCCTAAGACAGTCCAAGAAGGCCCCCAATCGCCGAAAGCTCCAGCAGGTCGGCCAAGTGGCCTCCAGACGGCCCAAAACGCCCCCCAAAAAGCCCCCAGAGACCTCCAAGAGCCCTCCCACAAGGGCCCCACGAGACAACATGCATTGTTGTTCAATCCGTTTATGAAAAACTTTAGCGCTCTCGCCTTTTCGGATTCCCGACTCTCCACGACGGCCCTTCAAGCTCCCAAGATCCCCCCAGACGGCCCTAGAGGCTTCCAAGAAGGCCCCTACACAAACAAAGAGGGCCCCCATAGGCCCCCATGCGGCGCCCAAAAGGGCACCAAGAAGCCCCCGAAAGGTGCCCAAGAGGCCCTCACAAGCAACAGGCCACGACCGCCCGCTCCCCAAGGGGTCGGCAGTGTGGCGTAAGTCCAAGATCACGACGTCGAATGTCTGGACTCCTGAGCTCCCGGGCTGGTGCTCTACCGGATAAAGTCCCCGCCCTCCCAGTGAGGAAGGAGAGGGGGGGGAGATTCGACCCCCCCCCCCGCCGCCGCTGCCGCGGCCGTCGCCGCCGCCGTCTGCCGCCGCCGCCGCCGAAGCCGCCGCCGCCGCCGCCGCCGCCGCCGCCGCTGCGACCGCCACTGCCGCCGCCACTGCCGCCGCCGCCGCCGCCGCGGCAGCCAGGGCAGCCACTGCTGCCTCCTCCGACGTCTGGGCCTGAGGGCCCCCACGGGCCATGGGCCATGGCGTCAGCGGCGGCCGCCGCCCCGCGCACCTTCGCCTCGTACTCGGGATCCTCGGTCAGCGAGACGCGGATCGTGTCTCCGAGGCCGTCCATCAGGAGCGTGCCGATGCCTTTTCCAGTCGGCGGCGGCGACGGACGAGGGCTGTCGAGGGCGAGAACGGCGACTTGTAGAGGTTTTCATCATCATCATCATCATCATCATCATCATCATCATCATCATCATCATCATCATCATCATCATCATCATCATCATCATCATCATCATCATAATCATCATCATCCTTCTCCTCCTCCTCCTCCTCCTCCTCCTCCTCCCCTCATTCCTCCTCCTCCTCCTCCTCCTCCTCCTCCTCCTCCTCCTTCTCCTCCTCCTCCTCCTCCTCCTCCTCCTCCTCATGCTCCTCCTGCTCCTCCTGCTCCTCCGCCTCCTCCTTCCCCTTCAGTTCCCCCTTACTTCGCCCTCCTCGTGTTCCTTCCTTCCCCTTCCTTGTGGATCCTCCTTCCTCCTGCCTCCTCACTCCTCATCGCGCTCCCTCTCCAGTCTCCTTCGCCTGTGAACGGCTCGTGCTCGTCGAGCCAGCAGGCCCACCGGTTGGATGGTTGGGGCGTTTCGCCGGGAACCTCCATGCCACTCGTGGTCCTGATGGTTGAAAGTACCTGTCCTTATCACTGGTACAGAACGGGTGTTCAAAACGTGGCTCGCGCTTTCAACCGCATGCGCTCGTCTTACAAATTTGCAGCCTTGACTTGGCTGGCGGGCGGAGGGTTGGCCGCCGAAGGAAGCCGAGGAGAAGAAAGCTCCATGAACAGAAACTTCTCGGAGCTCCGCGCGGACATCTTGGATCGGCGCTGGCACCGCTCCTTGGCGCGCGGCGCGCGCCAGGGGCGGCGCCAGAGGCACCGCCCGGGGTAGGGGGGCCCAGCAGCCCCGATCAAAGAAGTCCGCGCGGAGCTCCGCAAATTTATGTTCACATTGTTTCTCGTCTTCGAGTGCAGCCAGCGTGCTGCCAGACGGAGCGCCAGAGAAGCAACGGAGGGACGCTTCTGGCCAGCGGGCCTCGGCCACGAAGACCTCTCCCGACCTAGATGTAAGGAACGGCCCTTAATCCAGAGAGAAGCGAAGCGAAGCGAGCCCGCGCGCAAGAGTCCGCACGAGGGGACTAGGCGGGGTGGGGGCCGGAGCGCCGCAGCAAGCATTACGGATGCACTTCCGTGAAACACTGTGAAAATTCAAGCTCTGAGGCTGAGGCTGAGACTGCGCCTATGCCGTCTCAGGGGGACGACCCTACGCGGGGCTAGGCGGTGGCGCTGGGGCGCAGGCATCACCCGAACGTCGCATATCATACCCTGGCGAACTTCTTCCATGCCCTGTCACAGAGCCCCTCCTTCATTCAGCGTCGTGCCTGTGTCGCTCGCCCCTTCCGAGCCCTGCCGCGGACGCCGCCGAACGGCCGCCGCCTGACGGCCCCCCCCCCGCGGGTGGGCGCCCAGGGATCGCCCGCTGCACGCCAGGGTGGCCTCGGGCAAGAGGGACCTCCGGTGCGCGGCTTGCCGACCCTCTGGTGCGACAGCAGCGGCCCGCGCACCAGGGGTGCCTGCGGCGAGGGATCACTCTCGCGTGCAGAGCCACCACCACTGAGCCGAGCATCCGGAGGGACGCGTGGGCAGAAGAGTGCGCGATTGGGTTAACTCCTCGCGGAAACGTGAAGCAAAAGCGTTGCAGAGCGATTGCGCGCGCACAGAGGTTTGACTGCACGAAGGCGTCACTGTGGCGAAGGGTCACTCTCGCGTGTAGGGTTGGGTCGGGCATGTCCCCCGCGGATTTTGGAAGAAATGCAAAAAAAGAGTCAAACAGTATCCCACAGTTGCCAAAAAATAATCCAAGTCTCGTCCCCCGACTATTTTTGTCTGCTTTTGAATACTCCTCCTGTAGAGGGACATGCCCGACGTGAGTGTAGCAAGGGCTCCGCGCTGCGCGAAGCGCGAAGCGCGAACAACTTCGCGCTCTCGCGCCGCCCCGAAAGGGGAGAAGAGGAGGACGAGGAGGAGGGGGAGGAGGAATGAGGCCCGCGAAGCGCGAAGCGCGACTAACTTCGCGCGCTCGTGGGAGCCCTTGTGTAGAGCAGGCGCATGAAGTCAGAAGCCGGCCTGCCAGCGGGTGCCCCACAGAGATGTCCGAGATCCCCCCGTGGCCCTGAAGACCCGCAGGTTTCCCGGGGGGGGCCACGCAGGCAGCTCACCGCTCGACGACAAGCGTGCCCCCAGAGTTCTGACTCGAGGTCAGCACGCAGTGGAGGCCAGTCCGCAAGAAACCTTCCACAAGAAACCCAACCCTGAGGCCCCAGGACGTCCTTCGATTTGTGGTGTGGGCACGTCACGCTTCCCTTCGCAGAGCCATCGAAACACAAGAAGCCCAGGCCACCCTGGAGGCAAGCAGGGTGTTCCTTGGCATGGGCCTCCACTGTAAGGGGGAGACGGGCCCTGAGGGAAGCGGGGCTCCTGGACCCCGGTGCCTGCCCCCGGGAAACAGCATAGACTTAGGTCGGGCATGTCCTCCTGAGGGAAGCGGGTCCTGGGCCCGGGTGCCTGCCCTGGGGACGAGCTCTTCATCCCGAATCGATTTCTGACACAAGTCCCGAGGCCCGTGGAGGGCCCCGAGATCCCGACAACAGGAAAAAGCCTCAGGACCCGTTCCCCTCAGGACCTGCTTCCTTTGAAAAAGAAAAAACGCCATGGACATAAACTTTGGGCCCTCCGCGCAGAGCGCCAAAAGTTGATGTCTATGCCGCCGTTTTTGTTTCCCCTTCGACTCAGGACCCGTTCCCCTCAGGACATGCTTCCCCCCCTGGCGAGCGAAGGCTTCTTCTCGCGCGTGCCCACTGCTGCCGGCAGCGGAGCGCTGCCTGCGGCGGACTTGATGCGGCCGTCGGAGCCACCGCCGGCCTCGGTGACGCCCAGGTGCAGGGGGTAGTCCTGAAGGGAGGGTTGGATGCTCATTCTGGGGATCTTCCTGGAGACACTCGCTCCACTCGTGCGTCGAGGCTGCGTCGAACGGCCGTCGATTTGAGTCGACCCTGAGCAGAAGTCGAATCTGAGTCGAACTTGAGCCGAGCTTGAATCAAACTGGGGTCGAACTAGAGTCGAACAGATCCGCCCGGTGGGGCCCAGAAGGTCTCCAACACGAGCATCTAAGGAGGGGCCGCCCGCGGCGCGCACGCCGACGCGCCTCGGCCCTGACTCCCTCGCAGATCGTGGGCAAAATCACGACGGGAGGCCTCTGGCCGCTTTCGGCCCCCCAGCAGCGCGCCGACGGGCATCGTGCACGCCTCCCCCGCAGAGGCGACCAAGACCCGCGAGGCGGCGCTCTTCGCGCCGCGAAGGAATCGACGCTCGAGGCTTCGGACATTTTCGAAGGCCCCCCGGAGGCTCTTCCAGCCTCGGGGTGGTTTCCAGCAGCCTCGCCTCGCCGAGATTCCGGGGGTGCCCAGATCGCATCGAGCGGTCGCTGGAGGCCCGAGCCATGACCCGAAGACCACTCCTCTCGCGCCGTGGACAAAACCGATCACGACGGATGGCCTTTGGCTGCTGTCGGCCTCCCAAACCACAGGGACCCGGGGGCCCCCAAAACCGTGCGGTGACAGACCTCGTGGTGACCTCGGAATCCCCAACAACCTCACCGCGCGGTTGCAGGACCTCGGAGGCTCCAGTCGCTCGAGACATCCTCAGAGAACAACTCAAGGCCCAAAGCCGCGTGGCGACCCGAATCCCACCAGCCCTCTATATGGTCAAAGGAGATTTTGCTTCCAACCCCCTTCGTCCCCTTACCCCCCCCCTGGACTTGGACGGGGGCAGTCGCGGGTAATTGGAGCGTCCAGGATGGCCCAAGATGGCTCCACGAGGAGCTCAGAGAGTGCACGATGGTCACCAAGATGCCTCCAGATAGCGCAAGATTGCTCAAGATGGCTTCCAAGATGCTCCAAGTGGCCCAACCAAAGACAACCTCAAGACGGCTCCAAGTGGCCAACTCCTCCTCCTCCTCCTCCTCCTCCTCCTCCTCCTCCTCCTCCTCCTCCTCCTCCTCCTCCTCCTCCTCCTCCTCCTTTTCCTCCTCCTTTTCCTCCTCCTCCTCCTCCTCCTCCTCCTCCTCCTGCTCCTCCTTTTCCTCCTCCTCCTTGTCCTCCTCCGCTCGGCAGAGGCGAGCAAGCGCCCGGGGGTCCCAGCCCAGCTCGTACATCTTACGCGCCAGGGCGCGGTAGGCCTGGACCATGACCTGGCATCCGGTGCGCGCGGAAGTGGAGGAGCAGTGTGCAGAGGAGGTCGAACAGAGGGGGGGCTGGGAGGGGCAGGGGGAGGGGCAAGAGGATGGTGGGGCAGGAGGAGGGAAGCGGAGGAGAAGGAGGAGGAGGAGGAGGAGGTGTGGAGGAGGCGTGGAGGAAAAGGAGGAGGAGAAGGAGAAGGAGGAGAAGGAGGAGAAGAAGGGAGGATAAGGAGGAGCATGGGGGAGAGAAGGGGTGGGGATGGAGTCAGGGTCGCCCCCACCCCACCCCCTCATAGGGGCTGGAGCCTGCGGGTTTGAGGACTTCATGCTGAACACGAAATTGTGGTAGTCGTACTTGCGGCAGATGGTCGCGAACTCCAGGGCGGAAGCCTTGGCGGCCGTCGCCCCGGGGTGTTCAGCAAGGGGGAGGGTATTAGTGTCTAGGCTTGATGGATGCAAGCGGTGTCGGGTATTGGTGCATGTCATGTGTACGTGTTCTTCGTGTCTGTGGTTGGCGTACGTTCGTGGAGGTTGTTATCGATGTCTGCGCTCGGTGCGTCTTTGGGGACACAGTATGGAGGTGCGTGCGTGCGTCATGGATGTATGTGTTAGGTATTTATGTTTGGTGGCTAGACCTGAAGTCGTTGTGTTGATACTATCCATGAGTGATGGCAACATGTGTTATTCCAATACTCTGTGTTGTAAGGAGCTGGTGCTTCCATCTGATGTATACTCGGTGTCGGTTATTGGTGTCGCAGTTAGCGCATCTGTCTCGTGTACGGGATGCTACATGTGCTGTTGTACATGTTCATGGGACCTCTTTTTGGTGCCTGTTTTCGATGCCTGTTCTGGGTACCGTGTGTCTGCCGTTGACGCCAAGCCTGTGAGTAACTGACGTATGTTGCCGATATCTGTCTGTGTTGTCTGTTCTTGTTGTACGCTCTTCATGTCTGCTCCAGATGTCTGTGCAGGACGTGGCGACGTGACGCCTGGACGTGACGCCCCCCTGGTGGGGTTGACTGTTAGGTACGTCTGCTCTGTACGCCAGCTCAGTCTCATCATTGGGCTATGGGGCGTGCCTGTTTCGTACGCCCGGTGTGCATGTGCGCTCTGGAGATAGGTTACGTTTGTATGTCGCGTGAGCCTGTTGTGTATGTATGTGCGTGCTTGATGCGTCTTGTTGCCACCTGTTCCTTCTGCATGCTATATGTATGCTCTTCTTCGTGTCCAATGTTTACGCGTGTTCGTTCTGTCGTCATTTATAAAAGACGCGAGGCAAGATCCCCAGGGATCACTGGGACACTTGGCCTGGCGGCAGCGGTATCCAGTCTTCACCCGTCGAACACGCTGTACTTCATGCAGGGTGTGCGAGGCGGGTCGGGAGCTCTGAACAAACATCGCAACAACCGACTCAATCAATCGAACAACCTCTACGGGCCTCACTATCTATCGGCCTCAGTATCTGCCGATCGATGTCACTATAAATATTCCCCAAACAGTGCTTGCACTTAGGGTGTCCCCCTTGTCTTCTGTTTCGCTGCGCCCGAGTGGCGGCCTGGCAGCTATGTTGTCGCCGTCGCCGCCCCGTCGCCGCCTCGTCGCCGCGCGTCGTCTGGCCCTGCATGGCGGTCTGGCGGCTATGTTGTCGCCGTCGCCGCCTCGTTACCGCCCATCCTGTCGCCACCTAGATTGCACAACGTAGATTGCACCGCATAGATAGCGCCTCATTGATTGTACAACCTCTAAAACACCATATAGGTTACACCACGTCGATTGCACCGCATAGCTTGCACCGCATAGATAGCGCCACATTGATTGTACAACATGTATTGCACCATATAGGTTGCACCACGGCGATTGCACCGCATAGACTGCGCCGCATAGATAGCGCCACAGTGACTGCACAACATCTAGTGTACAACATAGTTCCGCCACAGATCTTGCACAACGTAGATTGCACCATATCGGTATGTAGAGATCTACATCTAATATGTATACAGTGTACGACATATATTGCACAACACAGGTTGCATAACACATACTGCATCACCTAGATTTCACACCACACCATATCCGACATATACTGCCCAATCTAGACTGCATCACACATGTTGCTTTACATATACACTGCACAACAAAGATTGCACAGCTTAGAATACACGACATAGATTGCACGACCTGTATTGCAAAAATATATGTGAACCCCATGGAATGCACAACATATTACACAGCATTGATTGCGCAACCTCGCTTGCAAACCACATATTGTACACAATATCCTGCACAACATAGATTGCACAACCGATTCCGCAAAATCTATTGCACAACACAGACTGTACACACAACAACTTGCATCGCATGTGTGTATATATGTGGTTCCCCACCCACCCACCCACCCAAGATCATACTTTTTACCTTGAATCGTAGTCACGTTCATCATCTTCTGATTCATCCTTCCCTTCTCTTCTTCCGTCCCCCCCCCCCTTCTCCAAACACAATTCCTCCTCCTCCTCCTCGCCCATCCTCCTCCTCCTCCTCATTATCCTTTCCGTTGCCTCCTCTTTGTAATAACACAAAAGCAAGAATTCACAGTGTTTGGCGCCCTCGATGCAAGGAAACGCTGTGTATTTTAACTTTTCTTCTTATTTCTATCGGATGCAAAGAAAAACTGTATGTTTGGTTATTTTCGATTTGGGATTTGGAAGATCAAGCGCTCTCCGCGGCCTCCCCCCAAGAACCTCCTCCTTTCCTTTCCTCCTACTTGCTGCAAAGCAAGAAAAGCCAGAAATACACAGTGTTTGGCGCCCTCGATGCAACGCCACCCAGAGCTCCAACGCACTGGACAAAAAAACAAGACGCGGGGCCTCTAAGGCCAGCGCGGGGTGGGTCTGAGCCGTCAAGGATTATGGCAGAAGTCGGCGTGGGCAGGTTAGAGAGGGGGTGCGTCAGGGAGAGCATGCGTGACCCAGCATCGGTGTCCGAGAGCTTTGGTCCTGCTCTTCCTCCAGTGCACACGTCGCACTCTACCCTGGAAGCGTAGAGTCGAAAGCTGGACGCGTGAGTTTTGATGTCGACTGTTGCTCGCGGGCGTTGGAGGTCGAAAGGAAGAGACTAGACGTTGGGAGGTGGAAGGTGGAAGTCGGCAGAAGTAGGAATGTCGGAGCTGGAGCCCCAGTGTGGAGGCTAACTATCGGACGCGTGAGGTGTGAGGACTTCCACGGACCCCGTATTGAAAAAAGCGAGACGCCGGATCTCTGGGCAGGAATGCTCCCCAAAGCTCCGCTGTCGTGATTTTTTCAATACGGGGGTTCTGGAAGTCCTGACCCTGTCCCCAGGACCGGTCTTTCATCCGGAGTCGTTTTTTGACGGTCCCGGGGCCCGCCGAGGACCTCCAGAGGCCGAAACCAGCGAAAGACCTCCGACTTGAATATTTTGACGACTACCTACCAGACCACCCCAACCCAACCCGAAGACCCGAATTTCGGGTTGGGGGGGGTAAGGGTTCCATATGTGTTTTTTCGATGTTTCCCGACCCCCCCTCCACTGGAAATCGAGGGTAAATCTGAGCCTTCGGGTTGGGCTGGGGTGGTTTGGTGGGTGGTGATTTGCACACTTTGGATCTCTGGGTCTGAGTCCGCGTCAGGACGGGCCGCTGGGCTGCTCGGCGGGTCCGTGCGTGGTCGGCCGCTCTGGCCGGCCGCGCGCGCGCGGGCGGCCGGTCCAGCGCCAGGGCGCCCCCGCTGCAGACCCCCGGGGGGATCTGCATGTGCTCCGTCTCCCCGGGAGGGGGGGGGGACTCTCGCGTGCCGTGCTCTGCCGTGTGCGTGTGTGGTGTGTCAGGGGGCCACGTGCGAGCCCTACCCCTGCCCCCCACGATTCCTGAGGGGGAGGGTGGGGTTCACTTAGTTCGGGAGCTCTCGAGCGAAGCGAACCCCACCCTCCCCCTCAGAAATCGTGGGAGGTAGGGGCAGGGTTCACATCTGGCCCCCTATGTGTGGGGCCTGCTCCTCCCGCACATGGTGGCCTAACTCGCGCTCCGTGCGCCCCACCGACGCCTCTTCCGCCAGCGCAGGGACTCTGCCTGGCCGCCGACGCAACAAAAGAAGTGTGTGGTGTGTAGGGTCGGGTGTCGGGAGAGATCGCGGGGAGCAAGGATCTTCCCGGCACCCGACTCTGCGAATGGAGAGGGCTTCCACCACCACCACCACAGAGCCAAGCATCCGGAAGAACGCGTAGGCAGAAGAGCGCGCAATTGGCAACCCTTCCGGAATTACTACAGGATGGAAAAGGAGGGGGGGAAAGGAATAGGACATGGCTTCCACGCGATGGAAAAGGAGAGGGGGAGAGGGGGAGGACGTCAAGCATGGCGCGAGCGCACCTAGCTTGTCGTCCTCCACGTCTCCCTCATCCACCTCCTTCTTCTGCTCCACCCTCCAGGGCAGGGAGGTGGAGAGCTCACCTCTCGTGGCGGGGTGCGTACAAAGGACCTGGCGCCGCGGCCGCCTAAGGAGCTAGACGAGGGGAGGAGGCCGAGCCAGGCGACAGCGCCGTGAGCTGAGCGCGCATGCAGCACCCTACTCTTAGGCAGCGCCCTACTCTTAGGTCGGGCATACTCAAAAAGAGACACTAAAATAGTCAAACAATATTCAAAAAATACTCAAAACATCGTCCCCAGACTATTGTTTGACTATTCTTGAATATTCCTCCTGTAGAGGGACATGCTCGATTTAAGGCTAGACGAGGGAGGAGGCCGAGCCAGGCGATCGCGCCGTGAGCTGAGCGCGCATGCAGCGCCCTACTCCATGACGACTCCGCTCTCCTCATCTCCCCTCCCTGGCATTCTCGCATGGAGGTGCGGTAAGGGCATTAGATAAGGAACCATTCGATAAGGAACCCAGGGTCTGAAAGCAGGTGGACCACCAATGGAGGCTTGGCTATGGATATAACCGCCGCCCTCGTCAGACAAGGAACCCTGCAGGGTCTGAGGCCTCCTGGGCACATTCCTTAACGAACGCCCCCACCGTGAATCACGACAGAAGGCGGTTGGCAAGTCTTCTGCCCCCCGGGGCCCTCACGAGGCACCGGGAAACAATCCAACAGCGTCTCAGGACAAGAAATCGGTCCGCGAAAAGGGGTGCGAACCTGTCGCATGCCTGGACCTCCCTCCCTCCTCCCCAAGGAGGAGGAGGAGGAGGAGGAGGAGAGGAGGAGGAGGAGGAGGAGGAGGAGCAGGAGGAGGAGGGGGAGGAGGCGGAGGAAAAGCAGAAAGAGGAAGGGGAGGAGGAAGAGGAAGGGGAGGAGGAGGAGGAGGAGGAGGAGAAGGAGGAGGAACAGGAGGAGGAGTAGGAGGAGGGGGAGGAGGAGCAACATCCGCACACGTGATGTGCTCATTCCGCAGCCCCAGAGCTCCCCCCCCTCTTCCCTGTGGGGGTAGGTTTTCGTCCCGGACTCATGTGATGGTCCTGGGGCCGAGAGCAGCACCTGGAGGCCGAAAGAAGGGAAACACGCCCAGATGGACACCATCCTGTCGTCGGAGATCTGGGCCATGCTCTGGAGAGGCCTCCCAAAAGACGAGGTCCGAACAATCGAAGGATCGATCCGCGTCGCCGATGCATCGTCGACGTGGGCGATGCATCAGCGACGTCGACGTGGAGAAAATTGAATTGGGTTCCACATCGAGCCGCATTGCCGCTGCGGAGCGTCCTTCGAACCCATCGACGCGGACCCCATTTGGGAGAGGCCTCGAGTCCTGCTACATCCCCCCTGCCTCCCTCCACGGAGGGGGAGGGGGAGGAGGAGGAGGCGGAGGCGGAGGAGGAAGAGGAAAAGGAGGAGGACATAGAAGCGGCGGCACGACCGCTCGGGCTGGCACGGAGCCCGCCCGCTCGGGCAAAGGGCTCCGACAGTGGCCCCCGGCGTCACGTTTTTGATCATGACGTGGACCCCCAGAGGTCTGGCGGCAGAAAACAAAGAAGGAAACCACCCGCCGTCTTCTGTTCACGGACGCGAGGGGGGGGGTCAGGAAGAAGGCTTCGGGCCCCCAGGCAGTCCCGGCTGGCCTGCCGAGGACCCCCCCCCCCGAGCGGTCCACTCTGGCGGGGGCCCCGCCAAGGCCAGCTGGCACTGATCGCGGGGGGCCCCGTCGAGGTCAGCCGGTGATGAGCGTGTTTTCCACCACCACCACCATAAGTTGGAGGGGGGAAGGAGGAGGAGGAGGAGGAGGAGGAGGAGGAGGAGGAGGGCGAGGAGGAGGAGGAGGACGAAGAGGAGGAGGAGGAGGAGGAGGCGGAGGAGGACCCCCCCCTCCAACTTATGGTGGCGGTGGTGGAAAACACGCCCATCAGCTGGGACTGCCTGGGGCGCGCGCAGCCCGAGGCCCTGCCAGAGCGGGGGGGGCCCCCCGAGGCGCGGGCCACCATGCCCTCCGGGGAGTCGCCGTACTGGAAGAGGAGCCGCGGGCCCCCCCAGGCAGCGCGGGGGGCGAGCGGGCCGCGCACTCGGCCCCGCCGAGGCCCCTCGCAGCCGGGCGCCGAGCGTCGCGCGAGCGAGGGAGGCGAAACGAAGGCACGCGGCGCCGTCGGAAGGCACGAGCGACCCGGAGATCCTGGCGTCTCGTGTGTTCCACACCGGGCGTGTTCGCCCAGTCTCGGGCCCCAGGGCCCTCAGGGGTCCGATCCGGCTCGAGCAGGGGCGCACAGAAATGGGGTCCAGGGCCCCGCGCATTGACCGTCTGCTCTGTTCTAATCTTCCCGCGCAATCGGATCTCAGGGGACGCCACCAGCCACAGGCGGGACTATGTTAAGCACATGCGATAAGAAGTCTTACTCTGAGAGATCTGGAGGCATGGTCGACGTTGGCAGGTGCTCGCGTGGTTCTGTGGGTCCCAAGGGCCATTGGGGGATGAGAGATTTCCGCGGGGCACCCGCAAGCAGGCCGGTCTTCTGAAACCTTGCCAGACCCGCGCCGCCGCGACACGCAAAGAGGGGGGAGGCCAGCAGCAGTGAAGGAGAAGGGTCCGCCTTGAAGTGGTTCCGAGGTTTCGAAGATAAGGCGTCGCAGAAGGCGGGGATCGAGGGAGAGGAGAATCGAGGAGGAGGATTGAGGGGGAGGAGGACTCGAGGAGCAGGATCGAGGGAAAGAAGGACTAGAGGAGGATAAGGATAGACGAGGAGGAGGAGGAGGAGAAGGAGGAGAAGGAGGAGGAGAAAGAGGAGGAGTAGGAGGAGGGGAAGGATCGACAAGGATCGGCGGGGAGGATCCCCGCACGCGGTGAGAGCAAGCAGGGGGGCTCCCAGGATATCCCCCTGCCCTCTCAGAAGACCGACGCCAGGGGGGGATCACCGCTGGGGAGTCGACACCTTCTCGACGAGTCCTCCTCCTCCTCCTCCTCCTCCTCCTCCTCCTCCTCCTCCTCCTCCTCCGCCTCCTCCTCCTCCTTCGCCTCCGCCTCCGCCTCCTCCGCCTCCTCCTCCTCCTCCTCCTCCTCCTCCTCCTCCTCCTCCTCCTCCTCCTCCCCTCCTCCTCCTCCTCGCCTCCTCCCTCCGCCTCCGCCTCCTCGTCCTCCTCCTCCTCCTCCTCCTCCTCCTCCTCCTCCTCCTCCTCCTCCTCCTCCTCCTCCTCCTCCTCCTCCTCCTCCTCCTCCTCCTCCGCCTCCGCCTCCGCCTCCGCCTCCGCCTCCGCCTCCGCTTCCTCCTCCTCCTCCTCCTCCTCCTCCTCCTCCTCCTCCTCCTCCTCCTTCTCCTCTTCCTCCTCCTCATCCGCCTCCTCGTCCTTGTCCTCCTCCTCCTCCTCTCTCCTCCTCCTCCTCCTCCTCCTCCTCCTCCTCCTCCTCCTCCTCCTCCTCCTCCTCCCTCCTCCTCCTCCTCCCCTCCCCCCTCCCCCTCCCCTCCCCCTCCCCCTCCCCCTCCCCCTCCCCCTCCCCCTCCCCCTCCCCTTCCCTCCCTCTGGACCCCCAGATCCCCCGGTGCGTCCAACACCTCCGCGACCCTTCATCCTCGATCGTCGATCCTCGGGAAGAGCTGGCGACCCTGTCAGTGGTGACCTCCCATTCTGCAATGCCTGCCCTTACCCCGCCCCATCCTGGGCAAGCCCGCTGCGACGCGCCACGACGCCCCGCATGCCGCGAGCTGACCCGCGTCGGCCGCCGACGGGGCGAAGACGGACAAAAACTGCCCGTCGTGAACTTGTCCGACGCGAGCAGCACACATGTTCGGGTCACATCTCGGGTGTCGCCCCCAAAACGCTCTAGACGAGGCGCGGCTGCTGGAAAGCACACCGAGGGCTGGAACAGCGACCAAGAAATCACGAAAACGTCCGAAACCTCCAACCTCGAACTTCGATGTCTTCACAACGTGATAAGGGGAGCATACAAACACCATTACCGCTACTCCCTGGAACTCTGCCTGGGCGCAGTCTGCGCAACATTTCGAAAGCAACGTGGGATATGTCGACCCCTGCCCGCGACTTCGTGAAGCTTCACAGTGGGACCAGATATTAACCAGCTTGTACCCAAAATGTTGTGTTAGCACACTATGTGGGGCAATATGTGTGGTCAAGCAATGTGGTGCCATGTTCGTGATGCAACATATGTGGTGCAAGCTAGGTGGTGCAAGCGACGCGGTCCATCTATGTGGTGCGTTTTATGTGGTGACTCCCATCTGCTGAACATGAAAATGTCAACTCCTCTGCTCGCGCAGTCATCCCACCCTCCCACCTGCAACTTGGTTTACAAAACCCATGCGGCGGCGATTGCGATGATTGCTCGGCGCTGGCTGGCGCATCGCCGCGGCCGCGCTAGCGTACATGCTCGCGCGCAGCTGCAAGCTAGTTGCCGCGCCCGACGCGGCCGCGGTGGCGGTGACCGCTGGGCAGTTCCCAAACGGCACCTAAGAGCGAGTCGGCGACTCGGGCAGGCGCGGTAACATGGCGTCGACAACAACGGACGCGATGATGATAGTAGCGATGCTGGCGAAGATGATGACAACGACAACGGCACGGCCAATGACGGCGCCGATGCAAATGACACCGACGACGATGACGGCGTCCTCGCGTCGGTGATGTAGGCTTTGGAAGGAGTTCGACATGCGCGCGCGGACGACGCGTGAGAGTGGCCAACAGGGTACTCTTTGACACGGATCGTACCCCCCAGCACGCGCGCAAGGGCGTTCGAATAATTTCGGCATGCGGCGCGAAAAGCACGTTTGGCAGAATTGAATGAACAATGTTGAAAGACCGATGGACAAGACCATCTTTAAACATTTTAGGAACTCGCAAGACCGCGAGCGCAGGTGTCAGTGTTATTGCAAAACCTTTGTCTTTTTGTATGTCTTCGGGACACTCGATCTTGAAATGCGTACGAACCACAAGTGTTCGCGAGATTCAGGCATGCGCGCACGAAACGCGCGCGTGCACGTCGCCCCATAGTTTGCAAAGGATTTGTGCGACAATACGCGCGCAAGGGTGTTCTTGCGATTCCGACATGCGCGCACGAGAGGCCCATTTGGTAGCATGTTGTGAACATGTGTGTACAAATATTAGGAATACGGTTTTCTTACGAACTCGCTAGGAGGGCGGGCGCCGGCGTTATGAAAATGCGTGTTGCGAAACAATGTGTGTTATACGTTTACGGACATTCGATTACGACACCTCAGGTGTTGGAAATATTGAGGCACGCGCGCGCGACAACGCGCGCGTTCACGCTCCGTCCCATTTGTTGCAAGGGGATGTGATGAGCGAAAAGCGCGTGCATTGCATTTTCTGCAGAAGGTGAGGGGGATACCGGTTAGGCTGTGATGACACTGATTCATATTTGGGATGGGCAATGGGGCAGAATCGAATGTAGATCGCAGAACGAAAATGGGAGAACGTTAATTCTGGGGGGGAAAGGGGTGAACAGAGACTAGATGCGGTGTGGGTAACATGATGCAAGCGACCTCGTGCAATCTACGTGGTACGCCACGTGGTGCAAAATACGCGTTTCAATATATGTTGCCCATGTCGCCCTCCCGAACTGAAGTTGTCGCGCAATCATCCCACCCACCCACCCGCAACTTGTTTTCCAAAACCCATGCGGCGGCGGGCTAGCACATCGCTGTGGCCGCGCGAACACGCGCAGGCTCGCGCGCGCGGGGCGACCAGCTAACCTGGCGCGACCGACGCGGCCGCGATGGCGTGGACCGTTGGGGGGTTCCCACCGCCTCTAACAGGCCTCGCTGACGCGCAAGCAGTTCGGTGCGAGAGGGTGACTCGGGCGGGCGGGTATCAAGTATCATGGCGACGTCGACAACGGCTGACACGACGATGACAGTAGCGATGCTAGTGACAACGCCGACAATGACGACGGCACGGCCAATGACGGCGCCGATGCTGATCACGCCGATGACGATGATGGTGTCCACGTGTCGGTGATGAAGGTTTTGGAAGGCTTTCCACATCCGCGCGATGCCGACGGGCGCGAGTGGCCCGCAAGGTGTTATTTGACAGGGATCGTCCCCCCACCACACCCAACATGCGCGCGAGGGCCGCTCGAATGGTTGCGACATGCACGCGCGAAAGGCCCGCTCAATGAAAACGTTGGTTGTTTTCAAAGGCATTCGCAATGCGCGCAGACTTTTCTGAACAATCATGTGTCAAAAAACCATTAGTTGTTCATTCGCTGTCGGGACACTCGAGTTTGAAAGCCTTACGCCATACACAGTTGCTGACGGAGTTCAGCATGCGCGCGCCTTTTTCGCGTTTGCAAAAGACCTTTGCAATTCATGAGTTGTGATAAACGACAGCGCGCATAAGTACATTTGGCGAAAATGAGGGGGGTCGAACCCAGCCTTGCTGGGATGATATGAATTCGTGTTCAAAGTGAACGAGGGGGCTGCATCACATGGAAATTGCACTTGCCCACGGGGCCCGAGAAGCCAGAAGGGGAGGGTGGTAAATACGATGTTTTCAAGAAAAGAAAACAGATGTTATGCAATCTATGTGGTGCAATTTTCTACACATCCATATGTGGTGCACTATATATATATATATATATGTATGGTGTTACAAATATGGTGCAAGATATGTGGTGCAATGGATGCGATGAAAACTCGGTGGTGCAGTATAGATGGTGCAATGCATGTGTTGCAACCTATGCGGCGCAATCCACGTAGTGTAATTCGCCGGCCCAACGGGCCAGGGCGTGCTAAGATCTCCGGTACCTGGTTAACAGTATTTCTAGTTCGCGCGCGCGGGGCGGACCCTGGGGGTCCCCGGACGAAAAGTACCCCGGCAAGGTCCCGGCAAGTCCCCGGCAAGGTCGGGCCAGAGATGCCGGAGTTCTGTTACAGGGCCCCAGGACGGGCCAAGAGGTCCCCAAGAAGCCTCCAAGACGGTCCAAGAGGGCCCCGAGACGGCCAAAGATCGCCCGAAGACGCCCAACAGGGCCCCAAGACAGCCCAAGAGGCCTCCAAGACGCCCCAAGGGCCTTCCAAGAGGCCTCCGAAGAGGGCCCCAAGAGGCCAAAATCGTTGATTTTCATTGTTTTTTCTATGTTTTTTGCGTTCTGGCTTTTTCGGCTTCCGGACGCTCCAAGACGGCCCAAGAGGCCCCCAAGACCGCTCCAAGACGGCCCACGAGGCTCCCAAGACGGCCCCGGAACGGCCCAGGAGGGCCCCCAAGACGGCCCAAGTGCCGCCCAAGACGGACCAAGAGGCCCCAAGACGGGCCCAAGAGGGGCTGAAGAGGGGAACCGAGAACTGAAAAATCGAGCCCTCCGCCCCAGAAGGCGCCCAGGAGGCCCCAAAAAGGCCCCAAGAGGCCCCCAAGAGGCCCCCAAGACGCCCCAAGAGGCGCCCAAGATGCCCAAAAGAGGCCCCAAGAGGCCCCAAAACGGCCCCCAAGAGGCCCCAAAACTCGGCTAGCCCACAACGGTGCGACAATATGGGCCGGCGGAATGAGCGAAGCGATTAATTTATGTGGTGCAAGCTACGTGGTGCAATGCATATGGCGAAATGCAAAGTAACACAAAACACCGCAACCCAATTGCAACGCAATGCAACTCAATTGCAACGCCATGCCATTGCAATGCAGCGGGGGGGGGCAACGGGGCGGCGGCGACGGTCGGCGGAGGGGCGGCCAGACCGACCACGAGGCCCAGGCGACGGGCGACGACGAGGCGGCGAAGGGCGACTACATGCTGGCCAGACCGACAACCAGGCCCAGTTCCTTAGAACAGAAATAAGAAATCCTGAGTGCAAGCACTGCTTGGGAAGATTTGGGGCCCGGGGATACACGATGGGGACGTCCAGTCGATCCTCGATAGGAATGCGTTCGAATAGCCCCCTGGAGTGTCCCCGACGTCCCCTCCTTCTTTGAATGGCCCGATTGTTCTAGGCAAGTCGGGGATTTAGGGGCGAGAAATCGCCAGCGAGAGAATCCAGCTGTGGCGCTGAAGATTCGCCAGGCCGAACAGCGGCAACTATCGGTAGCTTGTCCTCCTCTGACGTGAAGGGCCTCGCGCCGTGCTTCTCCCATCACGCGACCTGGCTTGGGTGGGTGGCCCCTCTTCCCGGCGCCAGCCCGCACGGATCCCGGGGCAACACCCCAGGACCAACTTCTCATCCTGAGCCGTTCTCTGACGGCCACGGAGCACATGCACGGCGGCGAAACTTGTTTGTCGCAGCGGCGAGTCCTCACCGCGTTCGGAAGCAGCCGTGAGGTGCAACGAGGCCGAATTGGTCACAGCAGGCGACGGGGAGAAAAGGCGCGCAGAAGGAGGGAGGAGCACGTTCGGAACACCAGCGGCGCAACACCTCGGGGCCAGTTGGCACTGAGGACCCGCTGGCTTCGTGGCGAAGGTCGGGTCGGGGCCTGGCGGCTCATCCTCCGCGGCGACAGCCCGCACGGATCCGCTCCGACAGGGAGCCGTGGTTCACACCGATCCTCATGGCGGCGCCGCGCTCCTGGGGGCGTCGCGGCCGCCTCCATCGCCGCCGCCGCCTCCCCTCCTCGGCGTCGTCCGTCCTCCGTTCATCGTCCGCCGCACGCCCGTCGCCCGCCGCACGCCCGTCGACCGTCATGTGTCGCCGTCTGTCGTCGGTCGACTGTCGTCGTGGCGGTGGTGGTGGTAGTGGCGGCGGTGGTGGTGGTGGTGGCGGCGGTGGTGGTGGTGGTGGCGGCGGCGGCGGCGGCGGTGGTGGTGGTGGTGGCGGCGGTGGTGGTGGTGGCGGCGGTGGTTGGTGGTGGTGGTGTGGGTGGCGGCGGCGGTGGTGGTGGTGGTGGTGGGATGGTGGTGGCGGCGTGGTGGTGGATAGAGGCGGTGGTGTGGTGGTGGCGGCGGTGGTGGTGGTGGTGGTGGCGGCGGCGGCGGTGGTGGTGGTGGGGGCGGCGGTGGTGGTGGCGGCGGCGGCGGTGGTGGTGGTGGTGGTGGCGGCGGTGGTGGTGGTGGCGGCGGCGGCGGTGGTGGTGGTGGTCGGTGTCGTGGTGGTGGTGGTGGTGGTGGTGGTGGTGGTGGTGGTGGTGGTGGTGGTGGTGGTGGTGGAGGTAGTGGTGGTGGTGGTGGTCGTTGTCGTTGTGGTGGTGGTGGCGGTAGTTGTCGTGGTCCGTCGCACGTCGTGCGACGTCGTCCGTCGTACGACCTCCGTGGTACATTCTCCGTCGTCGTCGGCGTGCGTCATCGCGGTGGTGCTGGTCGTGGTCGTCCGCCATTGCTCCTCCTCCCCGTTCCTCCCACGGAGACCCCAGGGACCTCAGGGGCCTCTGGAGGCATCAGGGGAACTCTATGGCCTCCAGCACCGTGGAGAGCTCGGGACGACAGCTTGGCTCCAACTTTAGCAAGCCTGGCCCCGGCCCCGGGGCCGTCGGGAGACGACCCAGGATGCAAGGCTGGTCCCAGGGAAGGGGTCGACACTTGGACCAACTTGGGTGCCGCATGGGGCCGCCTTGGGCCGATCTTGTTTCCGGCCCTCGAGCTCAGAGCAGGGACGGAGGGGCGAAGCCTGTCGGGCACTACTTTTGTTTGCCAGCGCGAGAGGTCGCCCCGTGGTTTAGGAGGAGGAGAGCAGCATAGGAGTAGAGAACAGCAGCAAAGGCAAGCAGTGCAGGATGGCCCGCCTTTGCTGATCGCTGACTGGCCCGCCCGAGGCGCGCTACGGCAACGGGCGGCCGCGCCAGCAGGCCGCAGGGAAGCACGCTGAGCTGGCTCAGCCCTTCGATGCAGCGATGAGCGAGACGGCCACCACCTGCACCACTATGACGAGTGCCAGCACGGAGAGGTTGTGCCTCCCCCGGTTCTCTCCGAACAGCACCACGCCCCACAAGGCAGCAATGATGCCTGGCACCCCCACGATGATGGGGAACGCGACAACGTACGAGAGCACGCCGTTGGCCCTGAACCAGGCAACCTGGGCGATGCCCCACAAGGCCCCAGACAAGATCCCAGGCAGGACCATCTCGCGGCCTGTATGGACGTGCCCTCTGGCGGCAGCGACGGCGAAGGCGGCGGCCGTGGTGGCAAAGATCCCGCTGAAGTGGGAAAAGACATAGTCGGTGGCGTCTGGCGAGTGGCGCGGTGTCAGCCCAGCGTCCGTGTCCCGCTGACCGATCTGCTGCAGGTACGTCGGCGGATTGAAGTTAGATCCAAAGAATGCGCCGCACACGAGAGCGACGGCGAAGCCCTTCGCAAACCCTCTGGCAGAGGGGCTGGACGTGGTGTTGACAAGGCCCTCCTGTGAAGCTTCGCTGGACGTTCCCTTAATCAGCTTGAACAGGCCCAATGACATTATGGCCATGGCCACACCAGCGTAATTCAGACTGGCATGGGCGACATGGTCCTTATCCTTCCCGAATAGCCCGAAAGCTCCCGAGGCCCAGCCCGTTAGCATGTTTGTCACGCTCCACACCAACTGTCCTATCCCGAGGCCGCAATGATGGATGATGAATGGCACGCACAAGTTGCCGATGGCCCACAACATGCCGCCCAGCATAGCAAAAGGCTCGAAAGCATACAATCCCGATATCATCCACTGCAAAACACCAATGCACCAGACGCCGAAGGAAAGGCACAGCGTGAAAAACATCCCGTCTTTCACGTCGACCCTCTTCACGAACAGGTAGTTGCTGCCGAAGCCCAAGCATGATATGAGGCAACACAAATAACCGATTGTCGTGTCATGGGCTCCCGCCATCCTTACCGCAGAACCCCACTTCAGCAACACACTCTGGCTATCGACTTTGACCGTTGTGGACAGAAACGCAAGGCTGGGCAGATGACGTCTGCTCCGCTCCACCTGCCTCGAGCCAAAATCGCTACGGAAGGCCCTCTTGGCACGCATTCAGGGCACCTTGGAGCCTGCGGGGGGTCCGACAGGCACCTCGGAAGCCTCCGGGATAAGTGGGGGGGCGGTCGGGGTGCCACCAAGGGGCCCCAGCTGGCGCCATGCGCGGGGCCGCGGCGGCGTCGCCGGCGGCGGCGCCAGCGCATCGTCGCCATGGCAGCCGTCTCCGCGACGACGGTCACGACGACGACGACGACGACGACGACGACGACAAGAGGTAGCCGTGCTGGTATCAGTCTTACCTTGTGCACAGAACGGAACGCAAATAGTGTTCTCCTCCTCTCCTCGCTCCCCTCGGCGCCCGCGGTGGGCATTTGTTTCGCAGCGCTCGACCACAACAACAACAACAACAACAACAACAACAACAACAACAACAACAACAACAGCAACAACAACCATTGTTAGACTGCTCGCTCTTATCTGCTCGCGTGACACTCAAAATTTATATCCCGAACCCTCGATACCGACCCTCGTCGTCTTCGATCGTACCTCCCTTGGGGGTATATATTCCTTGCCTGCCACGTGTAGTTGGCGCAGCCACTGAAAAAGGGAAGGGAGGGAGAAGAGAAGGGACAAGGGGGAGGGAGAAGGATGGAGGGAGACGAAGATTGGCAGGAAGGGTGTTAGGAGAAGAAAAACAAGCAGCAGAACTAAACGGGCGGGTCGGGCGGACGGACCCTGACGAGCGGGTCGGGCGGGCAGGCCCAGACGGCCTGGTCAAGCGGGCGGGTCGCTGAAGCATCAGTCCTGCATGGATCGCGAGGAAGCCTCGAGCAACAGCGCGATTCCCAAGTAAACTGTGAGGAAATCCAACGCAAGAGCGTTATTCCTGACTGTCGAGTGCGCGGCCTTTGAATAAATTGCGAAAAAGTCCCACGCGAGAGGGTGATTTCTGGATTCATTGCGAGGACGTTTCGCGCAAGAGAGGGATTCTACCGTTCGCCGACCCAGACCTCAGGAACGGCCAGACAACCCTCACCCCCCCTGGGCCCAAAGCTTTGTGGCAACTCACGGGAGCCTCCCATACCACCTTGTCGGCTCTTGCGAACCGACGCTAGTCGACGCTAAATCGACGCTAACCAACGATGAATCGACGCGTATCGACTCTAACCGACGCTGAGTCGGCGCTATCTCATCGACTCCCATACGCTAATCGACGCTCATCGACGCTAGAGCCGGAACTGAAAGGATACACCAGGCTACTATGACTTGCTACCGAACCAAAGTAGTCCTTACGTCAGCGCCCTGACTGCAGCCTCCTCCTCGGGGCCCGCCGGGGCGAGGCGGGCGGCCACCGCAAGCGAGCCTCGGCCCAAGGGGCCGCCCTTCGGCAGCGCGGGGCGGGGGCCGAGCGGCGGGTCTCCTTCAGCTTCAGGACCAGCGGGGCGAACGACTCCTCGATGGCATCCTGGGCCTTCCGGGGGGGGGGGGGGGTACGGGGCAGGGAGCAACGCCGCACAGGTCCCTGGATGTTGTCTTGGCTTGTCGCTGCCCGGGGGGGGGCGGGCAACTGCAACGCTTGGGCAGGGTGGGGCACGTCCGAGCGGGGGTGCGCTGCGATCGCCGTGGTATGCGCGCGAGCACCAGCATGAGGGGGGTCTAGGCACCCCTTTACGTACGATCGATACCGTTACCCAAGGAGGGTTGAAGCAGGGAGCTACCGTTACGTGCAATATACAAATAGCTATACATATATGATGCAGGCATACATACATACATACATACATAGAAACACCTATACATCGATACATGCATACATACATACATACATGCATGCATACATACATACATACACACATACATATATGCATGCATACCTACATACATGCATACAGACATGCATAGCATGCAAGCATACGTGCATACATACACCTATACATATACATATACATATACATATACATATACATATACATATACATATACATATACATATACATATACGTATACATATGCATATGCATGTACATATACATATACGTATAAATAAAAAATACACGTAAGTGCATACACATACATATACATATACACGTACATACACATGTCTAAATACATATGCATATGCATATACAAATGCATCTGCATATGCATACATATATGCATAGACACATACATATACATATACATATACATATACATATACATATACATACACATATACATATACATATGCATATGCATATACATATACATGTACATGTATATATACATTTGCACACACATGTACAAATACACATACATATGCATATGCATATGCATATGCATATACATATACATATACAAATACATATACGTATACCTACACATAAACATAAACATACATATACACATGTACACATACATAGACATGTACATATACATATGCATAAACATATACATATGCATACACCTATACATATACATATATATACATATGCATACACATATACATATACATATACATATGCATCTACATATACATATTCATATGCATGTACATATACATATACATATACACATATGTATGCAAAAAAATATCCGCCGGCCCCCTTGTGGGGCCACCAGGCTGTAGGCGCGTGATTCGCAGTTTCCTGTACCAGTTGTAGTTTCTAGTTTCCAGTGTTACAGTTCTGCTTCTTGCTGGTTACTGTAACTACTTGACTTCTTGCTGGTTACTGTAACTAGTTGATTGACCGCGCGAGGGGGGGGGAGGCCCAAACAGGATTTTCCAGCGTCCCCTGGGCGCGTTGTCTGAATTGCTGGGGGGGCTCGAAATCGACACCCCTCACGCAGATCCGCGGGGTCAGGGTCCAAAAACACATGGGATTTGCCACATTTCTGAAATTCGGTGCCACCCCTCACGCAGATCCGCGGGGTCAGGGTCCAAAAACACATGGGATTTGCCACATTTCTGAAATTCGGTGCCACCCCTCACGCAGATCCGCGGGGTCAGGGTCCAAAAACACAAGGGATTTGCCACATTTCTGAAATTCGGTGCCACCCCTCACGCAGATCCGCGGGGTCAGGGTCCAAAAACACAAGGGATTTGCCACATTTCTGAAATTCGGTGCCACCCCTCACGCAGATCCGCGGGGTCAGGGTCCAAAAACACATGGGATTTGCCACATTTCTGAAATTCGGTGCCACCCCTCACGCAGATCCGCGGGGTCAGGGTCCAAAAACACAAGGGATTTGCCACATTTCTGAAATTCGGTGCCACCCCTCACGCAGATCCGCGGGGTCAGGGTCCAAAAACACAGGGGATTTGCCACATTTCTGAAATTCGAACCCATCACGCACATCCATCGCAAGGCGTGGTAACCCAAACTGCGAGAACTCCCTCGGCCCTTTCATCGCAAGGTGTGGTAACCAAGCCCTTAAACCATACACGTCTTACCAATCGCCAGGTGTGGTAACCCCTCTTGTGATCAGTTGGTTTTGCTGATTGCGACTCGGCTTCGCATGAAGTTTCGATACTGCTTCACGACAGCGCCAAGGCCTCATGACTTAGCTCTTCCATGGCCCATTCTCCGAGAGAGGGGGGGCCGACGGCAGGGGGCGAAGCCCTTACGGATAAACATATACATATACAGATATATACATATACATATACACATACACATACACATGCATAGATTTACTTACATATATACATATGAATAAACAAATGTGCATGTGTATGTGGTTTGCTACTGCTTTATAGGTAAGCTAAAAACTCATATCCCCATTGGCGTGGTGTTGGCTAAACTAGCTGAACATGTTGCTCCCATCGTTGTTTGCGGAGCCTATCCCCACTTGGTGGGGTGTGCTGGTGGGGCTGAGATATCATGGTCCCAGTGGGAATGGGAATCGATGAAGCGATGCTGCTGAAGAAAAGCGACAGCACCACAACCAGCGCGAGGCGCCACGGAGGGTCCCCTCTGGTGTTGTGGATTTCTTCTCGCTCGAAACATCCCCCATCCCCAGCTCGGGGAGACCCCCCACGCTGAAGGTGGTCCCCCTGGTGGCAGTGGTGGCGCTTCTCTGTACTCTGACGGGCGAGGCACGTGCGGACGGGAGGGCGACGCACATGCCCTGACATCCCCGCGTCGAAAGACACACATCACGACGGACCATTTTCTGTCGTTTTCGGGCCCTGGGAACCCTTGCCAGATCCCGGGGCCGTAAAAAACTGTTCGGGACGACACGCCGGTCCCCAGCATTGTGAACAAAATCGCATCGTCGGATGTCTTGGTAACTACCCATCGCCATGCCCTCGCGGACTGGACACCGAGATGCGATCCAATGGCAACGCGATCCCACGAGCACACTCTGCGCAGGGCACCCGCGCAGAACCGCCGCGTACCCCAGGGGGGTCCGACCGACGGGCTTAAACCGCGAGGCCATGGACATGGATCTGTCGCCCGTCTCCCGTCAACGAAGAGGAGGCGGGTTCACTCCAGAAGAACGCAACAACCTCGACGCTCATGTATGGGCAACGTCGAAAAGGTTACTCCATGCACCTCCAGAGACTTCCATCAGGGCTCCGTATACGGGGACTCTTGGCGAATCGAAACACTGCCCGAAAAAAACTACAACGCCGCGAGCGACCGCCTCTGGAGCGGGGGCAAGGACCAGTCGGGGAGACTGTGCGTGACCCTGCTGCGGCGGGGAATCCTCCGGCACGTCCTTGGCTGCTGCCGCTGCATCAGCTGCTGATGGCATGCCTAATGCAAGACGTGGCAGCACTGCAAGAGTACCAACCTCTCGCCATGGTGGAAGGCCTGGAGGCAGATGGGACACCCTTATCATCGCCGATGAAAGCAGCAACTGAGGGGGGCTTGGCAGTTGGTATTGCTGGCACACCAGACGGATTAGTAAGGGTTTCTGTCCAACTCTGCGCGGTCCGCCGTCGCTGCTCGTCCTGCTGCCGCATGCGCTCGAGTGCTCGCTATGTTCTGTAGAGCTCGTCGAAGTGTCGTCGTTGCGCGCGGTCGAGGGCGGCGTGCACGTCGCGCTCGGATCGGCCGCCGCTGGACATCCCGGTCTCGCGGCTGACGAACCGCATGGCCCCCCCCAGACGTCTGGGCCAAGTCGACGGGGCAGTTCCGATTGAACAGAGCGATCTCCCGAGGAAGATTTCGGCTGACAGCGACGCGACTACCAGCGCGGACTGCGGCGGCCAAGTGGAGCTCGGCCCACATGGCGCGCCGATATCGAGGGCCGAGAATGACGGCGCGAATGCCCAGATCGGCAGCTGCACGTCGGCACGCGGGGCCGAAGGCGCGGCTACTCGCGCGTTGAGGTCGCCCACTCAGTCACGCTGCTGGTCTTGCCCCAATGGGAACGCACCGCCCACTCGCATCCATCTTTGCGGTGCTGATTATGACGGTGCTGTTGAAGCTGCTGGAGCTGCCGGCGCTGCCGATGCTTCCCGGGCCGCCGAGGCCAGCGCCGCCCCCCCCGCCGCTGCCCCGCGGGCCAGCGACGCAGTCACGGGGCACGCCGGCGGCGCAGAGTCGCACACGCGGCTCATGAGCACTGCCATCTCACGTCGTCGTCGCCGTCGCTCGTCTTCGCGAGGGTCGCGAGGGGGCGAAGATGAGAACGATGATCCTACCAATTTTGACTCACGTGCGCGGCCGACTCGTTGCCGAGATCCGTCTGACGACGTGCGCGGAGCGGCCACTGGCGCTGCCAGCTGCGGCGCCAGCGCTGCTGCAGCCGGCTGCCCGCCGCGCCGGGGGCCAATGCTCCGCGCGGGATCGCCTTCCCCGGGGCCCGGGGCCGCGGGCAGCGGAGCGCCGGAGGCGCGCGCGCGCGCGCCCCCGGCACGCGCCGCTGCCCGGCTGGACCTGGCGCCCCCCGCTGGCCCAGAAGCGACAGCGGCGAGGGCGTCAGCGGCGACGGCGGCGCTGGGGCGCAAGCGCCACGGCAGAGAGCACGCTCGCGACTGCGGCGCCCGGGGCAGTCGCGCACGAGGCGCCCCACAGAGTCGCACCCGCGGCATTTACGACGCGCCCCACCAGGGCCCGCGCGGCTGCCCTGGCGGCCCGAACCCGCGCCGCCGGCCCTGAACTCCCCCGCGCCTTCACCTTTGCCCTGCCCGAGGCCCACGAAAGCTCCCCGAGGTCGTTCTCGGACATTTCGGCAGGGATGGCGCGGCAGCCTCTTCCACGGCCCTTGCCATTTCGCCGAGTGACCGCCCAGGCGCGGCGCGCGGGCGCGCGGCCGTCGAAGCCGCGCCCGCGCGCTTCGGCGCGCCCGCAAGCCTGGGAGAGGCGCGCGGCGCGCTTTGCCACCGGAGCGTCGCGCAACTCGGGGTCGTCCGCGGCAACTTCTTCGCCGGAGGAGCCAACGGCGCCAGCGTCGGCGCCTGCGTCGACGCCCGCGGCCGGGGGCGCCCCCTGCGCCGGCGCCGCCGCGCCGGCGTCGCCGGCGGACGCCGGCGCCGGCGGGCAGGCGCCGGCCCCAGCGCAGCCGAACCCACGCCATCCCAGCTCGAGCCGGCCACGGCGCCGCAGGCACCCTGAACCTGATATCGCGCGGTCGCGCCCGTCAGGGAGGCGCGCCGTCGGGCGGCGTGGATAGCCGAGGCGAAGTTGCCTAGCGACCCCTTTGCCATGCGCCCGAAAGGCCACAGCTGGCCCGCAACGCGCGCAAGCTGCTGGGCACCGGCAGGGCAGGCCACGCTGCCGCGTCGCAAGATCATGGCCAATGCGATGTTCGACGCGCCATCGGCGCGCATCAAGAGGAAGCCGAGGCCGCCGCGGCCGACCACGAAGTGACCAGCTCGCCGCGCCCAGCTGCGTGGGCGGCGACCATCGCGACGAGGCTGTCGATGGGCTCTTGCGGCAGTCTGTTGCAGATCATAAGTGCCAACACTGCTGAGGCGCGCCCCCCCTCGCCCAGTTCGGCCCCGTCGTTCGGCCAAACTGCGCGTCGGGAAGGCCATCGGCTGCGACTGGCAACCACGCCCACTCCGACGGCCTCCCTTCCCGAGCGAAACCCCCTCCACGCGTCGCAAACACGCTGGAGACCCAGGATCCACCAGCAGCGCTGCTCTGGAAGCGCACCTCCAAGCCGCCATGAACACTTGCCCTGGATGTGCCCCTCTTCATCTGCGCGCTGGGCGTCTGTTGCCGCGGCGCCATCGTAGCGCAATCGGTGTTCGGAGCATTCCGTGACGCAACGATCTGCTCCTCGCGCGTCGCGTTGTCACTGTGTTGAACACCGCCAACTGCACGATCGTCTAGAGGAATGCACATCGGAACCAAGTCCCGCCAGGCTGACGGGAATGCGTGGGCGAGACGAGAGGTCGTGTACCAAGGTACAAAACTCTGGCTATCCCAATTCCGCTTCGCTGTCCCTCGGAGCGCCGGTGACACAATCGCCAAACCCCCCACTACTTCCCAACTCTTCTCTGCCTGTTCCTCCCAGGGCTCTCGTGACACAATCACCAGGAGCTCGGGGCCCTCTACTGACACCGTACCTATGAACGCTGCGTCGGCTAACTGCATGGCATATGCGGCTACACCCATAGTCGGGTGCATTCACGGCGTAGGGCCCGCGAACTGCGCTGACACGGTCAGTGCAAGCCTGGGAGGGATCGCTGAGAGCTCCGGCGATCCACGAGATTCGTCATCGTCGTCGGCGGCGGCGCGGTTGGGGTCCTTGGAGGTCTCGTTGACGTCCTTATTGACATGGACGCGTTCCTTCCCCTGTCATCGGTCCTGGCGGATAGGCTAGCGCACACCTACGGACCCTAGAATGACGTCACTTGCCAATGTGATCGGGCAGAGGTGCACGAAGGCGAGACTGAAAGCAGATGTCCAGCGGGATGAACAGCTGGATGAACCACATGTGGAGCGGCTAAAGGTGGGAGCTGGTACCATCGAAGCAATGCGGGACATTGCGGCCGTGGCATTGGAGCCGAAGTTCCGCTATCCCCTACAGAAACGGATGCAAGGGAAAAAACATTCCGTGATCGGAACGAATGTGAGGGCAGCTTGTCAAGGTTAGAACAAGGCAACGGATAGAGACACAGCACAGGCAGAAGCAAAGATGGGGTTATACCAGCGGGGCAGGAAAACGTACCACTCGAGCAGGGGAAAAAAAAGAGGAGGAAGAAAGGGAGGAGGAAGAGGAGGAGGAGGAGGAGGAGGAGGAGGAGGACAAGGAGGGGGAGGGAGCAGGAGGGCGTAGAAGGAGAAGAAAGCGATAAACAGGAGGGGGAGAACTGAGGAAGAAGAAGAAAAAGAGGAGGAAACGATGACGGAAAGACACGGAGGAATGCGGCCGAAGAGGGGGAGGAGGAGGAGGAGGAAGAGGAGGGCTGAAGAGGAGGACGAGGACGAGAGGGAGGAGGAGGAGGAGGGGGAGGGGGAGGAGGAGGAGGAGGAGAAGGAGGAGGAGGAGCCGAAGTTCCGCTATCCACTACAGAAACGGATGCAAGGGAAAAAAAACACTCCGTGATCGGAACGAATGTGAGGGCAGCTTGTCAAGGCTAGAACAAGGCAACGGATAGAGACACAGCACAGGCAGAAGCAATGATGGGTTTATACCACCGGGGCAGGAAAACGCACCACTCGAGCAGGGGAAAAAAAAGGAGGAAGAAAGGGAGGAGGAGGAGGAGGAGGAGGAAGAGGGGGAGGAGGAGGAGGAGGAGGAGGAGGAGGAGGAGGAGGAGAACGGAAGGGGGGACGGGCACGAAGAGGGGAGTAGGAGATGAGGAGACGGGGACGAACAGGGGATGACGACTAGATGAAGAAGAACTGGGGAACCAGCGAGGCGTGGAATCCCCCCGAGGCACGGCGGAACGCGCTGCACGCAAAATGCGCCACCAACGACATGGCAGCGGCATCCGGCTCCCTCGGCATCGTCCTTGACCGCCTATTCCTCTCCTCGGCCGTACGGAAAGCGAGGGCACGAGACCTGCGAAAGGTTGTGCCCGCGCGGCCCGGCGGGTTCCGGAAACCCTGACCCCAAAAATGTTTGCGCCACGCTTCTACGACCGCCGCATTTCGCAGGCGGGTACTTCCGCCGGCGTCCGCTCGTTTCCCTTTGTTTTCCGCCGAGGGCGACGTGGCGCAGAGGGCGAGGCCCTCTCCCCAGACCCACGACGTCGTGATTGCTTCACGCATGGAAAACCCCCTGAGGTTTTGACCCCTACCCAAGGACCGTTTTTCATCCTGAAAAGTTGTTTCACGGCCCCGAGGCCAGGTAAAGGCCCCGGATGCCGAAAAATAATGCAAAAAACAACAACAACAACAACAACAACAACAAAAAAAAAAAAAAAAAAAAAAAAAAAAAACGTCATTATCTTGTCATGGCCCGAGAAGCCTGGGTCTGGGGAACATCCACGCGAGCGAGAGACGACCCGCGTACGGGCACCCAATTGGGGCCGCAACGCAACTTGGGGTTCTCCACTGCGGGCACGCGGCGCGCGAAATGTGCGCCGAAGTGGGCGCGGGGAGCGCGAGCTGGGGCAGCATTATGTTGGATGGATATCTCAAGCTTTCCGCCGTTTCAAGCGGTGTGCGTTCAGTGAGACGCACAAGGACATGCACCGCGCTATCGCTTAAAATATTCGGATATCCGCCACCGTACCCCTTAGCACGTTGGGGTGTGGAAGAATGTCAATGCCTATCTGGACTATTTTTTGAATTCTAATAAAGGGCCCCTCCTCCGCCGACCCGCAGACTGCAAAATGCATCGCCCGTCCTTTTGTCCGAACCCACTTTCCCCGCGCCCGCTCAACATGGCAGCGAACTCTTGACCACCATTGAACGCGTGACCCCTCGAGGATGGTGCACATCCCGCACGACAGCCGACGCCTGACCCCTCATTCCACGCGCGCCCGCCCGACGATGGTGCACTTCCCACATGGCAGATATTGCCCGGAACCGCAATCCATGCGAGCCCTCTCGAGGGTTGTGCACGTCCCGCATAGTTGCTAACTCCTAGACGCCTCATCCCACGCGCACCCTGCTCGACGATCGCGCACTTCCCGTATTCCCACGCGCTGCTCCCAAGCGTCCCGAAGCCTCCCAAGCCACGATCCCTTGTTCGTGACTCCAACGGTAAGACCCAGCATGAGAATCTCCCAAACTAAGCTGGAAGTAAGCCTCATCGTCGTCTTTGTGAATTTGCAGAGGCTCTCTTCCCGTCTCCGCATCGCCCTTTTCCTTCTTCGCCCTGGTGGAGGCACTCTTCCGGCCCCTTGCTCTGCCTTCTCCTCGTCCTCCTGCCTCTTCTCCCCCATCCGCGGGAGCAAGCCGTTGTGACAACTCCGCAGGTCTCAAGCTACTCGCGGCCGCGCTCAGGCGGCAGGCAGCGCGAAGCCAAACTCTGCCGCGAGCTGCTCCGCCTCAGCCCTGGAATTTCGCGTTCTCTTGTCGAACTCCCTGACCGCCTTTCGCAGGAAAGCCGGCGGCCCGCGTTCCAGAAACTCTGGCGTGGGCGGCCGCACGATCAGCATGTTCAGCATGCACTTCATCGCCATTCACTCACAGACGAGGCTCCCGCATGAGACTTCCACCATAAAGCTGCAAGAAGCTAAAAGTGACGACGGTTACAAGGTTCCGATGACCCGCTCGGATTGATAACACGAACTGCGGGCCCGGTAGGGAGGGAGCTCCCGCCTGAGACTTCCTCGCCATTCAATCACAGACGACGCTCCCGCCAGAGACTTTCTCGACACTTCAGCTTCGAGAGCCCCAAAATGACGACAGCTACAAGGTTCCGATGACCCGCTCGGATTACTAACGTGAGCTGCGGGCCCCATGAGGAGGGGGCTCCCGCTTGAGATATCCTCTCCACTCAATCCAACACGAGACTCCCGCCAGAGTCTTCCGCCATTTTCAAAAACTCAGGAGCCCAAAAGTGACGACGATTACAAGGTTCCGACGGCCCGCTGGGATTAACAACATGAGCTGCAGGCCCCATAGGGAGGGGGGTCCCGCCTGAGACTTCCTCGCAGTTCACTCACAGACGAGGTTTCCGCTCGAGACTCCCGCTACATTCTGGACCGAGGAGCCCAAAAGTGACGACAGTTACAGGGTTCCGATGACAGGCTCGGATCAATAACTTGAGATTCGGGGCCCATCGGGAGGGGGCTCCCGCCTAAGACTTTAAATCACTCACAGACGAGGCTCACGCCTGAAACTTCCTAAAATGAGCGTATGTGTGTGTGATGATGATGATGATGATGATGATGATGATGATGATGATGATGATGATGATGATGATGGTGATGTTGATAATGATAATGATGATGATGATGATGATGATGATGATGATGATGATGATGATGATGATGATGATGATGATGATGATGATGATGATGATGATGAATATGATGTTGATGATGCTGATGATGGTGGTAATGATGGTTATGGTGGTGCTAATGACGATGATGATGTCATGATGATGGTGGTTGTGGTGGTAATGGTGATGATGATGATGATGATGATGATGATGATGATGGTGATGATGATGATGATGGTGATGGTGATGGTGATGATGGTGATGGTGATGATGATAGTGCTGATGTAAGGGTGAGGAGGATCATGGCGAGGGAGTAATGACTATGCTGAGATTGTGATCGTGATCATGGTGACAACGATAATAGTGATGGTGACGATGGTGGTAGTGGTAATAATGATGACGATGATGACGGTGATGATGATGATAAGGACGAGTTTCACTGACACACACACACACACACATGAGAGAGAGAGTGGGTGAGAGTGTGTGTGTGTGTGCGACGATGGTGATGATGAGTCATGGTGATCGTGTGATGGAGGAAGAGAGGGGAGAGAGATCCTACGCGGGGGGGGTAGAGAAAACAAGAACCCCACTTTGGATGCGGGGAAACATGACGGATATGCGTACCGAGCTTACGAGGCGGCCCGCGCAGGCAACCACGGACACCAAGATTGCCTAAGATGCCTCGAAGACGGCCCAAGATGGCCCCAAGGCAGCCGAATACTGATTCAAGATGCTTCCAACAGGACCCAAAATGGCCACAAGAGGACCTCCAACAGGGTCAGAAGAAGCTGAAATCATTGAATGCCTTGTGGCTTTGAATGATTTTCGCATTCTCGCCTTTTCCGAATGAAGTCAGCTCAAGAAAGCCCAAGAGGACTCCACGATGGCCCAAGAGACGGCCCACGAAAGCCTCCCGTAAAACCCAAGAAGGCCTTAGAAGGCCCTTCGACGGCCCAAGACGGCGCCAAGACGGCCCCACGACGGCCCCCATACACCCACCATACAGCCAAGAGGGTCCCATGACGGCCCGAGGGAGCCCCGAGCCGGCGCAAGCCCGCAGCGTGTCGACACGGAGCTCAGCACGTAGACTGCACACGTACGCTTGGCGCGACGAGCTCGCCAAAACGTGGGCCGACACGTGCCGAGCCACCACGCAGCGTTTCAAGACGGATGCTCTGAACAGGGCACGCGCCGCGTCTCGAAACGGGCACGTGCACCAGAGCAGCTAAGGATTTCATGCGGCAGCGGCAGCGGCGGCAGCGGCAGGGCGGCAGCGGCAGGGCGGCGGCGGGCGCCGCAGCAGCAGTGGCAGGAAGGAGAGCACGGTCAGGAAGGTTTGCTCGGCGTGGCTTCGGTGCCTGGAAACGCCAACACAAAATCTGAAAACGCTGGGACAATGAACGCACCACTGTTTTAGCGTTTCTAATGCTTGTTGAGGCCTGAAAAAGCGAAAAACATGATTTCCAAGACGCCGAGCTGAAAACGCCAAAAAAACGCCCTGGGCATATTCAAGGCGAACCAAGGCCTGAGGCCACCTGCGCTGCGCGCCCCTCACCCGTCGACTCTCGAGGATCGGGCTTCCTCCTCCTTCCTCCTCTGCAGCCGATCTCTGCTTTTCCACTCGTCTCTTGCGCCCCGCGCCCGGCGCGCCCCGCCAGCCTCGACCCGCTTGCATGCGTCCGCCCGCGCTGCCGATGAAAAGTCGCGGCGGCGGCCCCGGCGACACACTATGCCTTGAGAGTGGATAGCGTGTCGCTCCGCTCAGCGGGGCGGGAGGCTGGGAAAAATTGGAGGCGCTGACGTTCGCAGACCAAGAAGTGGTTAGCGTGTCGCGCCGAAGCGTGGTGGGCCAGAACCGGCGGAGCGACACGCTACGCCGAAATTTCTGGCCGTAGGGAGAAACCTGGGTAACCGACGCCATGATTTTTCACAGCGTGACTCCCAAGAGATCTTGACCCCTTCCCGCGGAGCCAGCCTTTCGTCCTTCAGGGGGCAACTTCTGGAAGGCCTCCGCAAGAACGACTAAGGACGATTCATGCATACACAAAATCCATTGAGATAGATCGGCTCCCCATGTTCAAGCCCAGGACTGACCTGGATTAGGCCAGGTGCTGAATCCAACCTGCCAGGAGCTGCATCCTAAACCACAGGAGGCGTGGCACGAAGAGCTCGGACACGGTCCTGGCGGAGTCGACTCAGACCAGCGTCTGCCCCGAGGCGGTGGGCTAAGTTTCGGAGTCGGTGGGCCACGGGGGCTTCTGGGGGAACGAAGACGACAGTGACATGTACATTCGGATGCACAGTTTCCCCCGGGGCAGTAGGCGATCCGAGGAGGAGGAGGAGGAGGAGGTGGAGGAGGAGGAGGAGTAGGAGATGGAGGAGGAGGAGGAGGAGGACGAGGAGGAGGAAAGGAGGACGGATCGTCTACGCCCTTCGGAGAAACCCTTCACCTTCGGAAGGCTGCGCGGATCTGTGACGTCTGCACTGAGCTCGCCCAGGCGGCGCAGACCCAAGAAACCCGCACAAGCCTCTGAAAAACTGCTCGTGGAGAGGTTCGGTTGTCGAACTTCCTAGCATGAGCAAGATCATCGATATGAGACCTGTAACGGGGAGGAAGAGCACAAGCATACAACACACGGTCCAGAGAGGGTGGTGGCGTATGTCTGGCCTCTTTCATGGCCGCTTCGTCGAGAATGTCAATTGTGTCGAACGACTTCCGGCCTGATTACTCCGCAGGGTGTCCTCTTCCTCCTCCCATCTCGCCTTGCACTCCCATTTTCCTCCACCGCCGGATTTCTCCAGAAACTTCCATGCACCACTGTATACCTCCGAACCCTGAAAGCTGCCCTCGCCTGCGAAATTATCATCATTACCACCATCATCACCAACACATTCCTCCTCTTCATTATCCGCCTCCTCCTCCTCCTCCTCCTCTTCCTCCTCCTCCTCCTCTTCCTCCTCCTTCTCCTCCTCATCTCATCCTCTTCCTCTCCCTGCCCACATCCTGCTTTCCACGTTTCCCCTGCTTCCCCTCCTCCTTTCCTCATCTCCCCCCTCCCTTTTCCGTAGCTCTAGCGCTGGGTCGCCGAGGGAATGCCCCAAGGTGGCGCATTCTCAGTCGCGGGCGCCAGATCACGCATGCCAAAACGTTTGTGAAGCCGGTGCCTCTCTGCCACGGGCGTGCAGAAGAGGCGAGTCTCGTCTTTCTCACCACATCCCGTTTTTGGTTTCGTCGTTCCTCCTGGACTGCGCCAAGGGGATGGGCAACCCCCACCCGTGCTGTGCGACACCTCCCGTCAGTGCTGGGCAGGCCTGAGCGTCAGTTATGCGCCGCGGGGCCTGGGGCTCTGCGGGCTGATCGGAATGGGAGGGGAAGGGGGAGGGGGAGGAGGACAAGTTAGGTGCGCTCGCGTCATATCTGACGTCCCACTCCTCCCTACCACCCCTGAACAGCAGAGCGTAGCATACCATAGCATGGCGTGGCATTGGGCAGTGAAACATTGCGTCACAAGGCATTGTAACGCACAGCATGGCATCGCACAGCGGCGCAGCACGCGTCACCGCACAGCATGTCATGGCATGGCGCTGACGGACGGACGGACGGACGCCGATCCCGCTGCCCGTGCGCGCGGAAACCGGCGGCGCCTCCTTAGAAGGTCGGCGGCGGGGCCGGGGCCCCTTCACACATTCTCAGTCCAGCGGCGCCGTGGGCCCTGCGGGCGTCGCTTGGCGTTGCTTTCGGTGATATCCACGTCCCAAGTGCAAGAATACGTATGACCATGTCCCAAAACTACCGCTCATGACATGTTGAGCCCATGCAGCTTTCCTATTGCACTGTAAGTCAAGCCAAGTTTTCATCACCAAATAATGTGTAAAGTTGTTATGATTTCTGCGTTGTTCGACGTACCCAATCCACCCAAGCTTCCTAACCAGAAGTGTCATCTTGAGCGTTGCTAGCGCTGCCCGTCGTAAGTCCTGCGCCGTCGCGAGTTCCTGGTAACTGTTTTCGTGGTGATCCAAGAATCACGCGTAGCATCCGTCGTTGGGCTGCACGCAATCTCTGCTCCAAAGAAACAGTCAGTGTCCATGATGCACACCCATACCGCTGATTAGCCGAAGCCTGTCGCGCATTGGGTAAGATCGAAAAAGCAGCTCCTGTTTGAAGACCCAGAATGTTTCCCATACTGCTTGGATGCGTGCCTCTACCTCCACCTGCGCCTGGTTGGAGAAAACGAACCGTCGCCCAAAATATTTCTGGGTTCCAGTGCACGGCAAAATCTCCATGTCAACGTCGCCCACTTTTGTATGCTCTGGTGTCTTCTTCGGTCGTCGTGATTCCACATTGTGTAGAATGTCTGTCTTTTCTGAATGCATTTCCAATCCCGTGCGTTTGGCACTTTCTGTGATGTCCAACTACATCCGGCGCACCTGTGCAAGCGTCGTCCCACTGAGAAAGACGTCGTCGGCAAACCTTAAATTAGTCAAGCGCGTTTTGTCGGCAACACCCATACGTAGTCCGCAGTTGCGTCTTTCCCATTTCACCCGACACTCCCGGAATACTTCCTCCGACAAGCAATCGACAAGCAATGAACTGAGTGGGTCGACTTGTTTTGCACCACGTTCAAGATTGAAGGCCTTGCTCCCCACATCTGTTTCCACGACTGCCGTCTGACCGCAATACATGTTTCAAATAACGCCAATATCATTGTTGTGCACCCCCTGGGACGACAACGCAGCCCACGTGCTCTTTTGAGATACGGCGCCAATTGCTTTTTGAAAGTCCAACGTTGCGGTCCACACAAGGACTTGCCATTCCCAACATGTTTCTGTATCATCGCCAATGCAAGCACATGATCGCCTGCACTGAAGGCTGTCCGAAAACCAGCTTGCTCTGAAGGTTGGTGTCGTTCCAGAATGGGTTCATGTCGATTGCACAGCAATCGCGAAAACAGTTTGTACATGAGTGGGATAATGGAGATAGGACGGCAATTTTGCGGCATGCACGGACCACCAGATTCAAACAATACTTTCAACTGTATATGTTTCCATCCTCGCGGCGCGGTCGCCCCCGACTTGACGGCGTCCGTGTAGAAATGCAACCACGCAACAAAGCGGCCTTCATGCTGAATCCACCGTTCCTTAGAATTTCGGCGGATACCCCAGTAATGTCTGCCGACTTACCATTATTGAGCCGTTTTAGCCCGGTGCCAAGTTCTTCCACTGAGAAAGGGAGTATCGCCTCAGAGCTCTGCATGCTTGATTATGCCAGCTTTGGTGGCTTTTCGGATTGGCCCTTGTCTTTACACGCGCACAAGGCCTCATAGAAATCCGCCAAAACGTTTGCCATCTCACGCCAGTCGTAAGTTAACCTCCCAACATCGGTGCGCATCGACGAAATAAACACTCGTGTCCTGCAACTGATGATACCACGAATTTCTTCAGACCTGCAAAATCTCCCCATACGCGCGAGATCTTGTCAGATTGTCTCGGTCGCTGCGCCGCCGCGATGCGCTTCTGGATGTCCTTGCTCACGTCTCCGCGTTCCTGGGCGCGGCCCCTCGGCGCTGCCCTGCGGGTTCCTACAAATTTGGCAACAACGGGGTCAGCATGGTGAGCTCTATGCTGAAACGTCTGCCAGGCGGTGCCTGTCGCTTTCATGGATTCCCGAATCGAGCTCGCGATAAACAAGGATTGTTCTTCCACTCCGCTTTCCAACGGCCACCTCGCCGACGCGCGCTTCCACTGCCGACGCATACTCAGAGATAGAATTTGGTGGCCATCGTTCTATCTTCGCCACGTGCGCAACCTCCTTTCTATTCGCGATGTCGGGCGGCCGGCGCAGAATCGAATTACACATCTTCAGCGCAACATGGTCTGAACCCATGTCCATTTCTGAGGTCGCGCAGCAATCCGTCGTCTTCCGCCACAGCCCCCTCGACGCAAGAACATAATCGAGCTGCTCGGGCCCATGCTTGCTGTGGTTACACACTGGTAAAAGATGCCAGCGTTTGTTGTACATTGTGTTTGCAATAATCAAAGTTTGACAACTGGCCCTATGCTGTAGCCATCTTCCGCGAGAATGTTCTGCCCCATGCGCGCGTTTCCCACAGACCCACCTGTTGTCGCATTCGGTGGCTGGACCTACCTGCGCGTTGAAATCAGCTCCGGTCAGCACATGTAACTCACGCCTTTCCGCCGTCCGGAGCGCGCCTGATAGCGCGTCGCACATGGCGCGCACGCGGTCGTCGCCGCTACGCGGAAAATGCGCTGATATAGATATCGCCCGCGATGTTGTTGATGCTATGTCAGCATAAGCAATCCTGTCCGCTAGCGGGCAAAATCTTCTCACGTGCTTCGCCCGTCTCACATGCACAATAATACCCACGCCACGCTCATAGGTATTACCCCCAGATCCGACACACATGCGCCCCTCTTCAAATAACCATTGTTCTTCTTTGAATGGCCGCATTGTCTCGTTTAGGAGAAGCACGTCCCAACTAACTCCTGCCAATTCTCCAAATAATTCACTAAATATTGCATCGCACGCGGGTCCCCTCACGTTATTGTGGATGGTAGCGAATGGTGCTCCCACATATTTCTCCTCGCTCTTACCTGGCTCGCAGCACGAATTTCGAATACCTGAAATGGGGATCTGTGTAGGCGCGGGAGTCTGGGAAATGAGCGGGGGCGTCGTAGTCGACGTGCCGGTGCCGATCCTGAGAGAGAGACAAAACATCCTGAAGGGAAGTCGCCATCGACACCTGAAAACTTCCCTCCACCTCCTCTGGTCGATTTTGTTTGTAGATTCGGAGTCGTCGCAGGTGTCCCGTGGGAATGTAGTCGATGTCCATGAACGGTCCTGGTAGGCGCACGGTTTCCTGTAGGGAGGCCGCCCTTCAAATGGGTTACAGCCCCCATTCCTCCCTTGGGGGTGGAATGGGGATTTCTCTCAAAATCGACCTTGTAGATGCCTTTATACTGCTCGTAATGGCACTGCCGCGACCTTCGTCGCAACGTCAGTCGCTCTCTGTCTCGGGCTCCGGGCGCACCTTTTTCCTCCATTTCTCCATGTTTCCTCCACTTCCTTTTTCACTGCCTTCCCCTTTGTTGTGGTATGCCAATTTCCTCCCTCATCATACCATGCGATGTTCCTTGCCTTCCCTAGCCCGTCCTTCAGCACAACCATACTTTTAGTCCACATAATTCTAACATCCTGGTGTGAATGGTCGGGGGGCTCTGTGGGGAAATGCTTTGTGCACCCCAATCGTCTTTCCCGCTCGCGCTCCTCCATCGTCAAATTGTTCCGGAAGAAGATCTTGCCGAAAGCATTCTCGTCAGTAGATAGTGCAGCCCTCGCTTTCTTCCACAAGTTCTGTTTGGCCGCAGCCGTTGGAAACCCCATCACACCCATTATGGTGGGATCCGTGCCGGTTGTCACCGTAATGCGGGCATCAGCACTAGCTCCAAGAATCTGTTGAAGAAATTGTTCGACATGTTGTATCGGTGCTGCTGTTTTCGCATTTCCTCCAAAACCGAAAGCGACGACCTGCCTGGCACGGGTCTTTTTCTCCTTCTCCTCCTCCGTGGTGTTTCCCCCCCTCTCTCCTGATCATACTTCCTGTTCCCTCCCATTGTTTGTGGTCGTTAATCATGTAATGCGTCGTGGACCTTATCTCCGACAATATGCTCGATCTGCTCTTTGGTCAAGTACACGTCGTCGAGGTCGTTCCGGATAACCTGCACGTCCATTTCGATATCCTCCATTGTCTCTTGAACCTCCTCCGCTGCCGCGTTTCGTACTGTTTGAACCAATTCGGTGGCTCCTCCAGCTTGCCATCTCCGACCTCCACGTCAACGATATCCTTCATGTTGTGTGTTTGTGCCGTTTGCTTCTGAGGAGTTAACCCTGCTGCTGTTCCCGATCGCTGACCTTTAGTAACTACCACCCATTCCTATTAAGCTCGGCGCCACGAGCGTGGAAGAAAAAGTGTGCGTGAAACAAGCCAGGTAGGTGTGCCAGAGTATGCTTTTGTGCCAGAGTATGCTTGAGCCAAGTGGAGGGTTCCTTGGAGGGTACGTGGAGTTTGAGTATGCATGACGCTGGGTTCCTTGGAAGGTAAGTGGATCGCTTTCGACTGGTATGGGCCGGTCTGGAATCGTGGTTTCGTGGCTTCATGTCTAGCACCTTGGGTTCCCTGAAAAGCTCCACATAAGGCGGGGCTGATTGAGAGCACCCGCTGGTTCTGTTTCCAACATCGCTTTCTCAAAACAGAAACAGGGCTCCCGCTTGATACTTCGTGAAAACGACGCCCACAGCGGCCAAAAAAATCAACGAATCGGCACCGAATGTTTAATCACTTCCGAAAATTCTGGGGGGAGGCATTTTCTAGATCTTGAGGCCTATACGGAAGGAAAGCCAACGCTGCAGCGGGAGCACGATTCGGAATGAGCGGAAGCGCGAAAATGAGGCCAACGCTTCACCAGGAGCAACATTGAGAGGAGGAAGGGAAAAAAATAACAACAAAAACGAAAACCCGTTGCCCAGGAACCCTGTGAGAAAAAACAGTACGCGGAAGGGGCCCGGATATCTTCCGGACAGAGTAGTACTCATACTGTGGAACCGTGGAAGAGAAGGAGGGGGAGGAAGGCGAGGAGGAGGAAGACGAGAAGAAGGAGGGGGGGAAATTAGCTAGGTGCGTTCGCGTCATATCTGACGTCCGACCCCTCCCTCCCATCCCTTACCATGGCATAGATATCCTCTCTATTCGCACTGTCGGGCGTCGAGCAGGCCAATGACCGCGAGAGTAAGGGATGCATGGTAGAGCATGGCGTAGAAGAGCACGGCAGAGCGTAGCATGCCATAGCACGGCGTAGTATTTGGCAGTGACACATTGCATCACAAAGCATTGCAACGCAAAGCATGGCATCGCACAGCGGCGCAGAACGCATCACCGCACAGCATGCCATGGCATGGCGCATAGTTCCTCGGAGGGTAAGTGGATCGTCTTCGACAGGTCTGGGCTAGTCTGGAGTCGTGGCTCCATGTCTAGCTCCTTGGGCTCCCTGAAAAGCTCCACACAAGGCGGGGCTGATTGAGAGCACCCGCTGACTCTGCTCCCAGCACCGCCTTCTCAAAGCAGAAACGGGGCTCCCAGCAACGTATCGACACTGAATGTATAATCACTTCGGGTGTGTTTTTGTTCGGGGGGGCATGTTCTACATGTTGGGCCTACCTGGAAGGACCTGAAACGCCCGCGCTGCAGCGGGAGCACGATTTGGAACAACCAGAGGTGCAGAAATGGGGCCAGCGCTTCAGCGGGAGCAACATTTTGGAGAGACCAAAAAAACGAAAACCTATTTCCCAGGAGTCCTGTGTAAAAACAGTACGCGGCGGACGACATCAGATGAGAGAGGAGAGTACCACTCATATTGTGTAACTGTGGAGGAGGAGGAGGAGGACGAAGAGGACGGGGGGGAGAGGAGGAGGAGGAGGAGGAGGAGAAGGAGGAGGAGGAGTAGGAGGAAGGGGGGGAGGAGGAGGAGAAGGAGGAGGAGGAGGAGGAAGAGGACGGAGGGGGAGGGGAGAAGAGGAGGAGGAGGAGGAGGAGGAGTGGGACAAGGAGGAGGAGGAGGAGGAGAACTGCCGTCCGATTTGTTGCGCTCTCTCCTCGCCTCTCTCCTCTTCCCCCCGTCCCCTGTGAGGCGGCTTTCCTCTGGGAGCGAGGGACCCGAGGCCTGGCCATGCGGGGAGCTGCGCAAGCCTACGACTGCCACGGCCTTGCCCCGATCGAGCGCCGCTCTGGAAGTCTCGAGGCGAGGGAGCTGGAACGCTATCCTGAGCATCGTTCACCCTGCTTCTCCTCTTCCTCCCTCCCTGTATTCTGCGGGGTCTGGAAGGGGACGAGGTCAAAGAATGGAGGTTCTGGCGCCTTGGGCCTCCAGAGGCCTCCACCCTGGCACCCTGACTGCCAAACAATGGCTACAGACATAGACATGCATCTATATAGAACTGTATACATGCATTTACATGCATGTGCATGTGACTGTATGTGTATATGTGTATATACAGAGTGCGGGGCTGAACGATCTTACACTGTACCTGGGTGCGTGACTGAACTGAGGATCTGCGGTGAGAAATGGTGTTGATGTTGTGACGTGCTGTGTTGCTGTGCTGATGTGTTGTCGTCGTCCTCGCCCGCGAGCCACCCGCGCCCCACACGAAGAGTTGGCCACATCAGCGAGTTCAACTCGCTGTGCAACCCTACGCGCTGAACTGGCCCATTTTGATCACGGACGACGCCGGCGCTGGGTGACAGACGACATCCAGGCTGCTAGGAGGGTTGAGCAGGAGGCGTCTCTGTCGCACTCGAATACAGAACCGCCACTCAGCCATGGGTTGGAGAGGAGCACGAGGAGGAGGACGCCGAGATATACACCAACGCCAGTCCTGCTAACGCCCCAGGATTGATGCCTGCACCCTCCTGGTCTGGGCCAGAAGGGCGTACAACCACACGACACACACACAGTGTTTGGCGCTGCGGCCACGCGCACGGCGGCGCGGCGTAGACAATCGAGAAGAAACGTGCGCGCGGCCGGGCCAACAAACACACACACACACACGTATATATATATATATATAACACTACAGCACAGCACAGCACAACACAACACACACGACCCAACACACACACACACACACACACGACACAACACAACACACACAACATGACATAACACAACACAACACAACACAACACAACACAACACAACACAACACACAACATAACACACACACACACACAACACGCACACACGTTTTCCTCCAGCCGCCGAGTGACATCAACACAGCGAGAACTGAGGCGGGGAACGCTCGGCGTCAATTCCACCAGACGCTGCATAGAATCACGCACACACTGGGGCCAGCATGGGCCTGGCCGGGCACGGTGTAGGTGTGGTTGACGCCCTCTAACGGCGCTGTGCGGCGGGCTCAAGAAGTGCTCAACCAAAAAGCCCTGCCCATCTTCTGGGGGGGCAACTTAAACTTCCGCCGTCTTCCACCGAGCATCCGCCAGCGAAGGCGGCCTCGTCATACTTCCGCCGCCTTCCGCGGGCCTTCTGCTGCCTTCCGCCGAGGAAGGAATATCAACTCCTTCGATCCTCGAAGGCGAGACCCTCTCTTGAATGCCTCACAGGTACCTCGGCGCCCCGGGTGCATGCGGTTTTAGGGGAACAAAGCATGGCATAAACATGTAAGTTCTTGAGGTCCGCGCGGATCTCTCGGGTCGGCGCAGGATCCCCCTTCCTGGCGCGCGGAGCGCGCCAGTGGCGGCGCCGGACGCGCCGCCAGGGGACCCCAGCGCCGATCCGAGGAGGAATCCGCGCGGCGGAACTCCGAGTTCCTATGTGTATGTCAGTGTTGACCCTCCTCCTCCTCCCGTCCTCCGCGGCCGCCCTGCCTGTCCTGTCCCTCCCCTCCTGCACGCCAGCCAAGTCGAGCTTCGGTCGCCCCGATCGCCACCCTCTGGAGCAGCGCTTCTGCCTCGCCGCCGACGCAGAAAATGTGTGTCTCTATTGTTCCTCGTGTGTCTTATATGTGTGTGCGTATGTGAGGTGCGCATGTGTGATGTTAAAATGTACGTCTGATGCGCATGTCGCTCTCAGTTCTCCCTGGTTTCGCGGGCCTCCCAGGGAGGAGCAGGCGCGTGCCCGCTCCGACGGGCCCGCGGCCGCAGCTCGGCCTGGGCGGCCCGCCCGCGTCGCACGTTCTCGTCGGCGGCGAGGCAGAGGCACTCCGCTACAGCGTGTGGCTGTTCGGGACAACCGAAAGGCTAATTGTCCGACATGCAGGGGGGAGGAAAAAGGCGAGGGCGGCCGCGCGGGAGGAGGAGGAGGAGGAGGAGGAGGAGGAGGAGGAGGAGAAAGCGCTCAGGCGTGGAGGAGTTCCGCGTGGAGCAGCCCGCGTCGCACACGGGGGGCGAGGGCCGGCGGCACGCAGGAGCGAGCCTGGGCAAGAGAGTGACCCCTGCGGCGCGCAGCCTGCCGACCGCAGGCTGCGCGATGCGGCAGCAGCGTTCAGTCGGGCACGTCCCTCTGCAGGGGGGAAGATTCAGAAGTAGTCTTTAAAAAAAGAGTCTGGGGACGATTTCCCCAATACCGTTCGACTAGTTGTTGAATATGTTTTGACTGCGGTTCTTCCAAAATCTGCCTGTAGGAGGACATGCCCCTCGGAGGATCGCGCCGCATCGCCGACACATCGGCGACGCCAGCGTGGAGAAAATCGGGCTCCACATCGAGCTGCATCGCCGATGCGTCGGCGATGCGGAGCGATCCTTCGACCCCATCTACACGGACCCCGTCTAGGAGGCCTAGATTTCGAGGGTGGAAAACTGCATTAGCATACGTTTCTGGAGCTCCGCGCAGATTTCTTGGTTCTGCGCTGGGGGCCCCTGGCGGCGCCTCCAGCGCTCTGGGGAGGGGAGTCCCGCAGAGCTCCAGGAGATCCGCCGGTGAGGGGAGTCCCGCCAGGGAGGGGAGTCCAGCGCTCCAGTAAAAATCCGCGCGGCGCTCCAAAAAGTTCATGTCCGTGCCGGTTTCTCTCCTCTCCGAGGAGTGCCGCTGTGTCAGAGGGCCACCCTCGCGTGCGACCAGGAGGGGGGGTCGGTTCCAAGGATATACATCACCACCACTACGTCGATTCTTCCTCCCTCCGCTACTCTCTTCTTCCTCTCCTCTGTCCTGGGGGAAGGAGGGGGGGAGGAAGGTGGTGGTGGTGGTGTATATGTTTGGGCCCCGTAAGAGGGGGGGGGCTCGCCATCTGCGAAGTTGCCCGGGTTCACGCGCACCTTGTCCACGTACTCCGCGCACTTCAAGGCGACCTGGCGGGACCAGAGCACGGAGAGAGCGGAGGAGGAGGGCCTGCCCCCCCCCCCCCGAACAGCCCGGGGCGGCATCGGCAACTCGGCGGCACAGGGGTATTGAGACCGCCCAGGAGCGCGGAGCGCCCCAAGGCCGCCGCCTTCGGCGGCACGAGGGTGTTGAGACCGAGCCCAGGACACCTCGGGGGCCTGCTGGGCCCGGCCGGGAATTAATTACCCAGGGGACTGGCCGTGCGCACCCCCAAAACTCACCCTCTTGACCTGTCGAAGCGGAGCCAAGGGGTCCTCCTGGTGGTGTGGCCCCCCCGCCCCGCTCTGGACATCCCCAGCCTCCGGCTCGGGGAGGCATCGTGGACCTCATCGCTGGAGGTGGCCCTCCTGATGGTGGTGGCGTCGCTTCTCCTCCCTCTGATTCTTCACGACGCAAGGAGGTCCGAGGCCTCGCATGAGGAGGGGGGGCGATTGGGGTCCGGGCGGGAAATGGGTCCTGGACCCGGGGACACCCCCGTGGGACCAGTTGTTTCTCCTTGACGACCCTGGCACCTGGGAGGCGGTCTCCCAGGGCCCGAAGACGGCACCAAACACCCAGGACACCTTCCCCTCAGGACCCCTGCCCCTTCAGCTCCAGACTGGATGAGCATGGCGGGCTTTCGGCCCTCTGAGGGTTTGAGAAGGAAGCGATGTCTTTCCAACTCCGTTCCGCTCCGACCTCCCCCTCTTATCCACTCCTCTGCCGTCCTGCTCCTTCTCCAACCCATCCGCATCGTCAGCATCATTACGGCGAAGGCCCTGCCGCGGCGAGGGCCGCCCGTGGGGGCATCGGCGGCACGCCACCGGTGGGGAACCTGTCGCCAGGCTGCTGCCGCAGAAGCACCAGGCCCGCGGAGCAGACTACGAAGGAGCCGCACGCCGACGGGCTGCCGACTGCAGCGTGCCACTGATGCTGTCCTTTCTCCCTCGCGAGATTGGGGGCGGGCGCGCGGCCAGCACGGATACGGACAAGGAAAGAAGCACGGTGACCCAGCAGAGAGCGCAGCCCCAAACCCACGGCGTCCGCTGCTCGGCACCGCCTGTCCTGCCTCGAGTGGACCACGTGGGAGGCCACATGCGAACCCTGCCCCACCACTCCACGACTTCTAAGGGGGGAGGTGGGGTTCACCTCGCTCGGGAGGTCCCGAACGATGTGAACCCCACCACCACCCCTTCGAAATCGTTGGGTGGTGGGGTAGGGTTCACATGTGGCCTCCTGCCACACCCACGGCGACACCGACAGCGCACCTGGCTCAAAATGAGCAGAAGCTGCTGTCGGTATCTGTTGCCGTTTCGTCCGCACCCACTCCAGTCGCACTGGGCGGCGGTCGGACGAGGGGGCCCCGAGCGAGGGCTGGGGCGCCAGGGACGAGAACCTCAAATAGGGAGTGCTCCACTCGTGATCCATGAGCTCTCCCCAGGGCGCCATCCCTCATGACCCCATATTGGGACCCCTGTGCGGCAACTCCTGGGAGCGTCCCATGCCATCTTTTGGGCCCTTACGGATCGACGCTAACCGACGCCAGCCGACGCTGATCGACGCTACGCCAATCGGCGCTACGCAATCGACGCTACATCGACGCTGATCGACACTAGATCCCTTTTCCCCATCGACTACCAAATTCTAGCGCACGCTAACGTTAGGTCGGGCATTTCCTCTCAAAGGCGGATGTTGGAGTAAAAAATCAAAATAGTCACAAAGAATTCAAACATAGACCTAAAGTGATAGAAAAATCGTCCCCTGGTGGTGTTTCTCCTACTTTTGAGTGATCCTCCTGTAGAGGTACATGCCCGACTTACTGCTAATGCGCTCTAACACGGAATTCAATTAACGTACAAGGTTTCCATGATATGCTACTGAAGGAACCGCCGAACCGATCCGATCGCCACGCGCGCGCGCCGCCGGCACTGCCCCAGCATAGCTCCGACGAGGCTCATCCCCCCTCCAGCTCCTTCCTCCGTCAGGGAACAGGAGGAGGACGAGAAGGATGAGTACTGAGGGGGGATAGGTTTGACGATGAGGAGGTGGGAACCGACCAGTAGGGGGATAAGGAGGATTCGGCGTTTCAACATTGGGCGGAGGGGAGGGGGGAGAGGGGGGGTCTGGCTCCGAACCTCTGCTTAGTGCGACTGTTTGCAGCAGTGCGGCCGATGGGGGAGGGACCCCACCTGCTCGAAACAGGCGCCAAAAGCAGCCAAGATCTACTCCACGGGGGAGGGAGGGGGGCGTGCGGGGGCGGGCGCCGATCGACAGAACAATGAATAAAGAAAAACGCCCACAGGTGAGTCCCCCTCGCCTTAGGAGGGGGGGGATGCCGCCAGGAGCTTCTGCTCAGCGCGTCGCGGTGGCGGCCCCTGCGGCACGCCGTGCCCTGCAAGCAGGTAGTCTGCCGCTCCGCTTCGCGGAGCGGGGGGGCCGGGACAAGCTCGGAACGTTGACGCTCAAGGACTGGGGCGTGGATTGAACTGGCAGCGCGACACGCTGAGCAAACGTTCCCGACCGCTGTACATCGGGGGCGCGCAAGCCTGGATTGGCGATCCATGGATTTGGCGCGCACCTCCCCAAAATGTGGCCAGTGCCGCGTCGCTCGGCGGCGGAAATCCGCGATTTGGCCACGGTCGGGAATGAGCTATCAGGCGGGCCAATTCCAACGGAGGCCAGCCCACAAGGAACCACCCACAAGAAACCCAACCCTGAGACCCCAGGACGTCCATTGGTTGTTGGTGTGGGAGCGTCGCGCTCTCCACAGCAAAACCATCGAAACCCAAGAAACCCAGGGCATCCTGGAGGCAAGCAGGGTGTTCCTTGACGTGGGTCTCCACTGTAGACCACCTGCGCGCAACCGTTTTCGCAATCCCTCTTTTCCTTATCCCCCGCCTCTGGATCCTCGACTCCCCCCTGGCCGAGGCCGCCGAGGCTCGAATCCAGAAGTGCTCTGGCAAGTTCTGGAGCATTGCTGAGTCACTGCCCAGTCACAGCTTGAGAGAGTTCCATACCTTCATCGCTTCATCGCCATCGTCGTCACTGGTCGTTGGCGGCGTCGTCGTCCTCCTCGCCTTAGTCGCCGTCCTCATCGTCCTCCCACTCCGCTTCCTCATTCCCCCTCCCCCAACCCTCCTCCTCCTCCTCCTCCATCCCTCCCCGTGCCACCCCTGCATCCCCTCCCCTCCTCTGTCTCCCACTCCTCCCCCCTCCCTGCTCCACCCCCCCTCCTCCTCGCCGAGTTGTCGGGCCAGCGGCCGCCTTCGGCGTGAAGTGGATGTCCGCCACAATCGGTGTGGAGTAGCCGTCCTCCGGCCGCCAGGATCGGAGAGGCGGGCTCGGTGGACGAGCTGACCGTCGGCTTACCCCTCTGACATGTGAACGTTTTCTTATTCGGCGTTTCGACACTGGGCGGAAGGGAGAGGGGGAGGGGGGGGTCTGGCTCCGGACCTCTGCTTAATACGTCTGTTTGCAACAGCGCGTCCTATGGGGGAGACTCCACCCGCTTGAAACAGGCGCCAAAAGCAGCCAAGATCTACTCCAGGGGGGGGGAAGGTACGAGGGCCTGCGCCGATCAGCAAAACAAGGAGTAAGAAAGCGATCACCATCCGATCATCTGTCTGACCGATCCCCGGGTGGGGGCACACGCCTCTTCCTTCGGGACTCGCGCGGCCCATTGTCCACCCAGGAGGGTGGGCTGGTGGAGCCGACACCGTGGCCCAGTGGATACGGGGATGGCTTTGACGGCGCTGAGCATGCTCGCGTCGTGGTGAGAGGCCGAGGCTTTCGGACGTGCAGAGTTCGTGGTTTTCGCGCGCTGTCGCCGATTCTCAGCGGATGTCCCCGCCTCGGTGCGCTCTCTCAGCAGCTGCGCCTCGCCGAAAGCTTTTTCTGGGGATGCCCCGAGCGTCCCCAGCGGCCGCCAGAGGCCAGAGTTAGGACACGAAAGCAACTCTTTCTTTCAGCTTGAAAGAAGCACGCGCTGGAAAATGTGTGGCAGCTGTCGGCCTCTGGGAGCGTCTGCTGAGTCACAGGGCCGTCAGAAACTGGTCTGAATGAAAAGCAGGCCCCGCTGGGGAGCCCAGCTGCAAACAAAAAGAAGGCGTTGGACGTCTGCACCCCCCGTCAAGATCGAGAGGATCAAGGCAGGAGGGCGAGGAGGATTGAGGATCGCCGGAAGGAGCTCGAGGATCGGGAGACGAGGAGAGGCTCGGAGAGCGGGTGAGTCCCCCCCCCCCCACCCATCCTTGAACCCCGCCGCTGCTCCACCCCGCCCGCGCCTCCAGCCATCTGCCCTGCTCATCCCCCGACGTCTGTCCTCCCCCACCCCCGCCTCTCCGCCTCCCTCGGCCCTCCTCCCCCGAGGGAGGCGGGGCGAGGCAGTGGTCGGAACGCCAGCCCCTCGGAAGCCTGCCGTGCGACAGTCTCGGCAGCGGGAGCTCCAGCATGGCAGCACGGCTCGGGCAGGCCAGGCAGAGGAAGCTTCACTCGCCTACGTCAAACTGCTGTTGGGCGATCTAACCAGGAACACCATATATATATGTATAACCATAAGTTGATGAATAAATGAATAACAGAAAGAAGCACATACATAAAAATGCATCGATATATAGAGATATATACATATATATATATATATGCACTAGAATCATCACCAGAAGAGGGGAAGGGTGAGAGGAGTGGGGGAGGGGACGGTGAGAGGTGCCCGGCGGGGAGGGCAGGGTGGAGGGGAGAGCGACGAGGGGGGGAGGCGAGCTGGGTGCGCTCGCGCCATACCTGACATCCGATCCCTCACTCCCATCCCTTCCCATTGCGCTGATGCTTCTTTACCCGCGGACGCGTGCCATGGCCGATCTGGAACTCCACAGAAGACGCCAGCGTGCCATGCGCAGTCGGAGAGGGGAAACTCGTGGGACCTGGAGGACCTCTGTGGCCTGTGGAGCCCGTGAGACCTACGGCACCCGTGGGACCTGTGGGACCTGTGAGACCTGCGAGACCTGTTGGACCCGTGGCGCCGGCGGCACATGCGGGACCTGTGGGACATCCGGGACCTGTCGGACCTGTGGGACTGTGGGGCATGCGAGACCTGCGACGCCTGTGAGACTTGCGGAACCCGTGGAGCATGTCAGGCAGGTGGGACCTGTGGGACCTGCGGGGCGACCTGCGACACTTGTGGATGTAGAACCTGTGGGACCTGTGGTGCCTGCGAGACTTGCGAGACCTGTGGGATCCAGAAAAGAGGCCTACGCTGGGGCGGCAGCGACATTCTGAACAACGGGAGCACAGCGCCGATCCGAAAACAAAGCCCACGCTGCAGCGAGAGCACAATGCTTCAAAAACTGTAAACACTCGGACGTTTTTATCCGCCGACCCCCTTGTGGGGCCATCAGGCTGCAAGGATGAGGATTACAGTACCCTGCACCAGTTCCAGCTTCCAGTCTCCAGTGGTCCTGCTTTCTGCTTCCTGATATGAATTGTTGAAGTTCGCGCGAGGTTCCCACCCTCGAATCGCGTGCTCTGAATTGCTGCGGGGCCGTGGGACACGTAAAAATACATGAGATTCGCGCTCCCGACTCGTAAAATACGCTGTATTCGCGCCCCCGAGGCCACGATCTCGAAAATTACGCCGCAGTCGCGTCCCCAAAGACACGATCCCTCGTAAAATACTTAATATTCGCGCCCCCGCGGCCACGATCTTCTTTAATTACTCTACATTCACGCCTCTGGGGCCACGATCCCCTGCAAATTATGCCACACTTGCGCCCCCGAAGGCAACAATCCAGCTTTAATTAAACCATATTCGCACCCACGAGGCCAGTAACCCTTGCAAAGTATACAAGTGTTGCGTCTCCTGGGTAACGAACATGTTCGTAAATTACATCATACTCGCGCCCACGAAGCCATCAATCCTTACAAATTTCCCAATTCTTGCGCCCCCGAGGCAACAAACCTGCGTAAATTACTCAAGCTTGCGCCCCCGAGGCAACAAACCCTTTTCAATTACATAATACTCGCGTCCCCGAAGCCAGAATCCCTCGTACATTGCACCATATTCGCGTCCCCGAAACCACAAACCCTCGCAAATTGCTAAATTACTGCGTCCACAAAGCAACAAACTCTCATAAAGTATTCAATATTCGCGTCCACGTGGCCAGAAGCCTTCGCAAATTACGCCGTATTCGTATTGCCGAGGCCAAGACTGCTCCAAGGCGCCCGAAGATGGTTCCAAAACGGCCCAAGAGGGCCCAAGAGGCCCCGAGGGCGCTCCAAGGGGCCTCCCGAGACAGTCCCAAGAGGCCAACATCGTCGACATTACAAGGAGTTTGGGGTTCTCGCATTTTCGCTTTCCGACGCTCCAAGATGGCTTAAGAACCTCCCAAGACCGCTACAAGACAGCCAAAGACGCCTCCAATTGGGCCCCCAAGACGGCCCGGGAGGGCTCCAAGATGGCCCAAGAAGCGCTCCGAGAAGCCCCGAGAGGACCCCAGGAGGCACCAAGAGGGCCCAAGATGCGCTCAAGATGCGAGAGGCCTCCAAGAGGCCCAAAAAAATATACCCGGCGAGGCCCCAAGAGGCCCCCAAGAGGCGCCGAAACCGCCTCCAAGAGGCATCCGAGAGGCTCCCCACGACACCCCAACACATATACAAGAGGCTTCAGACCCACAACCCAGACACGGTCGCGGGATGGGCCGAAGGCCACTAGAATCCGCCGCCCCCTGTCGATTCATCGCAGGGGTGCCTGGCGTGCTAGATCCTCTCGGTTTTGGTTCTGATTCTTTTTCCAAAGAACTCCCCCTGGGGCTTCGGCCCGTCCCGCCGGCCACCCGGAAACTACATCAGTCAATGCCTGAAACGGCCGTTTCGCTCGGGACATCCTCAAAAAATCGCGAAGATGGCCCAAGATGGCCTCCAAGTCCGCCCAAGACGGCCTCCAAGACGGCCTCCAAGACGGCCCAAGAGAGTTCAAGACGGCCCAAGAGGCCCCCCAGAGGCCTCCCAGACGGCCCAAGAGGCCGCCAAGAGGTCCTCCAGGAAGGCCTGAAAGGGCCAAAATCATTGAAATTTGCAAAGTTTTTGAACGATTTTGAAATTTGCCTCTTCTCGGCATTCCGACGGCTCAAGACACAAGAGGCCCCCAAGATCGCCCGAGAGGCCCCCAACAGGGCCCCATGACGGCCCAAGTGGCCGCCAAGACGGCTCCAAGAGGGCCCCAAGATGGCCCAAGAGGCCTTCAACACGCCCAAGATGGCCTCCAAGACGCCCAAGATGGCCTCCAAGACGGCCCCGAAGTGACCCAAGAGGGCCCCCAGTCAGCCTAGAAAGGCCCCCAAGAAGGCTCCCGACGGCGTCAGACGTGCCGGGAACCCACCAAGATGGCCGAAGTTGGCTCGAAGCTGGCCCAAGACGGCCCAAGAGGCCCCCAAGAGGGCCTCCAGGAAGGCCAGAAAAGGCCAAAAACCGAACAACGGACAATTTTTAAGAACGGATTGATACCTGAGGTTTCTGACGGATTTTGACATTTGCTTCTTTTCGGCCTTCCGACGGCCCGAGACGGCCCAAGAGCCCCCACAGATCGCCGAAAGATCGCCCAAGAGGCCTCCAAGATGGCCCCAGAACGGCCCAAGAGGACCCCAAGACAGCCCCAAGAGGGCCCCAAGACGGCACAGGAGGCCTTGAAGACGCCCAACATGGTCTCCAAGACAGCCCTGGAGCATTCCAAGAGGGCCCCAAGTCAACCCATAGAGGCCCCCCAAACGGCTTCCGACGGCGTCAGACGGACCAGGAGCCCACCAAGACGGCCGAACATGGCCCTAAGATGGCCCAAGACGGCCCAAGAGGCCTCCAAGAGGGTCTCCAGGAAGGCCCGAGAAGGCCAAGATCAGTGATTTCCCATGGGTTTTTGAAGGATTGTGGCATTTGCTCTTTTTCGGCCTTCCGACGGCCCGAGACGGCCCGAGTGCCCCCAAAGATCGCCCAAGAGGCCCAAGACACGGCCCCAAGAGGCCTCCAAGACGGTCCAAGAGCCCTCCAAGAAGTCCTCCAAGAAGGCCAGAAAGGGTCAAAATGGCCTCCAGACGGCCAAGATGACCTTCAAGATGCCCACGTGTTCCCCGAAGGCTTTCCAAACCGATTCGGGGAACACATGGTCCGATAGCTTGGCAGGTCTGGCCTCAACGTTCGGCCACATAGGCGCTTCCAAAAAGGCAGGGGGCGGGGGTGATTCGCCCAAGGCATCTTCGATCCGCCGCCCCCTGTCGATTCATCGCAGGGGTGCCTGGCGTGCTAGATCCTCTCGGTTTTGGTTTTGGTTCTTTTTCCAAAAGAACTCCCCCTGGGGCTTCGGCCCGTCCCGCCGGCCACCCGGAAGGCGCAGAATTCCCAAATGTCCTGCCCAAGACGGCTCCATAAACGGCCGTTTCGCTCGGGACATCCTCAAAAAATCGCGAAGATGGCCCAAGATGGCCTCCAAGTCCGCCCAAGATGGTCCAAGACGGCCTCCAAGACGGCCCAAGAGAGTTCAAGACGGCCCAAGACGGCCCAAGAGGCCCCCCAGAGGCCTCCCAGACGACCCAAGAGGCCTCCAAGAGGTCCTCCAGGAGGGCCCGACGAGGCCAAAATCATTGATTTGCCTTAGGTTCTTGAAGGATTTGGGCATTGACGCCTTTTCGGCTTTCCGACGGCTCAAGACGGCCCAAGAGGCCCCCAAGATCGCCCAAGAGGCCCCCAAGAGGGCCCCATGACGGCCCCAGTGGCCTCCAAGACGGCCCCAAGGGGGCCCCAAGACGGCCCAAGAGGCCTCCAACACGACCAAGATGGCCTCCAAGACGGCCCTGGAGCATTCCAAGAGGGCCCCAAGTCGGCCCATAGAGGCCCCCCAAACGGCTTCCGACGGCGTCAGACGTGTCAGGAACCCACCAAGATTGCCAAAGTTGGCCCGAAGCTGGCCCAAGACGGCCCAAGAAGCCCCCAAAAGGGCCTCCAGGAAGGCCAGAAGAGGCCAAAAACATGTATGTTCCTAAGGTTTCTGACGGATTTTGACATTTGCTTCTTTTCGGCCTTCCGACGGCCGGAGACGGCCCAAGAGCCCCCAAAGATCGCCGAAAGCTTGCCCAAGAGGCCTCCAAGACGGCCAAGATGACCTTCAAGATGCCCACGTGTTCCCCGAAGGCTTTCCAAACCGACTCGGGGAACACATGGTCCGATGGCTTGGCAGGTCTGGCCTCACCGTTCGGCCACATAGGCGCTTCCACAAAGGCAAGGGGCGGGGGTGATTCGCCCAAGGCGTCTTCGATCCGCCGCCCCCTTTTGCTTTAGCAAAGGGGTGCCTGGCGTGTCAAATTATATGGTTATGGTTTTGGTTCTTTTTCAAGAAGAACTCCCCCCCTGGGGCTTCGGCCCGTCCCGCCGGCCACCTGGAAAAGGTGGTTGCCATCGCCAAAGACGGCCGTTTCGCAAGGGACATCCTCAAAAAATCGCGCAGTTGGCCCAAGATGGCTTGCAAGATGCCTCCAAGACAGCCAAGATGGCCTCCAAGACGCATCCAAGACCGCCCAAGATGGCCCCAATATGGTCCAATGCTGCCCAAAAGGCCCGCAAGAGGCCTCCAAGACGGCCCAAGAGGCCTCCAAGAGGTCCTCCAGGAGGGCCCGACGAGGCCAAAATCCTATCCCACCAGCCCTCTGGGCGTAGGTGGTCTGAGCAGATCCTCTTCCACCCCTCCTCTTCCCTTGGGGATGGAGTTTACCCCTCCCCCTACCCCCTCCCCTGGACCTGGACGGGGGGCCGCGGTAGTTAGAGCGTCCGAAGATGTCCCAATCGGCTCCAATAGCGCCTCATAGAACCCAAAGATGGCTGCGCAGGATGGCTCAAATGCGAGCGCAAAATCGCTCACGATGGCTCCTAAGTGTTCCAAGAGCCCAAGCGGCCCCAAGATAACGCCAAGTGGCCAAACAGCTCCCCACGATAGCCCCGAATAGGCCAAAATCGTCCCAAAACCTAAGCTGAGGGAATCATGTTTTTGCTTTCTCGCCTTTTTCGCTTCCGGGAGCCATCCGAGCCTGGAGGATGGCTCCCAGATGCCCAAGAGGGCCCCAAGAGAGCAAAAGCAGCCCCAAGACGGCCCCAATAGCGCCAAGAGCGGCAAGAGCACTCAAGAGCGTTCCAAGAGGGGTCCAAGAGGCGATTTTAGGGCCTTCCGAGGGGGGACGCTAATTAACCCCCCCCTCTTGTTTGATCGACTCCCTCCAAGATGGCCCCAAAAGCGCCCCGAAGGCTCCCCAGAGAGCCTCAAGAGGGTCCCAAGAGGCGCCCAAGATGCCTCTCAAGTCGCCCAAAAGCCCTCCAGAGCCCTCAAAAGACCCTCCAGAAGTCTCCTCCTCTCCTCCTCCTCTCCTCCTTCTCGTCCTCCTCGTCCTCGCCCTACTCCATATCCTCCTCATTATCATCCTCCTCCTCCTCCTCCTCGTCCCCTTCCTCCTCCTCCTCTTCCTCCGACGACGATTCCTCTTCCATCCTCCCCCTCTCGGGGTATGTGACAGTTCCCCGCCCTTTGTTATTCTGCATGCTCCCCGACTTCCCTGATCACCTCAACTCCCCTGGGCATGGTTTCCGGATGGGCTGGTGGGGATACGCGAAGCGTCAACAATTGTTCTTAGGTTTTTTGTTCTTAGTTTTTTTGAAGGATTTGGGCATTTGCTTCATTTCGGCCATCCGACGACCCAAGACGGCCCAAGAGGCTCCCAAGATCGTCCCGCAGCGCCCAAGAGGCCTCCAAGATGGCCTCAGGACTGCCCAAGAGGCCCCCAAGACGGCCCCAAGAGGGCACAAAGACGACCCAAGAGACCTCCAAGACGCCCAAGATGGCCTCTAAGACGGCCGTGGAGCATTCCAAGATGGCCCCAAGTCGGCCCAGAAAGGCCCCGAAACGGCTTCCGACGGCGTCAGACGGGCCAGGAGCCCACCAAGATGGCCGAAGGTGGCTCGCAGCTGGCCCAAGACGGCCCAAGAGGCCTCCAAAAGGGCCTCCAGGAAGGCCAGAACAGGCTGAAAAGAATTATTTGCCGTAGGTGTTTGAAGGATTTTGACATTTGTTTCGTTTCGGCCTTGCGACGGCCCGATACGGCCCAAGAGCTCCCAAAGATCGCCCAAGGATCGCCCAAGAGGCTTCCAAGATGGCCCAGAACGGCCCAAGAGGCGCCAATGACGTCCCCCAATGGACGCCCACACGCCAAGAGGCCTCCAAGACCTCAAGTTGCCTCTCAAGACATGCCCACGAGCTCCAAACGTGCCTCCAAAGTCCCGAAGAGGATAAATGGCCTCCCAGGCGGGCAGATGACCTGCAAGAAATTGCCCACGTGTTCCCCTAACGCTTCCCAAACCGACTCGGGGACCCATGGTCCCTATGGCCCTCACTTTCTGCCAACTTTTTTGGTGCGGCGGGTCATTCGGCGGCCTCTTCCGGTTAAGAGCTAGGCGGGCCGCGCAAAGCACTAATTGGGGAGACAGGGCGCGGGCGGGGCCTGAGGCGGCCGGAGGGCGCGGGGTGCAGGCGGTGCCGAAGAGCTTGCACAGGAAAAGGTACGCCTTGGACAGGAGCCGGGGGCGAAGTCTCGGAGGGTGAGCGGTGTGGTGTTGCCGTCACGGCACTTCGTGAACAACCATCCCTCGAGTGCTGCGTGGGGAGGCCGTGACCAGGTCAACGTCCATGCGGTAAAGGAAGACCATTAGGCGAAGTGCACCATACTTTCGCCAACAGGCTCTTCCACAAAGGTCATGTGCGGCGGTGATTCGCCGTAGGCGTCTCGATCCGCCGACCCCATTTGATTTATCAAAAGGGTGCCTGCGTGTTAGACCCTCTCGGTTTTGTTTTGGTTCTTTTTCTAAAAGAACTCCCCAGTGGGCTTCGGCCCGTCCCGCCGGCCACCCGTAAATTTCCCAAAATGCGTCTGTCAATGCCCAAAAACGGCCGTTTCGCTCGGGACATCCTCAAAAAATCGCGAAGATGGCCCAAGATGGCCTCCAAGTCCGCCCGAGATGGTCCAAGACGGCCTCCAACACGGCCCAAGAGAGTCCAAGACGGCCCAAGACGGCCCAAGAGGCCCCCCAGAGGCCTCCCAGACGGCCCAAGAGGCCTCCAAGAGGTCCTCCAGGAGAGTCCGAAGAGGCCAAAATCATTGATTTTTCTTGAGTTTTTTGAAGATTTTTGAAGCTTTGCCTCTCTCGTCATTCCGACGGCTCAAGAACGGCCCAGCGACGGCCAAGATCGCCCAAGAGGCCCCCAGAGGGCCCCATGACGCCAGTGGCCTCCAAGACGGCCCCAAGAGGGCCCCCAATGGCCCAGAGGGTCGCCGAGACACGCCCAGATGGCCTCCAAGACGCCCAAGATCGCCTCCAAGACGCCCCGAAGCGCCCCGAAGAGGGCCCCCAAGTCGGCCCAGAAAGCCCCCCAAGACGGCTCCCGACGGCGTCAGACGTGCCAGTACCCCACCAGATGGCCGAAGTTGGCTCGAAGCTGGCCCGAGACGGCACAAGCGGCCCCCAAGAGGGCCTCCAGGAAGGCCAGAACAGGCCCAAAACATTGATTTTCCGTAGGTTTTTGACGGATTTTGACATTTGCTTCTTTTCGGCCTTCCGACGGCCCGAGACGGCCCAAACGCCCCCAAAGATCACCGAAAGATCGCCCAAGAGGCCTCCAAGATGGCCCCAGAACGGCCCAAGAGGGCCCCAAGACGGCCCAAGAGGCCCCCAAGACGGCACAGGAGGCCTTAAAGACGCCCAAGATGGCCTCCAAGGCAGCCCAAGAGTAATTCCCAGAGGACCCACAGACGGCCCATAAGAGGCCCCCAAACGCTTCCCGACTGTCGGCCACAGAAGCCTTCCAAAAAGGCAGGGGGTGGCGGTGATTCGCCGTATGCGTCTTTTCTTACAGGGGGGGTATTCGCCGCCCTCCTTTTGATTTCCCAGGCCCGTGCCTGAGCGTGCCGGACTATATGTCTTTTGGTTTTGGTGTCTTTTTCCAAAGAACTCCCTCTTGGTCTTCGCCCTTTCCCGCCGCCACTCCGAAAACCCGCCTGTCGTTCGCCTTTCTTGCCCAAGATGGCCCAAGAGTGGGCCTCCAGACGGCCAACGATGTCCGGATGGCCTCCAGTTCCTCCAAGATGGCCAAGATGGCCTCAAGACGGCGAAGATGGCTCAAGATCCACAGACAGCCACAAGATGGCCTCAAGATGGTCTAAGACGGTCTAGAAAGGCCCCCAAGAGGCCTCCAAGACGGCCCAAGAGGCCTCCAAGAGGTCCTCCAGGAAGGCCCGACGAGGCCAAAATCATTGATTTTCCTTAGGTTTCTGAAGGATTCTGGCATTTGCGCCTCTTCGGCTTTCCGACGGCCCAAGACGGCCCAAGAGGCTCCCAAGATCGCCCAAGAGGCCCCCAAGAGGGCCCCATGACGGCCCAAGAGGCCTCCAAGACAGCCCCAAGAGGGCCCCAAGACGGCCCAAGAGGCCTCCAACACGCCCAAGATGGCCTCTAAGACGCCCAAGATGGCCTCCAAGACGGCCCCGAAGCGCCGCAACAGGGCCCCAAGTCGGCCCAGAAAGGCCCCCAAGACGGCTCCCGACGGCGTCAGACGTGCCAGGAACCCACCAAGATGGCCGAAGTTGGCTCGAAGCTGGCCCAAGACGGCCCAAGAGGCCCCCAAGAGGGCCTCCAGGAAGGCCAGAAGAGGCCAGAATCATTGACTTGCTTTAGGTTTTTGACAGATTGTGACATTTGCTTCTCTTCGGCCTTCCGACGGCCCGAGACGGCCCAAGAGCCCACAAAGATCGCCGAAAGATCGCCCAAGAGGCCTCCAAGATGGCCCCAGAACGGCCCAAGAGGGCCCCAAGACGGCCCCAAGAGGCCCCCAAGACGGCACAGGAGGCCTTTAAGACGCCCAAGATGGCCTCCAAGACGGCCCTGGAGTATTCCCAGAGGGCCCCAAGTCGGCCCATAGAGGCCCCCCAAACGGCTTCCGACGGCGTCAGGCGGACCAGGAGCCCACCAAGACGGCCGAACATGGCCCTAAGATGGCCCAAGACGGCCTAAGAGGCCTCCAAGAGGGCCTCCAGGAAGGCCCGAAAAGGCCAAAATCAGTGATTTCCCATGGGTTTTTGAAGGATTGTGGCATTTGCTCTTTTTCGGCCTTCCGACGGCCCGAGACGGCCCAAGTGCCCCCAAGGATCACGCAAGAGGCCCAAGACACGGCCCCAAGAGGCCCCCAAGACGGCCCAAGAAGCCTCCAAGGCGCTCAAGATGGCCTCCAAGACGGCCCAAGAGCCCTCCAAGACGTCCTCGATGGCCCCATGACAGCCCAAGAGGCCCACAATAGGGCCCCAAGAAGAGCCCAAGACGCGGCACAAGATGGCCCCGAAGACACCGAAGATGGCGGTCTCCAAGACGGCTAAGATAGCCTCCAAGATGCCTCCAAGACGGCCAAGAAGGCCTCCAAGACAACGAAGATGGCCCCAAGATTCACCCAAGACAGCTCCAGATGGCCTCAAGATGGCCTTAGACTGCCCAAAAGGCCCGCAAGAGGCCTCCAAGACGGCCCAAGAGCCCTCCAAGACGTCCTCCAAGAGACCCGAAAGCTCGGAAACCACCTGGTCCGATGGCTCGCCCGACTCCGTGTTCGCCGAAAGCTTTCGCAACCCACTCGGGGAACGCGTGGCCTGGTACCTTGGCCAAGCTCAAACCCAGCTTTCGGCCACGCAGGCGCTTCCAAAAAGGCAGGGGGCGGCGGTGATTCGCCGGAGGCGTCTTCGATCCGCCGCCCCCTGTGCTTGTCACAGGAGTGCCTGGCGTGCTGGTTCTTTTTCCAAAAGAACTCTCCCCTGGGGCTCCGGCCCAGCCCGTCAGCCAGCGACCCGAAAGGCTCTTCTGGAGGTGGTTCCAAAAGGTTTTCCTGCTCCAGATGGCTCCCAGATGGCCCCAGATGGCTTCCAAGATGGCCCAAGATGGCCTCCAAGTTCGCCCAAGATGGTGGCCTCCAAGACGGCCCAAGAGAGTCCAAGATGCCCCCAAATTCGCCCAAGAAACCTCCAAGACGGCCCAAGACGGCCCAAGACGCCTCCGAGAGGCCTCGAAGACGGCCCAAGAGGAGTCCAAGACGGCCTCCAGGAAGGGCCGAAGAGGCCAGAATCATTGATTTGCTTTAGGTTTTTGAAGGATTTTCGCATTTGCTCTTTTTCGGCCTTCCGACGGCCCAAGACGGCCCAAGAGCCCACAAAGATAGCCCCAAGAGCTCCCAAGAGGTCTCCAAGATGGCCCCAGGACGGCCCAAGAGGCCCCCAAGACGGCCCCAAGAGGACCCAAAGACGGCCCAAGAGGCCCCTAAGACGCCCAAGGAAGCCTCCCAGACGGACCTGGAGCACCCCAAGAGGGCCCCAAGTCGGCCCAGAGAAGCCCCCAAGACGGCTTCCGACGGCGTCAGATGGACCAGGAGCCCACCAAGACGGCCGAAGATGGCTCTAAGATGGCCCAAGACGGCCCAAGAGGCCTCCAAGAGGGCCTCCAGGAAGGCCCGAAGAGGCAAAAATCATTGATTTGCCTTTGGTTCTTGAAGGATTTTAGTATGTGCTTCTTTTCGACCTTCCGACTGCCCGAGACGGCCCAAGAGCCCACAAAGATCGCACCAAGATCGCCCCAAAGGCCTCCAAGAGGCCCCAGGACGGCCCGAGAGGCCCCCAAGACGGACCCAGAAGGCCACCAAGACGGCCCAAGAGGCCTCCAAGACGCCCAAGATGGCCTCCAAGACGGCCCTGGAGCACCCCAAAAGGGCCCCAAGTCGGCCCAGAGAGGCCCCCAAGACGGCTTCCGACGGCGTCAAACGGGCCAGGAGCCCACCAAGACGGCCAAAGAGAATCCCGAGAAGCCCCCGAAGGCCCCCAAGAGACCTACAAGAGGGCCCCAAAGATGCATCCAAGAGGCTCCCAGGAAGCTCCCAGGAGGCCCCGACAGTGTCTCCAGAGGCTCACAAGATGCCCCCTCCTCCTCCTCCTCCTTCCTCCTCCTCCTCCTCCTCCTCCTGCTCCTCCTCCTCCTCCTCCTCCTCCTCCTCCTCCTCCTCCTCCTCCTCCTCCTCCTCCTCCGCCTCCTCCACCTCCTCTCCGAAGTGCTCCCCGAAGGGTTTCCACAACGGCTGGGGAAACACATGGTCCGATAGCTTGGCAGAGCTCTTGCCACAACACTCGGCCACATGGGCGATTCTAGAAGGCAGGGGGCGGCGGTGATTCGCCGTAGGCGTCTTCGATTCCTATCCGCCCCCGCATGATGTTCCCAGATGCGCCAAGAAAGCGCCGAGACGCTCCGACGCGACTCTGCTAGATCCCATTATGATAGAGGGGGGGGCAGGCGGCAGGGCGAAGCCCTTACGGATTTCAAGAATCGAGCAAATCCTTTGACAAATTATGCTAACGGAGTTCCCCACATAAAGATGTTACGGGGTTCCATTGCTTCTTGTCTGCGCTCTGGTGGGGCCTCCCTGGAGGGGTGGGAGGGGCACGAAACCTGATGAATTCGCCGGCCCAACGGGCCAGAGGCGTGCTAAGATCTCCGGTAACTGCTCTACAATGTTTCTACTTCGCGCGCGCGGGGCGGCCCCTGGGGGTCCCCAGACGAAAAGTACCCCGACCAGGTCCCGGCCGGTCCCCGGCCGGGTCCCCCCGAGCGCTCCCCGAGCGCACCAACAGGGCTCCGAAAACGTCCCCGAGGACCCAAACAAAACCAAGAGGCCCGCAAGAGGTCCCCAAGATGGTACACGAGGCGTCCGAGATGCCACAAGATCGCTCCAAGACGCCCAAGATGGCCCCCAGACGCTCCAAGAGGTCTCCAAGCGTACTCCCAAGAGGGCCCCAAGAGGCAAAATTCATTGCTTTTCCTAAGGTTTTGGACATATTTTGGCTTTTCCACCTTTTCCGCTTCCCGAAGCCCCAAGACAGCCCAAGACGACTCCAAGATCGCCCCAAGAGGGCTAAAGAGGCCCCCAAGAGAGCCCCAAGACGGCCCAAGAGGGCTCCAAGACGGCCCAAGAGGTCTCCAAGACGGCCCAAGAGGGCCCCAAGAACGCCCCAAGAGGGGGAACACGAAACAACATGATTGGTCCATTTTGCCAGTGGCACATGCTGCTTGAGGAAACGAACGAAGCACGGGCAAGCTAGGCTGGCTAGTGCGACACAGATTTGCTCCAGGCACGGATTAAAGGAGGCATTGGGCTGGCGAGGGCCGAAGAGAAGTGCCTGTGAGATAAATGGCGGCAGACATTCACAATCATTCCCGTGCATCACTTACATGATTGGTCCATTTTGCCAGTGGCACATGCTGCTTGAGGAAACGAACGAAGCACGGGCAAGCTAGGCTGGCTAGTGCGACACAGATTTGCCAACCTTCAAAAAACCCGACCTCAAGCATTGAACTGGGGAGTTATATTCCTCGCATGTGTTTCCACCTTCCGATGGACTGCTGGGCTATACACGACTTGTGCAGGCTGTCAGCCAAGAGTGCACACAGAGCAGAAGGGTAGGCGTTTTTCATTAGCGTGCAAAACTTGTTGCCAGAAAAACCTGTGAGCTCCACATGGGGCCTACGGGAGAAGCTACATATACCTCTGCCAGCGCATACTAGTTTATCAAGACCGGGGTGGGGCGCGCACTTCCAGAACCGAATCCTGGTTCGAGCTCTGAAGGGGCGCCCACAGGCACAGTAGTCCACAACCTTATCACACACCTGAGGGAGCTTGGCGAAGGAGCGACGATCAGGGCGCAGCCACAGAAAGCTCTGCCAAGGATTTTCTTCGGCTCCTGGCACATTCAGTTTATAACACAGGCGTTGAATTCGCTGGGACACCCACCCTAGCCTATTGGAGACAGTGAGGCTTTCGAGGTCCTTGCCCGAAAGACCTGGGAGACCCATGGGACACGAGGGGCTTCTGAGGGCGGAGGGCATCTTGCTGTGCCTAGGGGCCCGTCGGGCCCTCGAGTACCCACTGCAGGGCGTCCCAAGAAACACGAGCTTTACAAGGCCAGAAGAAATCCAACCTCTCAAAACCTTAAAAACAGCCGGGCGAGTCAGATCAAAATGGGCACCGTGGCGAAGGTCCCACTCGATGACTGCCTCTCCTCTCTGCCTCAGGTGTCTACTCAATTCCCCACATCCAGAGAAGACTTCTATGCATACACGGGACTGGTGCGGTGCGGAGCGAAGTGCAGCACTAAGGACTTGTTGAAGGCGAGCGCGCAGTCCCGTCCTCTGGCTCGCAGGGCCTCGCGCTGCCTGGACGACAGCTTGCGAAGCTCGAGGGACAGACGGCCATGCTTCTCGTACCTGAGCACTGACTTGAACGTCTTCCATCCCCCGCGCTGCTGGACGCCGCCTAAGCTTCTGACGCCCATGCTGCGGTCCTGGCTGGCCCCTCCATGCCGGAGGGAGTAGAGGGTGGGCCTGAGTACACCCACATCCAGAGCCTCGATCGCGCTCTGGAAGTCCTCCGCCAGCTCTGTGTAGCTCAGGCCCAGGAACAGCGCGTCGGGCTCGCGAAGGGCTTGAACGAAGGAGATCGGCTTCACCAGCCACTGTTGCCTCTGGAGGTCGAGGGGCACTGAGAGGTCGTACTCGTTGGTCTTTGTGGGGACCTCGTACTCCGATGCTCGCACCACAAAGGTCAGAAAGGCTGAGGCGCCACCTTCCTCCGGAAGGGGGAGCACCACCTGGCGGGCTCGCAAAGCCAGAACCTCCGACGGGCGCATGTAGGTCTCGAACATTATCACGATGGCGAGGGCGCTCAACGGTTTTCCAGCTTGGCACAGCCAGGTTGCCGCCGCCAGCATCACGAGGTACGGCACGGGCGGCCTGGACTTGGAGGGCTCCAGCACCCCCCATCCTCGCAGCGTCTGGTGGGTCAGCGGGAAGACTTCGCGGATACCAGCCGTATGCAGGTGGGGCTCCGCCCACAACAGTGCTGGGGCCAGCCGCTGCGTCGACGCCTTCGAGCCCCCCCTGTCGTAGATCGACTCGATGTACTCGGCGAGGGTCTCGTCCCAGGTCTGGCGGCTCCAGTCCGGGAGGCAGCCCAGACACAGCCAGCGAACCAGACCAAGGACAGCTCCAAGATACAGCTGCTGCGTGGCGAAGCGCACCTTGGCCGCCGCAAGCCGCGTCTGGCGGGGGCACAGGCGCCGCCTCCTCTGGTCGAGGTCTCTCTCCCAGGGATCCTGGCCACGCCTTGCGCGCCGCCCAGCCGCGACGAGCCTGCTCCTTGGCCCAGCCAGCGCCGGGACGCCTGCCGCGCGGGCCTGGCGACGAGGTGAGCGCCACCGCGCCCGCGCCTGCGGGCGACCCGTAGGGGGGCTGCCATTGCCCCGCGGCTGCTGCACCGTCAGGCGCTCCACCGTGCGGCTGCAGGGCGAACGGCTCCTGCGCAAGCTCCGCTCGCGAAGGGCGGAGCGGGGGCGGGGCCGCCTCGCTGGGCTCGCCGGCGTCGGCAGCTTTGCCTGCAGCGTCGCCACCTCCATCCCGCCCGGCGTCGGCAGCCGCGGGGACCCCGTCGGGGCCACGAGGCTTGGGCTGAAAGCGACGGGAGGGTGCATCACTTGGGTTCCACTCGGACGGAATCCACCTCACCTGGATTTTAAGATCGGCGGCAATACCCACAGCAAGCAGCACACGACAGACTCCCAGAAGACGATGATTAGCCGCTCGACCCTTTGCAGCCGCAAGGGTGAGAGACATGTTGTCGCCCAGAAAAAGCCTGCGGGCGCCGTGCTGACGCGCATCTCTGCCGGCCCGCCTCACGGCCCAGGTAAGGGCGGCGCCCTCGAGCCCGTGGATGGCTTCCTTCCGCTTCCACCTTCCGCAGCCTACCACTCGCCAGGTCCTGGACTGCAGCGTGCTGTGGCTGACCTCCGGAAAGCGGGTGGCGCGCCCGACGAGCAGCAGGGCGGGGTCGGGCGCGCAGGCGACCTCGTGCTCGAACGCCCTCTCGCGAGGCGCGCCCTCGGTCGCGAGCACGCCTCTGAAGCGGGCGCGCTCAGACACCCTCCCCACGCGCTGCACGTCGCCCAGGTCCCACTCGGTCTCGACGACTCCATACCCCCAAGGGGAGGCGTCGAAGCACGTGACGAGCTCCGACCAGGGCCGTCTGGTGTCCGACCTGAGGCAGGGCAGGAGCGCCTTGACCCAGCCCAGCTCGCGGAGGACGCTCTTCCAGAGGGGCTGCCGCTTGGTGTAGGAGGCCTGCACGAACTCGTACGAAGAATGAAGCAAAGCCAGACCTTCACGCCGCAGCATGAACGCTGCCACGATGTGACCAATCAGGCGCTCCAGCTCCTGGCCCGAGACCTTGACTCTCCGGGAGAGAAGGTGTTCGAGCGCGCCATACAGGCGCCACAGACGGCGGCCAGACACCTGCCAGCAGCCTGTGCGAAGGTCAAGCTCGCACCCGAGCAGCTCGCCCACCTCGCTGGCCTGGGGGTCCAACTCGGACACCACTCCCTTGGCCGCGAGTGCCGCCTTCATGTCATAGGCGGCCTGGGCAGCGCGCTGGGGCGAGGCAGACAGCACGGCGAAATTGTCGATATACAAAACCTTGGCGTCCTCCACGCTCAGGTCTATCCCCGGGTGCTTGTCCACGCACCACGGCTGGGACGGCAAAACTGACTTGACGATGTGGAGGTGAGCCTCCTGGATGAAGTGAACGGCCCAGTTCCAGCCCATCGGCACGACCTTGAAACGAAAACGGACCTGGCCGCTCTTCCCTGACAACCCACAGGCGTTCCTGACCTCGAGCGGCAAGAAGCGACTCTGAATAGTCGGCAGGTTGAAGTAGCGCCTACACCAGGGCGGAAGTGAGTATTGATAGAAACAGCAGTCAACATCTCCAGAACTCATGCCGATGAAGTTCACCCCCGACGCCTCCAGCGAGGAGAGAGCCTCGCCCGTCGCAAGGGCGGTGTGGTTAGGAACAGTGAAGTGCATGTTGGGAGTCCTGGTGTCGCAGATGAGACGCAGCCGCTTATCCTTGCGGGCGACGAAGAACATGCCCGCCTCTTCGAGCACCGGCTCTGAGCTGCACTCGATGACCCCCGAGGCGAAGAGCTCGCCCAGCGCGTGGCCATAGTCGTAGCCCAGGCGGCCCAGCTTTGGATCCATGGCGCGAGGAGCACCTGCATCACGAATTAGCGCTGCTGCCTCCTCAGGGGAACGCAACAGCCCGCGCCCAGACTCCAGCTTGGATTGCAGATCAGCAGGAAGGACGTCCACGAGGGGGACCTTGCCAGCGCCGATCTTGGGAAGCGAGATGTTCCCCCGCTGGTAGACTGTTCGAGCACCTGCGGCCTCGGCTTCAGAGTAGCCAGGCCTGAGACCCTGCAGCAACGACCATGCCGCATGGGGACTTGGACGATCAACGGGCGGAGACCACTTGCCGTAAAGCGAGGCCAGCCGCCGCACGGCAACACGTTGGGCCGCCGTCAGCGGGGCGTGGCTGGGCACCTGTCGCCCCTGCCCGCCCAGCTCATTGAGGGAGGCGATGCCCTCGAGAAGCCACTGGTCCTGCCGCCTCCTTGTGGCTGATCTCCGCTTCGCCGATGGAGAGGTGCCCCATGCGCCTTCACCACTGAGCAAGGAACGAAGCTCTGCGCCAACAGGAATCGGCAGAAGGTCTCGATGACGGCCTCCGACGTCCTCATCAGAAAACATAGCGCCCACGCGGCGCCTCCCCTTGAAAATAGTCGACCGCTCGGGGGCAGGCGGGCGACCAAGCCACTTCTCGAACAGGATGAGGGCGTCAAGCCCTCTCAGCCACGCCCTTCGCCTTGGCCTTTGACCTGGCCTTGGCAGGGGCTCCACTGTCGTCATCTCCTCCACCCGGGCCGACACCGCGAGCCAGGATCTTCTCCTCGCGACCCTTGCGGCGCTCCTTGAGCACCGCTGCCTCGGCCTGGAGGCGCTCCGCCACCCAGGTCTGCAGCTCAGGGCAGACGAGCGCTCCTCCTCTGCCCCGCTCCTGGCCCAGGAAGATCTCGCGCTCATCCAGCCACGCCGAACTCCCTGAGCTGCGCAGCGCACCGCTCTCGTGCTCGCGCAGCCTGTTGGCGTAGATCTCCTCCCAGAGCTGGTAGCGCCTCGCGACCGTCTCGTACACTGCCAGCTCACCTTCATTAAGCTGGTCCGTTTGAGCCCCCATCTCGAGGAGCTCCGACAAGAACTGATGCTCGTCAACGCCTGCATCCGCTGCCGTGAGGTTCTGAGTCTGGCGCCACCACTGATGCCGCTGCAAGGGTGTCTGACCGAGCCGCCTGAACTGCTGCACCAGCCACAGGGTCGTGCGGGGGCCCTTGATAGGCCAGTCGGGCATGGCGGTCGAGGACATCCGATCCACCGCATCGGTGAAGTCTCTGCCGCGGATGCCACGCGCGTCGTACCTGACAGGAAGCGTTCGCAAGTCCTGCTCGGCTGTCGCCCGTGGCGTGGCGGTGCTCTCCAGCGTCCCCTCTTTGGCCACGGCCAGCGCGGTGCCGTCGGTGAGCTCGCAGACGCCACGGTCGCCCAGCACGACCTCGGGCTGCCGCAGCCCGACCTCGTCTCCGGGTCTGTAGCCAGCCCGCTCCTCGGCAGCCACCCAGCGAACAGGCACGCCAGCGCCACCAGCGCGAGCAGCGCCGCCCTGAGCGGCCCCAGGGGCGCCTGGGGGCGGCGGCAGGGGAAGCTGGGCAGCGTCCCCGTCGGCGGCGGCGTCGGCGAGGGCGCCAGGCGGGCCCTCTGGGAGCCCCTCAGCCTCGCGGATCTCCTTGGCCAGCTGACGGCCCTCCCCGAGAAGTCGCGCCTCGTTGCGTCTGAACCTGTCCATGTCCAGGCGCAGGACGTGCCCATTGAGCTTGGTGGGCAGCCCCCCTCGGGGGCCGATGAGGCAGAGAGCGAGACTCTCCGAGAAGTCCTCCTCGTAGATGTCGAAGTGTGGGGTGACCACAATGAAGCGCGTGTCGGTAACCTTTCCGATGATATATCTTTCATGCCAGTAGTTGTCGTCGCGATCGTAGTAGGCGAGGACCCTGCACCCGATCGATAGGCTCTCCAACGCCCTGGCCGTGCGCGCTGCTGACATCAATCGGCTCCGAGGGCACGGGAGCAGAGCGACGGCCGAACACACAGGCGACCTCGCGCAGCACCGCGCCCAGTACAAGCCCCAGCAGCAGTGCCAGGACCACCTCGAGCCCGGTGTGCCCGGGCGGGCAAGGGGCGCAGGCTGGGCAGTCCGGTGCAAAGGCGGGCTGCCCGTGGAGGTGCTCTGGTCCGCACCTGTCCAGCTGCCCCTTGAGCAGCCCGATCAGCGCCTCGTCTGGCGAGGTCTCGAAGTGGCAGGAGCACTCGCACCCGTGCCCCTGGCTGGTCCCGCCCAGCCAGGTGCCCAGCGCCTGTCCGCTGATGGCCGCAGCCCACTGCGCGCCAGCGCCGAGGAGCCGCCCTGCCATCAACGATGCCTCTTCCGAAGAGAAGTGCCTGTGAGATAAATGGCGGCAGACATTCACAATCATTCCCGTGCATCACTTACAATTAACGATTTTTGCCAGCTGGGACTCTCTTGCCATCTTGGCCCGTCTTGAGGCCCCGAACGGGCGCGTCCTTGGGCCGTCCTGGGCGCACCCTCCTGGGACCGTCTTGGAATCGTCTTGGGCCGTCTTGAGCGCGCCTTGGGCCGTCCTGGGCCGGTCTGGGGCCGTGTTGGCACCCTCGCGGCGAGGAAGCTCGGAGGCGGGCTCGAGGCCTCTTCGGGGCCATTTTGGAAGCTGTTGGGGCCTCTGTAGGGGCCTCGTTTGGGCTCCTTGGGAGCCTCCTGGGGCCTCTTCGGGGGATTCTTGGCGGCCCCTTGGGGCCTCTTGGGGGCCTGTTTGGGCCTCCTGGCGCCCTCTTGGGGCGGAAGGCTCGGATTTTCGGTCCGTGGTCCCCCTCTTGGCCCCCTCTTGGGCCTGTCTTCGGGCCCTCGTGGGCCGTCTTGAGCGTCTCTTGGGTCGTCTTGGGGCCCTCTTGGGCTGTCTTGGGGCGCTCTTGGAAACCTCTTGGGCCGTTCTGGGGCGCTCTTGGAGGCCTCTTGGGCCGTCTTCGAGCGTCGGAAAGCGGAAAAGGCGAGAAGGCCAAAATCCTTCCAAAACCGTCGTAAAGCGGACGATTTTGAGGCCCAAAACCGTCCAAAACCTCCTGAGGCGGTCCCCTCGTCCGCCCCCCTCGCTTCGAAGCAGTTTTTAAGCCCCGTGGCACCTCTTGGGGATCTCTTTTGGGCTCCTGGGGGCCTCTTGGGCCTCCACTGGATTCGCTGCCCTCGGTCGGCAATCGTCGATCCTACGACGACTCTCCCCAACGGAGAAACATCGAAGGCCCTCGGAGCGTCCAACATTGTTCTTTTGTGCCTTCGATATGCCGGTCGCCTCTCGTCCGCTCCCCCCCTCCTGGAAGCAATTCTGGGGCCACTTAGGGCTTCGTGGGGGCCGTTTGGAGATCTCTTGGGGCGTTTTTGCCTGCGATATGCCTGTCGCCTCTCGTCCGCTCCCCCGCTCCTGGAGGGAATTCTGACGGCACTGAAGGCTTCGTGGGGGCCGTTTCGGAGCCTCTTCGGCCTTCTTTTGGGCCTCCCGGGGGGGCTCTTAGGGCCCTCTCGGGCCGTCTTGGGTGCCTCTTGGGCCGTCTTGGGGCCGTTTGAGGCCCGCCTCGGCGCCTCTTGGGCTGTCTTGGGCCGTCTTGGGCCGCTCCTGGGGCCGTCTTGGGTGCCTCTTGGGCCGTCTTGGGCGCCTCCTGGGCCGTCCTGGGGCCGTCCTGGGGCGTCTTGGGACCGTCTTGGGGCCCTCCTGGCCCGTCTTGGGGCTCTCTTGGGGTCCTCTTCGGCCGTCTTGGAGCGGTCGGGGGGACTTCTTGGGCCGTCTTGGAGCGTCGGGAAGCCGAAGAGGCGAGGAGGCCGAAAACATCGAAAAACACAATAGAAATCGACGATTTCTGTCGCTCGGGGCCCTCTTGGGAGGCCTCTTGGGAGGCCTCTTCGGGCGTCTTGGACGCCTCTTGGGCCGCCTGGGGCGAATCTCGGGCGTCTTGGGCTCATCTTTAAGCGTGCCGGGGCTCTCCGGGGCCGTCTTGGGGGCTTCTGGGGGCCCTCCCGACATGTCCTGGAGCCTGCCTGGGCGGCCCGGGGCGGCCCGGGGCTAGCCCGGGGCGGTTTTGAGACATTTGAGCCTGCGCCCTTCCCGCACGCACGTGCCCCTGCAGTGTAGTAGAGACTAGGCCTGGTTGTGAACTACCGTCCACGAAGGCCAGTGGTCAGAGTGCACTTGCTGACGCTCACTGCTTCAGGGTGTGCTTTTTGATTAATGCTTACGATTGCGTCCAAGGCAGCGCTAACAGTGACTGCGGTAGGCCTTTAGACCCCCCCAACAACTTGGAAACTAATCATCTGTTCGGCGACCTGATTGGCGGACTTGGCCCCACCAATAATGGAGCATGATTATTTTTCCGCGGCATCCGCCGCACAACAACGACGACGACTACGACTACGACTCACGATTGCGATTACGATTGCGTATACGACTACGACTACAATTACGGCTACAACCACAACTACGACGACGATTCTAATCGCGACTACAATCACGCGTACAATCACGGCTACAATCACGACTACAACAACGACTTCAGCTACAACCACAACCAACAAATAACGACCACATCTAATACAACGGCTACGGCTACGACTGCGATCACGACTGCGAAAGCCCGCGGATCAAAATGATATACCTTCCTATTGCAATCCGCATGAGATGATGCTCACGCATACTCTCGCGCGCAGGGAAGCCTACAATGGATGACTACCTGGGAGAAGGGCACCCCCGATCTTTTGTCCAGCCCGCCCAGCAATAGAGGGAAAGTACTTTCCGCCGCGACGACGACGAAGACGACGACGAGGAGTTGGGGCGAGTTCACTCACGCCGAGAGAAACAAGGGGAGGAGCAAAACTGAAGACCTCCTGAGGTGATCAGCGGCAGCAGATCCAGGTGCATGGGCAGTAGCAATAGCAGCCAGCTCCAGCAGCAACAGCAGCAGTGCGGCTGCAGTAGCGGCGGCGGCAACTCCAGCAGCAGCAGCAGGAGCGCCTGTGGCGGAGGAGAGCGACGACGGGGAGGAGAACGAGGAGGCCCAAGATGATCGGAACGAAAACGCACCCACCTCTCGGGACACGCTCGGCGCGGGAAGGGTCGCAGGAACAACATTCCCTGGCGTCCGCGTCCGAATCAGGGAGCTAATTTCTGCAACCCATCCCGCGCGAAAGGTGTCCAAACGGGTGTGGGGAATGGTTTTTGTTCCAATCATCTGGTGCTTTCCAGGAACCAATCGGAGCCGTCTGGAGGGAGCTGCTGGAGGCCTTCTGGGAGCCTGTGACATAGTTTCAGGAGCATGTCCGAGCCGTTGCAAGGGAGCTGCTGAGGAGCGTCCCAGAGGCCGTCTGGGAGCCTCTTGGGGGCTTCTCTTCTTCGGAGGTTGCTGGCAGTGGGGGGGGCGGAAAGGGGCGGGGAGCGCTCCAGAGTTGGCCCTTTCCCCGCAGCCGACTTGAAGGCCTACGGGGCCGTCGTAGGAGCTCTCTTGTGAGCTCCCTGGGCGCCCTCCCAAGGAATTGGGAGGCTTCTCGTGGCGGTTTGGGCGTCTTGTGGCCGGCGACGCGATCGCAAGAGGAAGTGCGAAACAAACAACAAAAGGGCATAGTTTGTCGTCCTCGTGGCCCTCTCGGGAGCAATATGGGAGCCTTGTGGAACCTGGTTGGGGCCTTCTCGGGCCGTCCGGGAGCCCTCTTGCGCGGCAGCGGGGCGCTTTGGGGGCCTTTCGCGCCACTTGCGGGGCTCCCTTGGGGCAGTTGGCCGCGGAGGCGCCGCCATCGCGGGCCCTGCGGGCTCAGTGGATGGCCCCATCTGGCACGCGCTGAGCCCGGCTGCCGTAAAATTAATGATCCCCGGTCGACGGAACGGGGGGGGAAGACGACGACGACGACGACGACGACGACGACAGCGACGACGACGACGAAGCAGACGCCGAAGCCCACGCCGATGCCGACGCCGACGCCTACGCCGATGACCACGACGACGACGACGACGACAACGACGACGCAGAGCCCAAGGACGACGCCGACGACGACGCCAACGCAGACGGAAGACAACGACGACGGAAGACGACGGCGACGACAGCGACGACAACGACGACGAAGCACCCCACACCCACAGGGGGGGCGAGCACCAGCACCGTCCACCACGCCACGTCCACAGGGCCACGACCTCAGGGGGTGGTGGCGGGAACGATCCGACTCACGAGGCTTTCGCGAGGCTCACGGGCTTACCCATCCAAGGGGGAGGGGGAGGGGGGTCTCGATCCCACATGCATTGGTGTGTGGGGGGGGTTCAACGCTGGATCATCGATGGCTGTGGGCTCCAGCTGCTTCGCCTCCCACACCTCGCTCAACAGCGCCAAAGCCACCAGTCATTGCTCGCCCATCTCCCACGCACTGGTCCCAACGATGCAACTGAACAAAGCAAGCGTATCGAACACGGCATGTATGATATCACCCACCTGTAACTAGGTCACGCACCTCCCTGATCAAAGACAGCACTTGGCTCCATTGCCCGCCTTGCTCGCACATGCTGGCTGTAATTCCGTAGGCCATGAAGCCAACGTCCAACTTTCTCAAGCGCATGGTTCTAAGCATGCTCAGCGCCTGTTGCCACTGCCCGCCCTTCTCGCACGCGTTGACCCCAGAGCTGTAGCTGATGACGTCGGGCTCCAGCTTCGCCTCACACATCTCGCTCAACAGCGCCAGCGCCCGCTGCCACTGCACGCACTTCTCGCACGCGCTGATGCCAGCGTTGTAGCTGATGACATTGGGCTTCAACTTCACCTCCCACACCTCGCTCAGCAGCGCCATCGCCCGCTGCCACTGCTCGCCCTTCTCGCACGCGCTGATCCCGGCGCTGTAACTGATGACTAAGGCTGACCCGTAAAAAAACTACCATCTACGAGTGCCAATGGTCAGCATGCCCTTGTTGCTGCTCATTGTTTAAGGGTTCACTGTTTGCGTCCTGAGCAGCGCTAGCAGCATTAGCGACTGTATATTCAAGTGCATGGGCAGTAGTAGCAGCAGCTCTTCCCCCTCCTCCTCCTCCACCTCCTCCTCCAACTCATCATCCTCATCCTTCTCCTCCGCCCTTTCTTCCTCCTCGTGCTTGGCGCCTTTCTCGCACGCGCTGATCCCAGCGTTGTAGCTGATGACGTCGGGCTCCAGCTTCGCCTCCCGCATCCCGCTCAGCAGCGCCAGAGCCCGCTGCCACTGCTGGCCCTTTTCGCACGCGCTGATGCCAGCGTTGTAGCTGCTGGCGTTGGGCTCCAGCTTCGCCTCCAACATCCCGCTCAGCAACACAAGCGCCCACTGCCACTGCCGGCCCTTCTCGCACGCACTGATCCCAGCGCTGTAACTGATGACATCGGGTTCCAGCTTCGCCTCCCGTATCTCTATCAGCAGCGCAAGCGCCGGCTGCCACTGCTCGCCTTTCTCGCACGCGCTGATCCCAGCGCTGTAGCTAACTAGGGCGAACCCGTGGACTTCGCCCACGACCTTCAGGTCCCCCTGGTGCGCTTCCACTGGGCGTCTCTGGGCCTGCTTGGTGGTCCTTGTGGGGGTCTTTTTCGGGCCATTCTGAAGCTTGTTTGGGCTGCTCTGGGAGCGTTTTGGGACGTCTTGGGGCCATTTTGGGTCGTCTCGTGGCGTCCGGGAGGCCTTGGACCGTCTTGGAGCTCTCTTGAGGCTGCCTGAGGCCGTCTTGGGAGCCTCTTGGGGCCCCCTCGGACTCGGAGCTCTCTTGGGGCCGTCTTGGGGCTCTGTGAGGCCGTTTCAGGGGTCTCTGGCGTCGTTTTGGGGCTCTTATGGGCCGTCTTGGAGCCCTCTTAGGGGCCACTGGCGTCTTCTTGGGGCGATTTAGGAGGCCTCTTGGCGTGTCCTGGGCCGCTGAGGAGCACACAAGACGGGCATGCTGACCTATAGGAATTTGACGATTGTGCCTGTTTGGCGTGCGCTCGGGGCCCTCTTTGGGCGTCTTTGCGGCCGCTTGGATCGTCGTGGAGCCCTCCCCGGAAGGCTTCGGGTCCTCGTGGGCCGTCTCGGGACCCACTGAGGTTGTCTTGGAGCGCTCTTGGACGGTCGGGAAACCCCTCTGGAGTGCCTCTGGGACGGGCCTGAGAGATTCGGCCCCGTGGTGGCGCCGTAAAGGGGCGATTTTGTGCACTTGTGCACTTGAGGCCCTGGGCTTTTCGTACGCGCTTCCACCGGCCATGTAGAGACTAGGGCTGACCCGTGGACTACGTCCACTTGCGGGGTGAAGGGGTGCTGCCAAAAGTGAACCCAAATTGCGTCGAAAAAACCTGCCGTATCGTGATACGGCAGGGCCGAGACCAGCGACGAGACCCCATGAAGCCCCAAAGGTGGCCCGAAATGAGCGCCGATGGGAGCCAGAGATGGCCAAAGTGCGCCCAAATGGCGTGGAAACTTACCCTATCATGATAGGACAGGGCCGAGACCCGCCAAAAGACCCGATCAAGCCCCAAAAATTGCTCGAAGTAATCGCCGATAGAAGCTGGAGATGGCCCAAAGTGGACCGAAATGGGGTTGAAAACCTGCCCTACATGACAGGGTGGGGCCGAGACCCGCCAAGAGATTTCTGGGGCATGTTTCAGAAACCTCCCGAAGCTATGCCACCGAGGCGAGGCGATTCTGGGCCACTAGAAGAGCGAAACACGGCATGGTCCCAAGAGGCCGCGGAGAAGGCTCCAGACCAACAAAAAGGGCGAGGGATGTTGGGCCAAATCCGGCAGGCAGCGCCAAACAAGCATGAGAACTCCATGGTGCGCTGGGAGCCGTTTTGGGACCGTTGTGGCCATCTTAGGCCGTCTTGGCTGCTGTTGGTGCTGTCTTCGGTGCTTTTTGGGCTGTGATCTTGGGGCCTCTGGGGGTCGTTTAGGGGCCTCTAAAGGCTTGCCTTTCCGAAGCCTGACGGTGGTTGGCTTTTTGGTGCTGTCCTGCGTGGCCCTTGGGCCGTTTTGGGGCCGTCTGGGGCTGTCCTGGGCGCCTCTGGGGCAATATTGGGACTGTCTTTGGACCGTCTTGGGCCGTCTGTGACTCTCTTGGAGCTGTCTTGGGTGCCTCTTGGGCCGTTATGAGCGCCTCAGGTGCCTTCCTGAAGTCGTGTTGGGTTGTCTTGGGGCCCTCATGGGGGCCTCCTGAGGCGCCTTGAGGCGATCGTGAGATCCTGAATCGCCGTCTTGTGCGCTTGGAAGACGAAACGCACAGAACATACACGTTTGCCCTCGGGATTGGACGATCTTTCCTTGTTCGGGATCTCTTGGGGCTCGTCCTGGAGCCCTCCTAGGCCGTCTGAAGCCCATGTTGGAAACCTCTTCATCAAGGGCGCCTAACATTGCGCTTCTCGCTGCGCGAATAACTTCGCGCTCCCGCGCCGCCCCCTTAAGGGAGAAGAGGAGGATGCGGAGTCGGAGCCGCACCGCAAACCGCGGACCGCGAGTAACTTCGCGCCCACGGGGGCGCCCTTCCATCTGGGGCTCTCCAGAGCCTTCCTGGACTTGTTTCCTGCCGCCTTTCCGAAGCCTGACGGCCTTTTGGGGCTGTCCTGCGTGGCCCTTGGGCCGTTTTGGGGCCGTCTGGGGCTGTCCTGGGCGGCTCTGGGGCAATCTTGGGAACGTCTTTGAACCGTCTTGCGCTGTCTGTGTCTCTCTTGGAGCTGTCTTGGGTGCCTCTTGGGCCGTCATGAGCGCCTCAGGGGCTTTCCTGAGGTCGTGTTGGGTTGTCTTGGGGCCCTCATGGGGGCCTCCTGAGGCGCCTCGAGGCGATCGTGAGATCCTGAATCGCCGTCTTGTGCGCTTGGAAGACGAAACGCGCGGAAATTGCCGAAATATACGTATGCCCTAGGGGTTGGACGATCTTTCCTTGTTCGGGATCTCTTGGGGCTCGTCTTGGAGCCCACTTGGAGCGTTTTGGGGGCCTCTGGGACCGTTTGGAGGCTATCTTGGGCGTCTTCGAACGTCTTCGACCGTCTCGGAGGCTTTCATGGACCGGCTTGGCCCTCTTGGGAGCCTCCGGAGCGTCTCGAAGCGATCTTGGACCTTCTTGGAACATCCCGGGGTCTCCGGCGGATCGCAGCGGCCGCCAGGGCGCTTTCAAGCCCCGCCTTCTTCGCACGCGCAAGGCCCTGCCATGTAGTAGAAACCACTGTGTACCGTGGGGCAAATCCGCAGGTGCCCAGGCGGGGGAAGGCGGTGGGGCCATCTCTGGGCCATCTTGGGTCGTTTTGGGCGCCTCTTGGGCCGTCTTGGGGCTTTCCCTGAGCCGTCTTGCAGCTCTCTCTTGGGCCGTCTTGCAGCCTTGCAACCTGGAAAATGACCCAGAGGACGGAGCCTCTGGGGCCGTCTTGAAGCGTCGAGACTCCAAAAAGGCAAGCAAACTGAAACCAGTAAAAACAAACGGAGAACACATTTCTTTGGCCTCTCGGGGCCCTGTGAGGCCGTCTCGGGGAGCCTCTTGAAGCCATCTTGAAGCCCTCCTGGGCCGTCTTGGGGCCCTGTGGAGCCGTCTGAAGGTCATATCGGCATCATGTTGGGCCGTCTGGAGGCGTCTCGGGCCATCTGGGACCGTGTCTCGGGGCCCAGGGGCCCGCCAGGCCCGCCGGGGGCGATTTGGTCCACTTCAGTCGCGTCCCAATGCCCATCCTTCTGGCAAGCGGTTCTCCCGGCTTTGTAACATAAGAAAGAGCGTGTTCTACCGCTGCTGGCGGAAAACCGGGGGGGGTCATTACCGGTTCGAACCCCTCCCCCCCCCCCCCTCCGGAAAACCGGGGGGGTCACTACCGGTTCGAACCCCTCCCCCCCCCCCAGTTCATCATGAAAAGGGGGGGAGGTCACTACCGGTTCGAACCCCCCCCCCCTCGAAAACCGGGGGGGGTCACTACCGGTTCGAACCCCCCCCCCCGCCCCCCCTTCGAAAACCGAGTGGGGGTGCGGAGAGTGGTGGGGACGGTGGTGGTGGGGACAGTGGTAAGGGGACAGCGGGACAGTGGTGGGGAAAGTGGGACAGTGGTGGGGACGGTGGTGGAACCAGTGGGGACGGTAGTGGTGGGGACAGTGGTGGGGACAATGGTGGGAACAGTGGGGACAGTGGACAGTGGTGGGGACGGTGGTGGTGGGGACAGTGGTGTGGGGACAGTGGGAATGAGGTGGAAACAGTGGGACAGTGGATGGTACAATGGTGGTGGGGACAGTGGTGAAGGCGGTGGCGAGGACGGCGGTGGGACAATGGAACAGAGGTACAGTGGGGACAGTGGTGGGGACAGTGGGGACAGTGGTGGGAACAGTGGGACAGCTCAGTGGGACAGTGGAGGAGTCAGTAGGACAGTGGGGACAGTGGGGATAGTCGGGCAGGGGCCGTGGAGACAGTGGGGAGAGTGGAACCGTGGTGGGAACAGTGGTGGGGACAGTGGGGACAGTGCGACAGTGGTGGGGGCACTGGTGGGGACAGTAGGGACGGTGGTGGAACCAGTGGGGACAGTGGTGGTGAGGACAGTGTGTGCTGGGAACAACAGTGGGGGATGTGATGCAGACGGTGGTAGGGACGGGAGTCGTTTGCTGGCGGTGAGTGGGGGGGGGGAGGGGTTCGAACCGGTAGTGACCCCCCTCCGGTTTTCGAGGGGGGGGGGTTCGAACCGGTAGTGACCCGCCCCGGTTTTCGAGGGGGGGGGGGTTCGAACCGATAGTGACCCCCCCCGGTTTTCGAGGGGGGGGGGAGGGGAGGGGAGGGGGGGGGGGTTTTGCCGGGGGAGGGGGGGGGGGGGGGGGGGGGGGGTTCCAGCAGGGGGGGGGGGATTTTCGGAGGGGGGGTGGCGACCCCCGGGTTCCGGAGGAAAAGGTGGGCAATTTTCCACAGTAAAGCGGCGGTGGATCACGCTCTCTTTAGTATAGATGACGTTGGGCTCCAGCTGCGCTTCCCGCATCTCGCTCAGCAGCGCCAAGGCTCGCTGCCACTGATCGCCCTTCTCGCACGCGCTGATCCCAGCGCTGTAGCTGACTAAAGCTGATCCGTTGACTCTGTCCATGAGTCCATGAAGTCTGCCCGAGCTGGCATGTAATACTTACTTACTGCCGCTTGCCGCTGCTGGGAATTGTTCGTAATGCTTACTTACCGCTGCTGCGTACTGTCGCTGCTTGTAGATGCAGGGTGCTGCTGATGCTGGGTAGGAGGTGCCGTCTTATCAGATGTGTGTCAAATCTCGCCGAGCAGCGCCAAAGCCAACTGCCTCTGCTCACCGTTCCAGCACGCGCTGATCCCAGCGTCGTAGCTGAAAGGGCTGACCCGTGGATAACCGTCCACGAATGCCGGTGGTCAGAGTGCCTTGCTGCTGCTCGTTGCGTGATGACTCTGACGGCGTCAAGAGCAACGCTAGCACTATCAGCGGCAGGCGATCCAGGGGCACGGGCAGTAGTAACAGCAGCAGCTCCTCCTCCTCCTCCTCCTCCTCCTCCTCATCATCATCATCATCCTCCTCGTCCTGCTCCCTTTCCTCTTGCTCTCGCCTGTCGTCCGCTGCCCCTGCCTTGAGAGCAGGTTTGAAGCGTGTTGCGGCCTCGTGGAAGTGTGTGTGTGTGTGTGTTGGGCCTCTGGGGGTGCCATCACAGCGTGGGGCTCGACCCTCGCTCTCGGCGCATGCCTCGCATGCTGCTGCTTGCTGCCGCTGCTGCATGCTGTTGGTCCTGCTTGCTGCTGCTGCATGCACTCGGTGCTTGTGGCTGAAATGTGCTGCTGGTGGCCACGACTGCTTGTCGCGCGTTGCTGGCCGCATCCTGCTGTTGCTGCCACCATTGTTGCCCGTTTCGTGGTTCGTGCCGCTGCCGTTCGGGTAATGGGGGCGTCCTGGGCCGCCCCAGGATGATCTTGAGCTACCCTGAGGCTGTATTTGGGCCAAGGTTATGTCGGGCGTGTCCCCCTACAGGGGGCTTTCGACGAAAAATCAAACATGCCCAAACAATGCCCCAAAATGGCAAAACAAATATAAAAAATAGTCCCCAGACTATAGTTGGACTATTTTTTTGATTATTTGTGGTGTATCTAATATTTTCGTCGAAAATCCCACTGTAGGGGGACAGGCCCGACTTAAGGCCAAAGCTGGAAACCAGCAAGAAACAGTGTCTTCTTTCCGAAAGATGTTCCATAGTGGCTGTGGCCGCCCGAGGCGGTCGGAGGATGAGCGCAGGCTGCGTGGGCTGGGGAGAAGATCGAAGACACTGCGGAGCGTACCCCCGATGGCCAGCCTGTCCAGGGAACTCTCAGAAAAGAACTCCCGGACGAGTCGCCCATTCTGACCCCAGCCTGTGCAGAGGAGGGGGAAAAAAAAGAAGGCGCATGTGCGCCTGATTTTGCCTGGGTGGACGGCGCGGTCCCAGAGCTCTCTGAGAGACCTTTTCCTGAGAAGCCTCTTGGCGGCGGTTTTGGGAAGTCTTGCGGCCTCTCGAAGGTCTCTTTGGACCTGATTTGGGCCTCTTCGGACGCCTTCTGGGGCGTCTGGGGACCTCTTGAGGGCCAGGTGGCGGTTTGTGGGACCATCCCGGGGAAGAGGGCGCGACATGTCCGTTCGCCTTGTGGAGCCCTCTTGAGGCCGTCTTGAACTGTCTTGGGGGCCTCGTGGGTCATCTTGGCACGATCTTGGGAGCCCTGGGGCTGGCTTGGAGCGAGGCGACCCCGAAAAAGCGAGGACGCTGAAACCCTTCAAAAACTAAAGAGATATCAATGAATTTGGCCCCCCGGGGCCCTCCTCACGGGCCTTTTTTGGGACCCTCTTGGGCCGTCCTCCGGCACTGTGGGGCTTTCTATGGGCGTCTGGGGGGCCTCTTTGGGGGCCAGGTGGCGGTTTCTGGGATTATCGTGGCGCGGAGGGCGCGGCATGTCAGTCCGAGTTCCCTCTCGCGGGGCCCTCTTGGGGCCGTCTTGGGTGACTTCTGGGCCATCGCGAGGTTCCTTTTAAGGCTGTCTGGGAGCTCCCTGGGGGGCCTCTTGGGCCATCTTTGCGCGATCTTGGGTGCCTTTTGGCTGGCTCGGACTCCGAACAGGCGAACGTGCTGAAACCCTTCGAAAACCAAAGGGAAATCAATGATGTTGGCCTCTCGGGGCCCTTCTTGGAGGCCTGTTCGAGCTCTCTTGGGCCGTCTTCCAGCAATGTGGGGACGTTTGAAACCGCATTAGCGACCTAATCGACCGTCTGGGGGCGTCCCGGGCCATCTTGGACCGTCCTGGTACTCTCATGGGCCGTCCTGGAACCCCCTTGGCTGGCCTGCGCCGGCGTAGGGCCGTTGGATCCCCTGCTCCTCTGGCACGCGGTCCCCACGGCGAGGTAGTAAATATGACGTTGGGCTCCAGCTCCACCTCCAACATCTCGCTCAACAGCGCCAACGCCAGCTGCCACTGCTCGCCCCTCTCGCACGCGCTGACCCCAGCATTGCAGCTGACTAGTGTGTACCTATGGGGCGAATCAAGGATGCAGCTGGCGAAGCCGCAACATGACAGCTCGTCGGGCCCGAGCAGCTCTTCGAAGCCGCGTGTGCTGAAGAGCCCCATCGGGGCGATGGTGGACGGGGAGTGAGAGCAGAGAGCCGCGAGAGCACTGGGCCTCGGGACGGCGACGACGACGGCGACGACGACGACGACGGCGACGACGACGTCACCCCTGACCGGCCGTAGGGGGGAGCCGAGGCTGATGGGTGTTTCCAGGGATGAGATGAGAAGAGGGTGAGGGGACGGAATGCAAGCAAGATGAGGAGGAGAGCGGCACCGAAGCAAGAAGTCTGAAAACACCCAGGGGAGACATCAGAAACAGAAACAGAGAACATCATAGCAATAGCAATCGGCGCCCTGGTGCGGAGGCCATTCAAAAGCACGGAAAGGAGCTCTCTGGAGCGTTCTTTGGGGTTCGGGGTTCTCTTTGGGTCTCCGGGTGATCAAGGAACGATCATAAGGCACCAGGGCTCCAGCCTCTCGTGAGAGCTTCCATTCTTCCATGAATACAAACACATTAGCATAGTGTAAGCTCGTGCGAGTGAAGTTCGCATCACGAGCCGATCTTGGCAACTTTCAGAAATCTTCTGCGGCGCATGTTGGTGTGGTCTGGGGCCTTTGAAGGGTCTGGCACTGTCTTTGGGGCGGCTGAGAATCCAGATACGGCGAGATGCACTGGGGCTGGAGGCTACCACAGGAGTTTCTTGGCAACTGTCGGAGTATGTTGGGAGGCTGTAGAGCATCTCGGAACGGTCCTTCTTGGACAGCTTTGGGGGCCCTCTTGGGCCGTCTGGGAAGCCAGAAGCGGCAGAAGGTGCTGGGGCTGGAGGCTCTCGTGGGAGCTCCTTAGCACATGTCGGAGTCTGTCGGGAGACTGTAGAGCACCTCTTGGTGCTTCTTCAACAATTCTTGATGCCGGGCCATCTTGGGGCCCTCTTGGGCCGTCTTGGGGCCATGGTTGGGGTCTAGGGCCGTGTGGGAACCAAGCTTGCGCCGTCTTAGGCAGTTCCTGGGGCCCTCTTGGGGCTGTCTTGGGGCGCCACTTGAGGCTCTGTTAGGCTCTCTGGGGCCTGGTCTTGGCCGTCTTGGGGCCCTCTTGAGCCGTCTTGGTGCGATCGTCGGGGCCTCTTGGGCCATCACGGGGCGATCTTGCAAGGACCTGGAGCCGCGCGGAGCAATTCGGGGCTCGCCATGCATGGGGAGAGTGTTAAACCACGATGGGAAACACGTTGTAGTTGCTTTTGTTGCTTTGACATCCTGAGGCCATCCTTGGGGTCCTCGTGGGCCGTCGCTGGGGCTTCCTGGCGAGCCTTCGGCTCTCCTGGGCCGGCATAGGGGTTCGCTCTGGGCCCTCTTGGGCCGCCCTGCCGCCCTCGTGAGGCGTCACAGCTGGCCGGGGGCTGTGCCTGAGGCCGCCTGCTCTGGGCGCCGGCGGGGCGCGCCCACCGGGTAGCGCCCGAGGATCTCGCGCTGCTCGCCTCTTTCGGCCACACGCTGCGATCGTCGCCCTGCTTTCTTCTCGGTTAGCATGATTCCTATGTGGATAAAATCTACTTATAAGCTACTTATAACCTAGTTATAACCATGCCAAGTGGCATGGTTATAAGCTACTTATAACCTAGTTATAACCATGCCAAGTGGCCATGCCACGCGTCGGCCAGAGTTATAATCCAGATGACCTCAGGCTCGAGCTTCGCCTCCCGCATCTCGAGCATCAGTGCCAGCGCACGCTGCCACTGCTCGCCCTTTTCGCAAGCGGTGATGCCAGCGCTGTAGCTGACTAGGGCGAACCCGCGGACTCCGTCCACGTCATCTTGGGCCAGTCTTGGCTCGAAAAGGCCGTCTTCGGCCTGTCTTCGCTCGAAATGGCGAGAGGGTGGAAATCTTTCAGAAACCATAGAAGAATCAATGATTTCGTTTGCCGCGGCCCGTCTGGAGCGTCTTCAAGCGGTCTTGGGCCGTCTCGGAGGCCCTCTTGGACCGCTTTCTTCTCTTCGTCCGCCTTCCGCTCTACCTCCGCCGAGACAGCCTTCGGAGCGTCACAAACGGCTATGGCGGTCTGCGGTGTACGTCTCGCCGCTTGTCAATTTTGAAAGCACCTGGGGCCTTGAAAAAAATCACCTGGAGGGCTCTGATGACTTTTTTCCGGTTGCCTCTTCGAAGCCTCATGGCGGACGCTGCCGTCTCCTTGGGAACGGTTAGTGGGCCTCCTGGGGTTTCTTTTCGAGCTCCCGGGGGCCTGTTGGGGCCTCGTTGGCTGTCTTGCGGCCTTCTAGGGGCATCTTGGGGCCCTCTTGGGCCGTCTTGCGGCCTCCTGGGGGCCTTTTCTCTTGAAGTTCTTTGGGGCGCCTCTGGGGCCGTTCCCGGGCTGTCCCCCCGAGCATCTTCCGGGGGACAGCCCAGGAAATCTATTGTGCTTGCGTGCTGTGCGTGCGTGCTCCTGTGTGAGAGGTCGGAAGGGTGTCCCGACATCACCGCTCGCTCTTGGGAGCTGTGCCTGGGAAAGCTGTCTACGCTGCGTCTCGCTCTCGGGAGCCTTGGTGAGAAGAGCTTTGTACTTCACCGATCGCTCTTTTAATTGGCGTCTCTGGGCCTGCTTGGTTGTCCTTGTGGGGGTCTTGTTCGGGCCATTGCTTGTTGGGACGTTTTGGGGCCATTTTGGGCCGTCACGGGGCGTCCGGGAGGCCTTGGACCGTCTTGGAGCTCTCTTGAGGCTGCCTGAGGCCATCTTGGGAGCCTCTTGGAGCCCCCTCGGAGTTCTCTTGGGGCCGTCTTGGGGTTCTGTGAAGCTCTCTGGCGTCGTCTTGGGGTTCTTGTGGGCCGTCTTGGAGCCCTCTGAGGGGCCGCTGGCGTCTTCTTGGGGCGATTTGGGAGGCCTCTTGGCGTGTCCTGGGCTGCTGAGGAGCACACAAGGCGGGCATGCTGAAAATATACGCTTTCCATAAGAATTTGACGATTTGTGCCTCTTTGGCGTGCGCACGGGGCCCTCTTGGGGCGTCTGTGCGGCCTCTTGGATCGTCATAGAGCCCCCCCGGAAGGCTTCGGGCCCTCGTGGGCCGTCTCGGGACCCACTGAGGCCGTCTTGGAGCGCTCCTGGACGGTCTGGGGACCCCTCTGGAGTGCCTCTGGGACCAGCCTGAGCGATTCGGCCCCGTGGTGGCGCCGTAAAGGGGCGATTTTGTGCACGTGAGGCCCGGAGAGATTCTCGCACGCGCTTCCACTGGCCATGTAGGAGAGACTAGGGCTGACCCGTGGACTACGTCCACTTGCGCGGTGAAGGGGTGCTGCCGCAAGGCGATCAGGATGAAAGGTGACCAGGTGCTGCCTCACATCGCTAAGCGAGGGGACGGAGGAGCGTCTGGACGCCGCACCTGGGGCGCTCAAGCGCTCCCTTGGGATCGGGTCGGGCTTTGTCGGTGCGTTGGGTCCGGCCTTCTCCGGGCGTTCTGGGGCCGTCTGGGGGCCCTCTGAGGGGCCCCAAGATCACCAACACGCCTCCAAGATAGGCCCATCCTGGCCGCTCGCCCAGAATCGGCGGTACCGATTCTGGGCGACCGCGCCGCCGACCCAGAATCCCGCCCGACGCGCCCTGGGCGGCCGCGCGCGCTTCCGGGGTCGGCCGAGGCGATTCTGGGCCACCAGGAGAGCGAAACACTGCATGGCCCCAAGAGGCCTTCCTGACCGACAAAGGGCGAGGGATGTTGGGGCCAAATCCGGCAGGGAGCGCCAAACAAGCATCAAAGGCCCATGGTGTGCTGGGAGCCGTGTTGGGACCGTCTGTGGCCGTCTTAGGCCGTCTTTAGCTGCTGTTAGTGCTGTCTTCGGTGCTTCTTGGGCCTGGATCTTGGAGCCTCTGGGGGTAGTTTCGGAGCCTCTCAGCGCTTCTTTTCGGCCTCCTGGAAACCTTCTGGAGCCCTCTTGGGCTGTCTCGGGTCTGAGGGTTGTCTGGGGCCGTCTTGGGCGTCTCTGGAGCAGTCTGGGCACCGTCTGGCAGTCGTCTAAGGCCGCCCTGGGCGGCTCTTGAGGCTGTCTTGGGTACCCCGTTGGCCGCAAGGGGCGCCTCAGGAGTCGTCCTAGGGTCATCTTGGGCCCCTGTATGGCCGTCTTGGACGCTATGAAGAGGGCAAACCCAGGAACAGCCGAAATGCATGTTTTCCCGAGTTGGACGGTTTTGCAGTGTTCGAGCTCTCTTTGGGCTCGTCGTGGCGCCGACTTGGACAGATTTGGAAGCCTCTTGGGCTGTCTGGAAGCCATCTGAGGCGTTCTCGGGTTGCCTGGGTCCGCCTTGGGTGTCTATGGAGCAGTCTGGGCACCGTCTGGCAATCGTCTTGGGCCGTCCTGAGCCGCTCTTGAGGATGCCTTGGGCACCCCGTAGGCCGCCAGGGGACGCCTCAGGAGCCGTCCTAGGGTCATCTTGGGATCCTGTATGGCCGTCTTGGACGCTATGGCGAGGGCAAGCCCGGGAACTGCCAACATATACGTTTCCCCGAGGGAATTGAACGATTTCTCGGTGGTCGGGCTCCCTTGGGGCTCGTCATGGAGACCACTTGGAGCGTTTCGGAAGCCTCTTGGGCCGTCTGGAGGCCGTCTGAGGCGTTGTCGGGACCGTCTGGGGGTTGCCTGGGGCAGCCTTCGGCGTCTCTGGAGCTGAGGCTGTCTTGGGAGCCCCGTGGGCCGCCAGGGGCGCCTCAGGAGCCGTCCTGGGGTCCTCTTGGGCCGTCTTGGGGCCCTCATGGGAGCATCTTAGGTCTTAGGGCGATCTTGGGGGCCGTTATGGCCGTCGTGGACACGTCGGAAACGAAAAACACGAGAATAACATGTACGTTTCCCGAAAGGAATGAAGCGATTTTGGCGTCCTGGGGCTCTCCTGGGAGGTCCTCCAGGGCCGTCTTAGGAGCCTCCTGGCCTGCCTTGGGGACTTCTGGGGCCGTCGAGGCGGCCTCTTGAGCGGATCGGAGCCGTCTGTGGACCGTCGGGGGGGGCGGCCTCTTGAGCGTCTTGGAGCCGTCTTGGAGCCGTTTGGGGGCTCTCTGGGCTCGCAGGGGCCGCCAGGGCGCCGACTGCACTTTCCCCGTGACCCGCCTTTCCCGCACGCGCGGGCCCCTGCATCGTAGTAGGGACTAGTGTGTACCCGTGCTTGCTGCCACTGGTGGCGGGGGTTGCCGAACCATGGGTGGGTCGTGCCAGAGGGCTCCAAGAGGGCCCCAGGACGCCGCCGGGCGCGGGCCCACCATTTTGCCACGAGAGGCCTTTCTGTGGCAGAATGCGCCCGGCCCTGTCGTGGAGGGGCCAGAAAGCCTCCAGAGGGCCGCAAGAGCGCCCCCAAGTTGCCCCAAGAGGGCCCCAAACCGCATGTGCTTGATATGTCCTTGGGCTTTCGAGAGGGGAACCCAAGTGCACGCGTCATGGGGCCTGTCGGGGCCATCTTGGGGCCCTCCTGGCCCCCTCTTGGGGACTCTAGGGAGCGCTCCCACCCTGTCCTGGAAAAACCTTGGGGCCGCCATGGGCGCCTGAGGAGCCGTCCTGGCGCAGTCTTGAGCCGTCTGGGGCCCCTCCTGGCAGCCTCCTGAAGCGTCTTGAGACGATCTTGAGGGCCTGTGGCCGTCTTGGACGCTTCGACGGGAACTCCCGAAATCCACGTTTCCCAAAAAGGGATTGGGAGGATTTTTACTTGTTCGGGCTCTCCTGGGACTCTCTCCGGAGCCCACTTGGAACATTTTGGAGGCCTCTTGGGCCGTCGGGCGGCTGTCTTGGGCGTCTTCGAGCGCTCGGGGCTCGTCTTGGAGGCCCTCGTGGACCGTCTTCGGCCGTCTTCGGGCCCTTTTGGGAGCCCACGGGGGCGGCTCGGGGCGCTCTTCAGCCATCTTGGAGGCGCGCCGGGGCCCCGGGGCCGCGCCGGTGGCTGCCGGAGGGGGCCGGTCCGCTGCCACTGCTCGACACTTTGGCGAGCGGTGAACGCTGCATTATAAGATAGATGACGTTGGGCTCCAGCTTCGCCTCCCGCATCTCGCTCAGCAGCGCCAGCGCCCGGTGCCACTGCTCTCCTTTCTCGCACGCACTGATCCCCGCGCTGTAGCTGATGACGTCGGTCTCCAGCCTCGCCTGCAACATCTCGCTCAGCAGCGCCAGAGCCAGCTGCCACTGCTCGCCCTTCCCGCACGCGCCAACCACAGCGCTGTAGCTGAATACGTTGGGCTCCACCTTCGCCTGTAGCTGATCCCCGCGCTGTAGCTGACTAGCGCAAACCCGTGGAAAACCCATGGATGGCAGGGCAAAGCTGGCGGCCAAGGCGAAGCTTGCTCCCGTTGGCCACAGTGGGCGTCACAAGGCACGGGCGCACCACGGGGTCGTAGGCGAGCGGGTGGGCGCTCAGCTCCATGATCGATGGCGTTTCGATGTAGAGCCGCTCGAAGGCCAGGCAGAAGAGACGTGCGTGCTGTGGCTTGTCAAAAGGACCCCCCTGACACCCCAGGGGGGGTGCTCCAGGGTTTGCTGCAGGCTCCAGGCTCCAGCGCTGGAGATAGTCTGCGAGTGTTTTGGGGGGTCTGGGCTATCTCGGACTGGTCCCGAAAGGGTCCTCGTGGCATCGAAGGCTGCGGGTGACCCACAGTCCAATCTCGCTGCAGCCTCTTGTAGGAGGAGGAAGAGGAGGAGGAGGAGGAGGACGACGACGACAGGGTAGGAAAAGATGGAGGAGGAGGAGGAGGAGGAGGAGAGCGATACTGGAGAGGGAGGGGTGCAGGCTCCAAGAGGAAGAGGGGCCAAAGAACATAGGAGATGCCCCCTTGTCATCCCTATTGGGGGGGGAGGAGGCGCAAAATATGCTGGGTTGCGCATGGAACGAAGGAAAAGGGATTGATGTGCTGAAGAGTGAGCAGGAGTCCGAGGAGGAAGAGAGCAGCTCTGGAGCGAGGGCGGTTTTCGGAATCTCTTGGAGGCCCTCTGGCTGAAGAATGCATGGCTGATAGGCGGAAGCCATCACAACCGATAGAGGAGCGGTGAGGCATCAGGAACAACTAAGGGTGCGGCTGCTGGTGCAAGGAACCCAAAATGTCTGCATGTCCTTTCCGTCACCCCGAACAGGCTGTGTGGGGTCCCAGGGTGGCTGGAGCTTGGAAGGAAGGCGATTAGGGGAGGAGTGGGGGGAACGGTGAAGGGCGGGGGGGGGGGCCAGAAGCACCAAGTCCCCAGAGCGGCCGAAGCGTCGAGGCAGACGAGGAGGAGGAGCAGGAGGAGGAGGAATGCCCATCGAGAGGGGCGACGGGTGCGAGCGTGCCTACCGACGGGTCCGCTCAGACGTTGGTCGGGTGTGCGCAAGCGGCGGCAGCTTGACACGCTGGGCCGCAATGCGGGCCAGCGCCGACGCGGTTGCTCGGGAGGCCGCTCGCCCTTCAGGGCGGTGCCAGAGGAGATAGTGGGTGTGGTGGGGCGTAGTCAGCCTTGCCAATCCTTGGCAAGTTGTTCTCCGTGTTCTCGTCGTGCGCCGAGCTGTCATGCTCCTCCGTGTCGCCGAGGCCGAGGCGGTGGATCACAAAGCCGCGTGTCGAGGCCCGCGTGGGGACGCAATCGCTCCACCACGAGCCGCGGCAGCCACACAAGCAATGGCTGATATCGTCAGCTTCTCCCTCGCACCTCCATCGGCAGATCAGGCGGTGCTGGCAGACGTGCAGGAAGAGGAGGAGGAGGAGGAGGAGGAGGAGGAGGAGGAAAAGGAGGCAAGCGCACAACGACGACGGCGACGACGACGACGTCCCCTACCCTACCTGCCCGGGGCGGCCCGCCTCGTCGGGCGGCACCGTCAGGTGCAGCTCCCGCAAGGAAGAGGAGGAGGAGGAGGAGGAGGAGGAGGAGGAGGAGGAGGAGGAGGAGGAGGAGGGTCTAGAGAGCGGTGAAAAGGAGCTGAACAGCGCTCGTTTTTCTCACCGAATGGGGGGCTCGACTTGCGGCCCGCGTGGCTGCTGTGAGCGCCGGTGGGCAGCCACACGCTCGAGCCTACGCGGCAGCAGGCGCGCACGACAGCGGAGAGGGGGGAGTTTGGAAGAGATGCTGATACTATCGAAGGGAGGGGGAGGAGGAGGAGGAGGAGGAGGAGGAGGAGGACCCCAATCTCAGGGTGGAAGGCTGGCAACCTTGCATCCCTCACCGTGGAGAAGCCTCCATCCAGCTCGCACCTCGCCATGTTCATCGGAAGATACGCTCGGCAGTCCACACCGCGGACCGTCGCATCCAGCTCGAGATGGCCTCATCATTCCTGCTGTCATGGATGGACGTCTCCATTCCCAACAGATCGAACATGAGCTGAGTAGCCTTGGCCTCGGAGCGGCGCTTGATATTGATGGTCCACCAGGCGTCGATGACTTCCAGGAAGCCGCTGAAGGTGTCGGAGGCTAACCATGAGCTCGGGAGAGAGAATACAGATGATGATGCGCTCGTCGAGGATAGAGAATTGGTGGTGTAGGGATCATCCCAATCATCATTCAGGTCCACCTCTGGTGGAGGTATGAGAGACTCGTATACCGCGAAACTGAGTATCATGATACAAACCATGAGCATGAGCCTTGAGACGGCAAAACTAATGTTGTACCAGCAAGGAACTGTGGGAAACTGCGTGGGGAGCTGAAGGAATAGAGCACTGATAGACGGGTGTGTGGGGCATGCCAAGCACCATCCACTTGAAAAGAGAGGCGAGGGGGCAGATGCAAGACCACAGATACCCAGCCATTGAAATCGTATTTGTCGTCTGTCGTCACATCGGGCCGTACAGGGGCTCCACCGTGCGGGCCGCCCGCAGCTTGTGGGTCTTCGGGGAGCCAAGCCTTGCCCACTGGTGAGGGGCCGTCCGTAGGGGCCCCAGCAGCTGGCCCACCTGGAGCAGGTGGCGGGAACAGAGCTGGACCAGGACTGCTTGCCGATGGCGAGCCTGCCGAAGGAGGCGTCGGGATCGCGGTCGGCGGGAACCCGCGGCCGCAGACCTTGGCCATGTGCTCGTCGAAGGTGGACTTCATGGCCTCCGCGAGGGCCCGCCCCTGGGCCCGCAGCTGCTCCTCCGTCTTGGCCTGGCGTCGCTCCACGAGGTAGTTGGCGAACTCGGGGTCCTCCTTCGCCAGGAAGCGTCTGCTGCGCGCGATGGCACGGGACTTGGCCTCCTCCTCGCTCGACTCCGTCGAAGGACCAGGGCGAAGGCGGCGGCCCCTGTGGCGGCCACGGCGGTCGTCGCGATCATCTCGACCGCCACGGCCAGCAGGACGGCGGTCGTCCCAACCACGAGGCAGATCACGGCGGCCACCACGATCTCCTCCGATGCCTCTGCGGTCGCCGAAGCCCTTGCCGCCGCCTCCACGAGGTGGGCCCATGGCTGGAGGCGCCGCTGGCGAGAGGAGACGGGCCCAGGTGCGGAAGCTCCGTCGAGCCTCCCGAACCTCGAGGCTCCAAGGGCAGCGGTGGGTGAGGGCACGAAGCAATGGCAGAGGGTAGCCAAGCAGGAACACCTCGAGGATCAATTCGAGGAGCCAATAGGGAGCCAGGAACACGGAGAGCTTCATAGAGCGGGCACGGGAGAGGCGATTCGCGAAGAGGCTGTAAAGGCCAGCGAAACCACGAGGAAGAGAACCGACATAAGGTAGAACAGTAGCACGTCGACGGGGGGCGGACGCATCGTGGAGCCGAGCCAGATTGTCATTTCTCGGACTCACGATAACGACGGAACCAACTGCAACCACTTCCAAATCCAACCAGGTAGCTGGAGAGAACGAGAGTGATGGAGCCGTGGGGAGCTTTACGGAATCGGTAGAGTGCATAAAGAGCGCCGTGCATGAACGACAGAGAAACGTGCTCAGACCTAATATATCATCGACATACCGACGCACAGCGGCATCATAATGACCAGAATCAGACCGACAAGGGATTCCAGCTTGGACATACCGGTGAGAATCGTTTTCGGCCAGAAACTCCTGCGAACACAATGGCGCACTGAGAGCCACGCCAGAGAGCGCACCACCAATTGGAAGGCCCTTTAGCTCGAAGAGAATCCCAAATACACTGACAAGCGGAAGCCAGCAGTAGACCAGTAGGGCCCGAGAGATGTCGGATACGGTGACACGGCAATAGCTAGGAGGAACGGCAGTAGTAGACATCCGAACTGACTTGCTTGAGGGGTGAACGAAAGACCTGTAACCTTTCCGTACGAGACAAGCCTCCGTGGGGGCGTTCTCGGCGATTTGGGGTTCAAGATATACCAAGTCGACGTTATTGCTTGCGAGCTGCTCATATGCCTGATCCGCGTCACACGTGACCACACTGATGTCTGGCATCGGGCACCCGCAGCGTTGACAGGATGGGCGGGGAGCAGCAAGCAAGCGAAGACGAAGGGTAATACTATCCCCTGCAGCGTGCCGCATGTCAAAGCATTCGTGGCCTGAATCTGACCAGCTAAAGAAACTCCGAGCTGCGCGACCAAGGATGCGAAACCCAAGGGTACCTGGAGCGCCCGCCGTGTCTATGACTCTCCTACAGCAGCTATGGGCAACCTTGCTACAGATCCTGCCTCCATCCTCCGAGAATCACTTCGACTTCACGAGCGGGAAGACAACTGGCGGGCGAGAGGAAGTGCGGGCACGGGGTAACTGCGAGGGACCGCGAAGCCAGACAGGGAGTGCTGAGGAAGCTTGGGTCCAAGACCAGGTGCACGCATCTCCCTCACTCAGGTCGGGCCGATGCTTCCAAGCGGGGTTCTCTGAGGCCGACTGGAGAAGGTAGCGCGCGAGGTCGGGCACGTTCGCAAGCCAGACCCGATCGGCGTTTTTGTCATCCCCAATGATGACCCGATCCTTGGCGCAGGTAGTGGCTAGCGAGAGGGCCTGCTCGATCTCGGCCCGCGCCCGCGGCGGCGCGGGTGTGGGGCAGGGTGCCTCACCAGAGGAAGAGCGTGAAGTGGAACTGCAACTGCTCGGAGTGGGTGGTGACGAAGAGCGCAGTCTCGAACGTGGGGGTGACAGCACCTGAGGGCCTGACCGTATGCGTTGTAGAGCACGGCGTAGCTGAACAGCTGACAGCTGAACGACGGCGTAGCTGAACAAGTATGGACTAGTGACGTACACTCGCGAAGAAGAGGTTGAAAATGCGACCGGCGCGGATGGCGCCAAAGACCAGGCAGACAAAGGATACCATCAGGTGGAGGAGGACAAGCACAGCGGGAGGGGGCTGGCATCGACTTGACCTTGTACTTGTGGCAAAGTGCTGGGGCGTTCACTTTATCCTTCCATGTCGGTTGGCGTCCAACAGTATAGCGAACACGAGGGTGAATCCATCTCTTGGAGTCCTCAATCTTGATGGAGCGGACCAACCGAGAGATCTCGTGACGAAACCAGCGAAGATGATGACCTCTGCGAAGTGCATATGGAAGAACCAGAGGAGGAATACGAATCCGAGGTAGGCGTAGCCGTTGAAGAAGAACGTCCAATATCATGAAAGCGTGGAACACTCGGTTATGAGACTGTAAGAGATCAGGAGCGAGAGTAGCTGCCCATACCAAGAATGAAGCCAACTTTTGAACAGGCCAATGCGGGATACGAAGGGGAGGATGTGGTCGAGCAAGCCACGCCAGAAAAAAATACCAATACGACAGCCTTCCCAGATCCGTAGAGGGCCAAGTTGACCTGTATCTGCATATTGCTGTCGCAGTTGAGCCCGATAGAGAACAGAGAAAGGAGCGCAGTCTGAGAGAACACCCGGTAGGAGATCAGCCACAGCAGACGTCCTGATCGAAGATCGGCACGATGGAGCGTCGCCTGGCTGGGAGGAGTGGAGCCATGGAGACACGGGAATGTGAGAGACCCGTATGCGTCTCCAGCGCGGAGGGCGCCGACGAGGGGCGCGACGAGACCGATGACCAGCCAGTAGAGCGCTTCCTCGAAGGGTCTTGTACTTGGCGTCCTGGGAGATGTCCGCCTGGTTACCCAATGGTTGAAAAACGTCGGATCATGAGCGCCTCATAGTAGAAAGCCGCCGCCGAGGCCGGGAAGAACAACACTGGGAGGAACATGAGGTCGCCAAAGGCTCTGCCTGAGGAAGTGGTAGCGTGGCCGCCTGCCGTCGTCGTATGAAGGGCAGAGGAGGCAGCGCAAGTGCTCAGACAGGCGGCCTGCCGTACCAGAGACTCGTGCACGTCGGATGTTGGTCTTGCCAATGTAGAGGCCGACCGAATTGAACAAGATGTAGACACACGGGGTAAACAGGACGGAGCCATGTCGAACGCAAGTGTGAGAAGCTTGTTTTGCCCAGTCCACAATTTGGCACGTAGAAGTCGGACGCATGCAATAGTGGAGCCAATCACCTGGGAGAAACCGTAAAACTTGGGATAACCATGAGGGTACAGGGTGACGATACATAGCTCGTCGAATTCTCACAATAGCCGAAACCATCGGGACATTCGCAATCGCAGAGAAGAGGTAGCGCCCGCGTAGTGGAGGGAGGTGCCAGGTTTGATCTGAAGAGGAAACCACCAAGATAGTACAATAAGGAAGAGAGCGTAGAAAGCGATGTGGTCGTATGAAGCTGAGCCCAGATGAAGTCAATCATCGCCTGAAACCGCTGCGCAGGAGTCGTCGTAGTTGAAGGTGAAAGGGAATGCTCGATGAAGCGCTCCGCGGTGGCCACGCCTTGAACGCAGAGGGTTGGACGAGGAAACTCGAATCGCACTGGGTGAAGGCCTGCATCATCGGCGAGAGCGGGGCCCGAGCACAGGAGGAAGAGTAGCAGGAAGATCACGGATGTCCGTCCAGTAGGGGCTAGCAACCCCAACAGTCGTCTTGACGGGTGAGCTCGGCTAGGATGTCGCTGATTGGGAACCCTGGAGACGAGTGCTCGCGCCTCCGTGGTGAGAGTGGCGTGCGCGGCAGCGCGACGCTCTCGGACATTGGCGCCCGTGGAAGATGAGGATCCCAGCTCAACGCGACACTCTCGGATGTTGGTGTCGACGGAGTACGCGTCAGAAAGAAACTCCACAACTCCAAGGATTGTGGACGATCCGACCGAAGACGATGATACAGGTGGCCGCTCCATGCCGTCCGGAAAATACGAAACCTGTCGTCGCCGAAGACTAGGGTGCTTATCGTGCTGTAGATCTCTTCAATCAACAGCAAGCGCTCCATTGAGCTGTCGAAGAACTGAATATGGAAGGAATATGGAGTGGACTGCGCAACCAAAAGAGAACTGTTGCCACCGAAGCAGTGACAGAGCCACCAACTGACCGAAGAGCAGTACCAAGAGTCCGCGTGCACACCGTTGGCAGGGCAGCCCGGATCGTGAGCGGTGACGTGGAGGGTCTAGAGAGCGGTGAAAGGGAGCTGAACAGCGTTCGTTTTTCTCACCGAATGGGGGGCTCGACTTGCGGCCCGCGTGGCTGCTGTGAGCGCCGGTGGGCAGCCACGCGCTCGAGCCTACTCGGCAGCAGGCGCGCACGACAGCGGAGAGGGGGGAGGTTGGAAGAGATGCTGATACTATCGAGGGGGAGGGGGAGGAGGAGGAGGAGGAGGAGGAGGAGGAGGAGGAGGAGGAGGAGGAGAAGGAGGAGGAGGAGGAGGCAGCGGCGGCGGCAGCGGCGGCGAGGCGAACGAGGAGAGCAGTTCTGCGGGACTCTGTTCGGGAGCAGGGGCTTTGTTCTGGGCCACCGGAGAGCCACAAATGGCGAACAAGTGGGCCAGAGGCTCTCTTGGGAGCTCCGTCGGAACTACGGAGTCTATTGGAAGTCTCTGGGCCTTTCTTTGGGGTCTGAGGCTTTCTTTGGGGCTTCTGGGTTTCCAGTAACGGCGACAAAGCCGTGACTGGTGGAGGCGCTCTCCTTGGAGCTCCTTGGCAAGTATCGGAGTCTCTTGGGAGACTCTGGGGCATCTCGGAGTGGTCCTCGGAAGGGTCTTGGCCCATTGCGGGCTGCGGGAAGCCTGTCGTCTGGACTCTGTTCGCACCCTCTTCGAGGCCTCCTGGGGTCTCTCTGGAGCCTCTGGGGGTCCTCTTCGGCCATTTGCCGACCTCTTGGGCCATCTTGGGGTCCCCGTGGAGAGCCTCTCTGGGAGCCCCCTTCGGCTATTTTGCAGCCCTCCTGGGCCGTCTTGGAAGCCTCTCAAGGGCTGCGGGAAGCCTGTCATCTGGACTCCCTCCGGAACATATTCGAGGCCTCCCGGGTCTTTCCTATTGAGCCGTCTTGGAGGCCTCTTAGGCTGTCCTGGGGCCATACTGACGGATTATTGGGTGTCTCGGGCCGTCTTGAAGCACGCGGTGGGGCCTGTTGGACACCTCCTGGGGTTCGCTTGGGGCTGCTTTGGGGGTTACCGGGAACTCTATCAAGCTGCACTGGGGCTCTCTTCGGCAATCGGGGGCCCTCTCGGGCCGTCGTGGGGCACTTGTCGGGGCCTCCTGGACCGTCTTGGGGAGACCTGGGGCGCCCCTTGAGCCGTCTGGGACGTTCTTGACCCGAAGTGGCGCGGATACGAAAAACCATCAAAACCAAACGAAAAATATGATGTTGGCCTCGGGGGGGCCATCATCGGGGTCCTTCCTCTTTTGCTGTTTGGAGGCTCCTGGCCTTCCACCGGGCCGTCGGGGGCCGTCATGGGTCTCCGTCGGGGTCCTCTTGGGCAGTCCTGGCGCCCTCCAGAGCGTAGAGCTGTCTTCGGGCTGTCATAAGGACCATGTGGTGACCCTCTGAGCCTGTTGGGGAGCGTCCAGGGGGCGCTCTGGGCGCTCCAGGCGCTTCGGTTTTTGTCGGGGGCCCCGCACTGTTCGTACGCGCCGCGACTGGAATTGTAGACAAGTGACGTTGGGCTGCACCCTCGCCTCCCACATCTCGCTCAGCAGTGCCAGCGCCGGCTGCCATTGCTCGCCCTTCTCGCACGCGCTGATCCCAGCATTGTAGCTGACAGGGGCTGACCCGTGGACTACGTCCACTTCCAGGGTGAGGGGGTGTTGCTGCAAGGTGATCCGGATGAATGGCGTCATGTTCGCCTGCCACACATCGCTGAGCGAGGAGACCGAGGAGCGTCTGGACGCCCCACCTGGGGCGCTCAAAGGGTCCCTTGGGATCGGGTCGGGCTTTGTCGTTGCGTTGGGTCCGACCTTCTCGGGGCGTTCTGGGGCCGTCTGGGGGCCCTCAAAGGGGCCCCAAGATCACCAACACACCTCCAAGATAGCTCCATAATGGCCACCCGCCCAGAATCGGCGGGACCGATTCTGGGCCACCGCGCAACCGACCCAGAATCCCGCCAGACGCGAAATGGGCGGCCGCGCGCGCTTCCGGGGTCGGCCGAGGCGATTCTGGGCCACCACCAGAAGAGCGAAACACGGCATGGCCCCAAGAGGCCGCGGAGAGGGCTCCAGAGGGCGAGAGATTTTGACGCCAAATCCGGCAGGGAGCGCCAAACAAGCATCGGAGGCCCATGGTGCGCTGGGAACCGTTTTGGGATCGTCTGTGGCCGTCTTAGGCCGTCTTCGGCTGCTGTTGGTGCTGTCTTCGGTGCTTCTTGGGCCGTGATCTTGGGGCCCCTAGGGGTCGTTGTGGAGCCTCTCAGCGCTTCTTTTCGGCCTCCTCCTGAAAGCCTCCTGGGCTTGGGCTGTCTCGGGTGCCTCTTTGGCCGTGTGGAGGCGGTCCGGGGCCGTCTGAGGGTTGTCTGGGGCCGTCTTGGACGTCTCTGGAACAGTCTGGGCACCGTCTGGGGGTCATCTTGGGCCATCCTGGGCCGCTCTTGAGGCTGTCTTGGGTACCCCGTGGGCCGCCAGGGGCGCCTCAGGAACCGTCCCAGGGCCATCTTGGGCCTCTGTATGGCCGTCTTGAACGCTATGAAGAGGGCAAGCCCAGGAACTGCCAAAATGCACGTTTTCCTAAGGGGGAATGGGACGATTTTTAAATGTTCGGGCTCTCTTGGGGCTCGTCGTGGAGCACTTGAAGCGTTTTGGAAGCCTCTTGGGCTGCCTGCAGGCCATCTGAGGCGTTGTCGGGGCCGTCTGGGGGGGCGCCAGGGGCGCCTCAGAGGCCGTCCTAGGGCCATCTTTGGACGCTATGAAGAGGGCAAGCCCGGGAACTGCCAAAATGCAGTTTTCCTAGAAGGGGAATGGCAAGATTTTTAAATGTTCGGGCTCTCTTGGGGGTTCGTCGTGGAGCCCACTTGGAGAGTTTTGGGAGCCTCTTGGGTCGCCTGCAGGCCATCTGAGGCGTTGTCGGGGCCGTCTCGGGGCTGCCTGGGTCCGCCTTGGGCGTCGCTCTTGAGGCTGTCTTGGGTACCCCGTGGGCCGCCAGGGGCGCCTCAGGAGCCGTCCTGGGGTCGTCGTGGGCGGTCTTGGGGTCCTCATGGGAGCATCTTAGGGCGATCTTGGGGGTCTCTATGGCCGTCGTGGACGCGTCGGAAACGAAAAGCACGATAATGCCCCAAATACACGTTTTCCGAAGGGAATGGGACGATTTGGGCATCTTGTTGCTCTCCTGGGGGGTCTCCCAGGGCCGTCTTGGGAGCCTCTGGGGACGTCTTGGGGCCACTTGGGCGCCTCTTGGGCTGCCTTGGGGCCGTCTTGAGCCGCTCTTGGAGCCCTCTTGGGCTCCTCTTGGGCTGTCGTGGGACCTCTTGGGCCGTCTGGGTTCCGTCTGGGCCCGCCCGAGGGGTCCCCCGCCATTTTGGCACGCGGCTGCCCCGGCGTTAGAATATAGACTAGGGCTGACCCGTGGACTACGTCCACGAAACCTGCACGACCTGGCAGGTGATGTTAGACATGCTGCCGAAAGGCTGCATGATTGCGTGGGGCTCGAACTTCGCACTCGGCGCATGCCACTACGTGCTGCTGCTTGCTGCCGCTGCAGCGTGCAGTTGGTAATGCTTACCGCTGCTGTGTGCTGTTGCTGCTCGTAGCTGCAGGGTGCTGCTGATGGCTAGTGGAGGCTCTCTAAGGACGTCCTGGGCTCTGGGGAAGGCCTTCCGGAGCCATCCTGGGGCTGCCCTGTGAGGTTGGTGGACCGCCCAGGGGGGGTCCTGGGGCTGTCCGGGGACCATGCCATCTTAGAGGCGCGACAGGGTACGCCTAGGCTATGTCACGCACGGCCTGATGAATGAAGGGGCCCCAGGACACACAAATAAAAAGATTCCCCATATTTTCCCGTATTTTCTGGGTTTCTGTCTTCCCCCCCACTTCCAAAATTTTCCCATATTTTCTGGGGAATCGAGGATTAATTGTGTCTGTGTGTTTCTTTTCCTCCTGAGTGACTGTGGAAGCGAGCTAAGGAGGCGCCGAGGACGGCGCCGCCCACCCGAGTGGAGCTGCCGAGGCAGCGCCGCCCAGGGCAACGCCTGTGCAGACAAGATGCCCCTCTCGCAAGCCCGTGCTCTACCACCACGGAGTCTCGTGAATGTCGGCTAGACCCTCTTCGGGGAAGGGCGAAAACTCCTCCTCCTCCTTCTCCTCCTCCTCCTCCTCGTCCTCCTCCTCCATCCTCCTCCTCCTCCCCCCTTTCCTCCTCCTCCTCCTCCTCCTCCTGGGCACTCTTCTGGGCTTCCTAGAAGCCTCCCCGAGCTTCTTGGGCCATCTTGGGCGAGTTTGGGCCCCCTCGGGCCGTCTTGGGGGGGCTCGTGGGCCCTTTGGGGGGCCATTCTGGGGGTCGGGGACGCCTTGGAGCGCGCGTTAGGCTTTCTCGAGGAGCTCGGGGGACCATCTTGGGGATTGTCTCGGGGGGCACTTGGGGCTCTCTCTGGAGCCGTGCTGAAGCTCTTCTGGGTTGTCTCATAAACCTTTGGGGCCGTTTGGACATTTCGACGCTCGTTGGGCCGTCGGGAGGCGTCGTGAAAGGCGGTAGAGCCGCCTGGGCTCGATGCTGCTGCATGCTTCGTGCCCAAGGGAGAGATCGATGCTGCCCCAGGGCACTCGAAATGTCCCACCGTGAACTGTGCATGGGGGCTCACTGTGGACGCGCAGGGAACCACGTCCTTTTGGGCGCCATCCGCGCCCCTCTGGGATCAGACTGTGTTGGGGACTGCGCTCCCTGGAGGCCTCTGGTGCATCTTGCCTCAATTGGGCGGCAGCGGCGAAGGGCGCCCTGGAGCTGGGAGGCAATAGCAAAGAGAAGTAGCGCCCATGTTGCTGTTCATTATTCGACGCTCTTTCGCTCGTGCCCGCACCCACGGAGGAGGGCAACGCTCCCTATGCGGCTACTGATGGCGGGAGTTTTCTTGTCCTTGGGAACCGCTTGGGGGCCTCTCGGGGGTTCTTTTCGGCCTCCTGGGGACCTTTTGGGGCCCCCTTGGGCCGTCTTGCGGCCTCTTGGGGCCATCTTGGGCCGTCTTGGGTGCTCCTTGGGCCGTCTTGGGGCCGCCTGAGGCCGTCTTGGACGCCTCTGGGACCAGCTTGGGGCTTTGTTGGGGCCGTCTTGGGCCGTCGTTGGCTTCTCTCTGCTTTGGGTGACTCTTGGGGCGTCGTGGGCGCCTCAGGAGCGGTCCTGGGGCCGTCTCGGGCAATCCCGGGGCAGTCTTGGGCCGTCTTGAGGCCATCATGAGGCGCTCCTGAAGCGTCCTGGGCCGATCTTGCGGGCCCGTATTGTCGTCGTTGAAGCTTTGAAAGCGAAAAGCACGAGAGTTGCGAAAATGCGTAGGGATTGGGACCAATTTTGCTTGTGCGGGCTGTCTCGGGACTCTTCTTGGAGCCCACTTCGAGCCTTTTGGGAGCCTCTTGGGACGTCTGTGGGCTATGTCGGGGCCAACTTGGGGCCTTGTTGGGGCCGTCTTGAGCCGTCTTTGGCCGCTCTTGGAGCTGCCTTGGGTGATTCTTAGGGCATCGTGGGCGCCTCAGGAGCGGTCCTGGGGCCGTCTTGGGCCGTCCTGACGCCGCCTTGGGCCGTTTTGAGGCCCTCATTGGAAGCTCTTGAAGCGTCCTGGGACGATCTTGGGGGCCCGTATTGTCGTCGCGGACGCTCTGAAACCGAAACGCACAGGAGTTGCGAAAATGCACGTTTTCCCGAGGGATTGGGACGAATTTTGCTTGGAGCCCACTTCGAGCCTTTTGGGAGCCTCTGGGGCCGTCTGGGGGCTACGTTGGGCCGTCTGGGGGCTACGTTGACCGTCTCGGAGGCCCTCTTGGACCGTCTTGGGCCGCTCTTGGGGGCCTCCGGGGTCGTCTCGGAACGCTCGTGACCCTCCTGGAAGCGCGCTGGGGCCTGCTGGGGCGGAGGGTCAGTTGGAGTTCCCCCTCGTGGGGCCCTCTTGGGGCCGTCTTGGGCTGTCTTGGGGACCTCTTGGGCCATCTTGGGGCCCTCTTGAGCTGTCTGGGAGGTCTGTTGGGGGCCTCTTGGGCCATCGTGGCGCGATATTTCAGGCCCTGGAGCTGGCTTCGAGTGTCGAGACTCCAAAAGGCGAGAACGCTGAAACCGTTGGAAAACCCAAGGGGAAGTCAATCATTTTGGTTTTGGCCTCTCGGGGCCGTTCTTGGGCCGTCTTCTGGCACTGTGTCGCCGTCCGGAAGCCATATGGGCGACCTCTTGAACCGTCCAGAGGCGTCTCGGCCCATCTGTGGCCGTCTTTGGGCCCTCAGACCGTCCTGGAGCCCCCTGGGGCCGGCCCGGGCCGGTTTTGACTATACAGATCCCCCGCCCTTCTGGCACGCGGTTCCCCCGGCGTTGTAGTGTAGATGACGTCGGGCGCCAACTTCGCTTCCCACATCTCGCTGAGCAGCGACAGAGCCATCTGCCATTGCCTGCCTTTCTCGCACGCGCTGATTCCAGCATTGTAGCTGACTGTAGCTGATAAGGGCTGACGTGGACTACGTCTATCCCCCCGCATGTGGACGCCTGGTGGCACCGCATGTAAGTGGTGCCACCTGGCGTACTCGATAAAGTTGATTGCTTTCCAGCCTCGGGCACCTGCGAGGGAGGAAGGCGCTGTTGCTGGTGTTGCCGGTGTTGCCGGTGGCCACAGGCGTCGTGTCGGCGCTCGCCGCTGCCCGGGGGGACGAGATCGAACGCGGGGGCGGCACGTAAAGCTATGTCCGCGGCCAGGGTGCCTCCTTCGCCTCCTCCTTCGCCTCCTCCTCCTCCTCCTCTGTAACCTCCTCCTCCTCCGCCTCCCTCTCCTCCACCTCCTCCTCCTCCTCCTCCTCCTCCTCCTCCTCCTCCTCCTCCTACTTACTGTTCCTCCTACACCACCCTCCTCGGCCTCAGCGCCCGATCCTGGAGCCGCGAGCATGGTTTGGCCAGGTCCGCGGCAGGGGTGCGAAGACCGCAGCGCCCGAGCCTGGGGCCGCGGACATAATCTAACACGCCGCCCGCGCGTGAAGGATCGGCCTCCCCTCCCCGAGGGCGCAGAGGCCGCCCCGCAGGAGGACTTCCCCTCGCTCCTGGAGCCGTCGCGCAGCACGCGTGGGCCGCGTCGAGGCTCTGCTCTGGACCTGTCGGTGAACCTTGGGACGTCTCTGATGGATATTGGAGCTGTCTCTGGTTGCCTTTGCGTGACATGTGGGGGGCCAGGAAAAGTTGGAAAACCTACGCAAAATCAATGGTGTCGGCCTCTGCGGGCGGCCTTCTTACTGCTCCTGGGCTGTACTGGGCGCTTTCTAGCGGCATTCTTGGCGGCGTCTGGGACGGTCTTCAAGCGATCTTGGGCGTCTCGGAGCGCTCGCCGGCAGTCTCGGAGGCGTCTTCGACTAGCGCGGAGACCGCGCAAACACTTTTCCACGGTACCTTCGGGGAGTCGGGAAATCGGAAAGTTGGGAAGTCGGGGAGTCGGCCAGTCGGGAAATCGACCAGTCGGGGAGTCGGCCGGTCGGGGATTCGGCCAATCGGGGAGTGAGGGAGTCAGGGAGTCCAGGAGTCGGGAGTCGGGGTGTCGGGGAGTCGGGGATCCGGGGAGTCTGGGAATCGGCCACTCGGGGAAACGGGGTCGGCAGTCGGGGAGTCGGGGAGTCGGCCAGTCGGGGACCCGGGGAGTCGGGGAGCCAATCCTGGTGCCAACAAAAATTGTCCAACTGCCGGGGGGGGAGGTACCCACGGGTTCTCGGTGTGGGGCCTCCCCCCTGGGGGGGTACCCTCAGTCTCTCGGGCCCCGAAAAATTTGGAGCCCCCCCCACCCCGGTCGAACGAAAGGAACGCACTGCTCGTTCACCCCCCTCCTATGGAGGACAGTTTCGAAGTCTCTCGGGGATGTGCGTCGAAGTCGAAGCCCATCTGAGGCGTCTCAGGAGCGCTCGGGGAAGGGCTCGGGAGGCCATCGGGGAAAGCCACCGAAAGCGCCGGGGAGGCTCGCAAGGATCTACAGGGAGGGCCCAAGAGAGCTTCAAGAAAATTTGAAATCCAGTGAACTCTTAAGAGAAACCGCTGTTGGGTCGGCCATCACCTCCGGGCGCGCCTTGATGGTGCGATCCAGTCGCATCACCGCCAACGGGAGGGTTTGTTCGCCATGTCCCATTCTGTTCGCCCAGAGGGTCTGTGGAGGCCTTCGGGCGAACAGAACGGGACAGGGCAAGGAATGGGGAAGACATGTCCGAATCTCCTGGGCCCCCCAGATGCTCGTCCGAAGAATGCGGAGAGGTCCCAGGGTCATATCAATTGGCTGCTGTCCCAGGGGTCCGGTCTGCTTGGCCCGAAGAGTTTGCCAAGGCCCCTGGGGGAACAGAATGGCACAGCATATCGGGCAAAGGGGGGCGGTAGCTGGCCTGTCAGACCCGGCGTTCGTCTTCTGCCCAAGCGGCGCGGGGCCCACGGGCCCCAGGGTTGGCGTCCCGCTGGGATTCCTCTTGTTCGCCCACAGGGTTGGAGGAGGCCTCCAGGCGAACAGAATGGGGCAGGACAATGAATGTGGGAGACTTGTCGCAAGCTCCCAGCCCCCCCAAGTGTGCGCCCGAAGGGTGTGGGGCCGCGTTGGCTCTCTCAAAGGGCCGTCTTGGAGCCGTCTAGGCCCGTCTTGAGGGCGCCGTTTGCCCTGATGGGGCCGTCTTGGTTCGTCGTGGGCCCCTCATGGGCGCGTCCGTAGGCCGTCCTGGGCCCATCGGGGTCCTCGTGGGGCTGTCTTGGAGCCGTCTGGGACCGTGAGGAGGCCGCCTTGGAGTCGTCTTGGGCCCCTCCTGTGCGCCTCCTTGGGCCGTCCTGGGCCCAGCAGGGGCCGTGTTGGCACCCTCTTGGGGCTGTCTTGGAGCCGTCTTGAGCCGTCGCAGCGCGCCTTGGGTTGTGCTGGGTCCGTCTTGGCCCGTCTTGGGGCCTTCCTGGGCGGTTCCTCGGACCCTCCTGGGACTTTCTGGGGCCTCTTGGTGCATCGGACCGCCGAAACGGCGGGAAACGCAAAGGGTGTAACAGTAAACAATGGAAAATTAACGATTTTTGCCAGCTGGGACTCTCTTGCCATCTTGGCCCGTCTTGAGGCCCCGAACGGGCGCGTCCTTGGGCCGTCCTGGGCGCACCCTCCTGGGACCGTCTTGGAATCGTCTTGGGCCGTCTTGAGCGCGCCTTGGGCCGTCCTGGGCCGGTCTGGGGCCGTGTTGGCACCCTCGCGGCGAGGAAGCTCGGAGGCGGGCTCGAGGCCTCTTCGGGGCCATTTTGGAAGCTGTTGGGGCCTCTGTAGGGGCCTCGTTTGGGCTCCTTGGGAGCCTCCTGGGGCCTCTTCGGGGGATTCTTGGCGGCCCCTTGGGGCCTCTTGGGGGCCTGTTTGGGCCTCCTGGCGCCCTCTTGGGGCGGAAGGCTCGGATTTTCGGTCCGTGGTCCCCCTCTTGGCCCCCTCTTGGGCCTGTCTTCGGGCCCTCGTGGGCCGTCTTGAGCGTCTCTTGGGTCGTCTTGGGGCCCTCTTGGGCTGTCTTGGGGCGCTCTTGGAAACCTCTTGGGCCGTTCTGGGGCGCTCTTGGAGGCCTCTTGGGCCGTCTTCGAGCGTCGGAAAGCGGAAAAGGCGAGAAGGCCAAAATCCTTCCAAAACCGTCGTAAAGCGGACGATTTTGAGGCCCAAAACCGTCCAAAACCTCCTGAGGCGGTCCCCTCGTCCGCCCCCCTCGCTTCGAAGCAGTTTTTAAGCCCCGTGGCACCTCTTGGGGATCTCTTTTGGGCTCCTGGGGGCCTCTTGGGCCTCCACTGGATTCGCTGCCCTCGGTCGGCAATCGTCGATCCTACGACGACTCTCCCCAACGGAGAAACATCGAAGGCCCTCGGAGCGTCCAACATTGTTCTTTTGTGCCTTCGATATGCCGGTCGCCTCTCGTCCGCTCCCCCCCTCCTGGAAGCAATTCTGAGGCCACTTAGGGCTTCGTGGGGGCCGTTTGGGGATCTCTTGGGGCGTTTTTGCCTGCGATATGCCTGTCGCCTCTCGTCCGCTCCCCCGCTCCTGGAGGGAATTCTGAAGGCACTGAAGGCTTCGTGGGGGCCGTTTCGGAGCCTCTTCGGCCTTCTTTTGGGCCTCCCGGGGGGGCTCTTAGGGCCCTCTCGGGCCGTCTTGGGTGCCTCTTGGGCCGTCTTGGGGCCGTCTGAGACCCGCCTCGGCGCCTCTTGGGCTGTCGTGGGCCGTCTTGGGCCGCTCCTGGGGCCGTCTTGGGTGCCTCTTGGGCCGTCTTGGGCGCCTCCTGGGCCGTCCTGGGGCGTCTTGGGACCGTCTGGGGGCCCTCCTGGCCCGTCTTGGGGCTCTCTTGGGGTCCTCTTCGGCCGTCTTGGAGCGGTCGGGGAGACTTCTTGGGCCGTCTTGGAGCGTGGGGAAGCCGAAAAGGCGAGGAGGCCGAAAACATAGAAAAACACAGTAGAAATCAACGATGTCTGTCGCTCGGGGCCCTCTTGGGAGGCCTCTTCGGGCGTCTTGGACGCCTCTTGGGCCGCCTGGGGCGAATCTCGGGCGTCTTGGGCCCATCTTTAACGGTGCCGGGGCTCTCCGGGGCCGTCTGGGGGGCTTCTGGGGGCCCTCCCGACATGTCCTGGAGCCTGCCTGGGCGGCCCGGGGCGGCCCGGGGCCAGCCCGGGGCGGTTTTGAGACATTGGAGCCTGCGCCCTTCTGGCACGCACTGGGCCCTGCAATGTAGTAGAGACTAGGGCTGACCCGCGGCCTTCCGGCCGCGGAATCTGCCCGCCATGGCGTGGACGTGGAAGTGGAGCGCCTCTGGGGCCTCGCAGGTAAGGGGAGGTTGGAAGGGACGGCGTGGATGGAGGAGGTGGCCGCTGGAGGTGGAGGTGGCCGAGGAGGGATACAGGCAAGCGAGTGGTAACTTTATCTGGTAGTGTCGTGGCATGGGGCCGGTGGGCGCGGTCTAGGAGGCCCACAAAAGGGCGGCGAGACGGCCCAAAAGGTCTCCAGGACGGGCCAAACACGAATCGACCTTTCGAGCGCACCGCCCCAAAACGTCCCCAACTGGCGCAGAGATGGCTCCCAGAGGGTCCAAGAAACCCCCAAGACGACACTGGAAATTCGACGCTCCCCAGGAGAGAAGCATCCAAGGCCTCTTGGGGGCCGTTTGGGGGCCCTCTTTTCGTCCTCCTGGGAGTCTCTCGGGGCCCTCTTGGGCAGTCTTGAGTGCCTCTTGGGCCGTCTTGGAGCGATTTGGGGCCGACTTGGGCGCCTCTCGGACCATCTTGGGGCCGTCTTGGGGCCATCTTGGGCCGATCTTGGGCGCTCTTGGCTTGGGTGTTTCTGGGGCCGTCCCCGGCGCCTCTGGAGCCGTCCCGGACGGCCCACAGACCGTCTTGGAGACTGTGCAGACGGAAAGGCTTGGAAACGGGGCGGCAGGGGCCTCTACAGCCGTCTTGGTGTCGCCCTGGGACCGTTCGGCCGCCTCTTGGGCTCTTTTGACGCCCTCTCGGGCCGGTTTTCGTGCGTCTTGGGGGCCTGTTGGACCGTCTTGGACCGTCTTGGGGCGTCCGTGGGGACCTGGAACCAGTTTCTGCGCCATATTTTCGTGAAGCAGCGCATGCTGCAAGTGAGCGTTTTTCTTATGGAAAAAAACACTGATTTTCGCAATTGGGGGCCATCCTTGGACGCGTTTTGGGCGTCTCTGGGGCCGTCGTGGAGGCCTCCTGGGCCGTCTTGGGTGTGTTTTCGGCGGTCTTGGGCTCTCTTGGAGCGCTCTTGGGCCGTCTTGGGGGTGTCTGGGGCCGTCCTGGGCGCCTCCTGGGAGCCTCTTGGGGCCGCCTGGGGGCCGTGTTGGGCGCCTCTTGGGTCTCTGGACGCTCTCGCGGGCCGGTTTTCGTGCCTCTGGGGGGCCTCTTGGGCCGTGTTGGGGCGGTCGCGGGGGCCTCTTGTCCCATCTTCTGCGCCATACTCCCTGCGCCACATACCCGACAAGCAGTACGTGCTAAAATTGGAAATTCTTCGTGGGAAAAACAATGATTTGGGCCTGTGGGGGCCATCCTGGGACGCCTCTTGGACGTCTCTGGGGCTGTCGTGGAGGCCTCCTGGGCCTTGTCGGGGCCGTTTTCGGCGGTCCGGAGCGCTCTTGGGCCGTTTTGGGCGTGTCTGGGGCCGTCCTGGGGGCCTCTGGGGCCGCGTGAGCGCCTCTGGGGCGTCCCCGGCGCCGTTGTGGGGCATTTTACGACCATCAAGACAGGGACCCTTCCCGCACGCACGGGTCCCTGCATTGTAGAGAAGACTAGGGTGTACCCGTGGACTGCGTCCACTTGCGAAGTGATGGGGCGCTGCCGTCAGGCGATCACGATGGATGGCGTCAGGTTCGCCTTCCACATGTCGCAGAGCAGCTTGAGCGCCGCCTGATTGGGGAGCATGGGAGATGAGGAGGCTCGAACGGGCCATGTGCAAAACGCATTGGGAACGGAGGCGCGATGGCGCAGCAGGGGGAGAAGAACATGGATGGCTCCCCATCCACCTCATAATCCTTTTGTTGCTATTGTTCCTCCTCCTCCTCCGTTTCCGTCTCCTCCTCCTCCTCCTGTTCCTTGTCCTCCTCCTCTTCCTCCTCCTCCTCCTCTTCCTCCTCCTCCTCCTCCTCCTGACTCTCTCATCCTTCTCAGCGCCCTCCTGATCATCCTCGCCCTCTTCATCCTGGACCTCATATTCCTGCTCATTCTCCTCTACTTCGGGTTCTCCTGCCTGTCCTTCTGCAGCGTTGGAACGCAAAGCGACAACACCCTTCGGCAAGGCGTCAACAAATGCGGTTGCGTCGACGGCGTCGGCTGAACCCAGTCTCGCGGGGTCTTCCTAGGCCTCTCTCGGGGCTCTCTTCTCCTGAGATCTTCTTGGGCTCCTTTGGGAAGCTCCTCGCGGCTTTGAGGCCGTCTCGGTCAGTGCTTCGAGAGCGCCAGGACGGAACCAAAAAAAGCTTCGTAGTGTTCGTTTTGAGGGGCGCTCACAACGAACAGAGCGCGGCCTCTCGCGGGGTCTTCTTAGGCCTCTCTCGGGGCTCTCTTCGAAAACCCTGAAATCTTCTTGGGCTCTTTTGGGTGGCTCCTCGCGGCCCGGGCCGTCTCGGCAGGGGCCTCCAGGGCGCCGGGACAGAACCAAAAAACGCTTCGTGGTGGCTCGTTTTCCAGGGAACATGTCTCTCGCGGGGTCTTCCGAGGCCTCTCTCGGGGCTCTCTTCGGAACTCAACTCCCGAGGTCTTCTTCGGCTCCTCTGGGAAGCCCCTCGCAGCTCCAAGGCCGTCTTGGAAAAGGCGCAGGGGCCGCCAGGAAGGAACCAAAAAGAGCTTCCCGGCGTTCGTTTTGAGGATCGCTCAAAGCGAACAGTGCCCAGTCTCTCGTTGAGCCTGTCTGGGTCTCTCTCAAGGTGCACGGAGCCCCACCTGCGGAAGAATTCTGAGCGCCCCCTGCAGGCCAAAAGAGCGCTCCGAGGCAGCTCGAAAAAGCGCGAAGCGATCGAAAACAGCCGCGAAGATGGTCCCAGAGGGGCCGACAGGATCTCTAAAGGGCCCACGGGGGCCACGAAGGGCGTTCTTGGGCCGGCGGCCGCTTTGTTACGACGGGCGCTGGGGCATCGATCGCGTCGATCGCTCGGCGCCGACGGCTGGCAAAGCGCGCCAGCGCGGCAGAGAAAGAGAGACAGAGAAGAGAGACAGAGAGACAGAGAGACAGAGAGAGAGAGAGAGATAGAAAGAACGAGAGAGAGAGAGAGGGAGAGGGAGAGGGAGAAAGAAAGAGACAGGATGGGCTCAAGGCGGGCTGAATCTGCAGGAGAGAGGAGGAGCCCGCGCTGGCGGGCTGAGAAAATAACGCGCGGCTCTTTCGGCTCACGCAGGACGGGCCTCGGCAAGGGGTCGCAGGCGACGCTCGGCAGGCGCGACGGCGGCAGGCGCGACGTGCGCCAGCCGAAACGGTGTTTTGGCACAGGAGCTTCGTCGCGCAGCTTCTTCAGAAGGCGTTGATGAAAACGTCCGGGAGATTGGCGAGCTTGTCGTAGAACTAACTCTTTCACTGGGCCCTCGTCGGGCAAGCTGTCGAGGTCGACGGAGACATGGGCGATGACGTTCCGGAGTGCGTCGTCCCCGAGGACGGACAGGAGCCAAGTCTGGTTCTCTTCATTGGTCACGTCTGCCTTGACCTGCGCGGTGACCCTCAGGTTCGGATCCTCCGCTTGCTCGGGGCGCGGAATCCCTGCAGCGTCGAACCTCGCGCGGTACGGGTACGCGCGGCCTGTGATCCCCAGCGCAGCTTTCGTCGACTCCGCGGGGACTTGCATGTCGATTTCCACGATGCGAGAGGACCCAGGGGGCATGGCTTCGAACGGCGACGCGTCCGTGAACGCGGCTGCGGGCAGCACCGTGGTAGCCGTTTTCGCGTTCGAGAAATGGTACTCGCCGAGGTCCACGTTCGCGCATGGGTGGACGGTGACCTTCAGATCCGCTGCTGCCTTCCATGGCCTCTTGTCGGCTTGGCGCTTCTGCTCGACGCGCCAAGCAAAGAACGTGTCGAGCAAGGCGAGGGCATTCTGCAGCTCGCGAGGGGAACCTGCTACCCAGAACGTCACCTCGTACGGTTGGAGCGGCAATTCCTGCTCGTTGCGGTCAGGGCTTGGCGGCGTGCGCACCAGCTGTATGTTGGACTGCTCTTCGACTTCGGTGAGGCTGGACGGCATGTCGAGGTTCGACGCGTGCAGGTCCTTCAAGAAGTCGTTGAAGCAAGAACTGATGGTTGTTTTCACAGACGGATTGGCGTTGTGGCCGACGCGGATTGGCCACAAAGGCGAAGGCGGGAATGACTCAATGCAGTCGGAGGCCGAGTCGGACCACTTCCAGACGCGGAGCGTCACTGGCGCGGTTGGCGGGCGCGGGTCAGACGAGGAAGCGCGGTTCGTCACCGGGGCGCCGAGGGACGTCAAATCGAGCTTTGGGCGCGCCTTCCGCGGGGAAGCTGCTGGAGCGGCCAGTGCTGACGGCGCGGTAGCTGACCCAGAAATACGAGCCACCTTCTTCTTGGCGATCGTCCATCGCGATCAGAAGCGCTGACGGGCGTGGTGCCTTGAAGAAGGGCGCGTGGGCGAGGGGTGCTCGGCTCGGCCTTGAGCCGAGAAGCTGCGGCGACCGCTGCGAAACTCCGCAGGGCACAGCTGGTGGATACGTACCTGGATATAGGGTGGAGCTGTGGCCCGATGGCATGTCTGGGCGAACTACCACCCGGGGCTTGCGCGGTAGCTGGAAACAGAATCTCAGAGCGAGGCGAGGATCTGCAGAGATGTATAGGCGCGGTAGGCAGGCTGGAAGGTGGAAGCCGCGGCGTTTGATCTGAGGAGCTCGCGCTCGTCAGGCCTTTAGGGCAGCGAACAGGGTAGGATTCCAGGGGGGCGCGGGGGGGGCGGACAGAGGAAACACCCAGGAAACGGAGGAGGAGGAGGAGAAGGAGGAGCAGCAGCAACAGCAGGAGGAGCATGAGGAAGAAGAGGGGAAGGAGGAGGAGGAGGAGGAGGAGGAGGAGGAGGAGGAGAGGGAGGAGGAGGAAGCGGAGGAGGAAAAAGGACGGAGGAGGAGGAGGAGGAGGTGGAGGAGGTGGGAAGGAGGAGGAGGAGGAGGAGGAGGAGGAGGAGGAGGAGGAGGAGGAGGAGGAGGAGGAAAAGGGCCCCGAGGCAGCGCAAAACAGCGCCAAGGCGGTCCAAGGCGACGCCAAAGCAGCTCAAAAACGAAACGATGCTTTTACTGCCGGCCAGGGCCCGCGCGGCAGTAGAAAAATGGCTGCCTATTGGAGAAGCCTGACGGCCGGTGCCGCCGACCCTGACCGAAAAGGGCTAGGAGTGGGAGGAGGAGGAGGAGGAGGAGGAGGAGGAGGAGGAGGAGGAGGAGGAGGAGGAGGGAGGAGGAGGAGGAGGAGGAGGAGGGGGAGGGGGAGGGGGAGGAGGAGGAGGAGGAGGAGGAGGAGGAGGAGGAGGAGGAGGAGGAGGAGGAGGAGGAGGAGGAGGAGGAGGAGGAGGAGGAGGAGGGGGGGAGGGAGGAGGGAGGAGAGGAGGAGGAGGAGGAGGAGGAGGAGGAGGAGCAGGAATAGGAGCAGGAAGAGGAGGAGGACGAGGAGAAGGAGGAGGAGAGAGGAGGAAGAGGAGACGGGGAAGGAGGGAGGAGGAGGAGGAGGAGGAGAAGTGCATCCTTTGTGTGCCCGCTCGAAGAAAGTGCGCCCCAGGAGTGTGATATTCTGACTTGGGACGTGCTCCCGGAAGAGGAAAAAGTGCATCTCGGGCGTGCCCGCTCGAGGAAAATGCGCCCTAGGGGGGGGAGGGGGGGGGGGGGGGGGGGGCATTTCACTCGGAGCCCGCTCCCGGGACGCCTCTGCGGGAGGAGGAGGAGGAGGAGGAGGAGGGGGAGGAGGGGGAGGGGGAGGAGGAGGAGGAGGAGCAGGAGGAGGAGGAGCAGGAGGAGAGGAGCAGGAGGAGGAGGAGGAGGAGGAGGAGGAGGAGGAGGAAAAGGAGGAGGATGAGGAGGATGAGGAGGAGGAGGAGGAGGACCAGGAGGAGGAGGAAGTGCATCCCGTGCGTGCCCGCTCGGGGAAAGTGCGCCCTGGTGGGCGTCGTATCTGCCCCGGGACCCCCCCCCATGCGGGGAAGGGATCAAAGGGGAGGGGCTTCCCTTCGACTCCACTAGAACGTCGTTTAATTTCGCTTTGGGTAGCGCGCTTGAGGAGGAGAGCCCTGGGAGGGGGGGAACGGAGACGACGGAGACGACGAGTCGAAGGGAAAAGTCCCTCACACACGCCGACAGGGTCGGCGGATTTGATGCGACGCCCAAAATGGTTCTGAAGAAGGGCTCGAAGAAGGCCCCGAGGCAGCAGCAAACAGCGCCACAGCGGTCCAAGACGGCTTCTAATGCAGAGATGTTTCTACTACCGGCCGGGGCCGGTGCCGTAGTAGAAAAATGGTTGGTTATTTGATGTAGAACACGGCCGATCGCTACGAAACTCCACAGGGCACAGCTGATGGATGTGTACCTGGATATAGGGTGGAGCTGTGGAGCTGGGAAACTCCTGTTCCCTACTGGAGAGGCCCCTGCCGTGGCACTCCTGTTCCCCGAAACATCACGAAAGCGGCTGGGGTCCGACGTCGCCCGGCAGCTCGGCCAAGTTCCGGCAAAATGTTTGGCCACAGGAGCGTTTCCCAAAAAGGCACGGGGCAGAAGCGGCGGCGATTAGCCGTGGGCCTTGTCGATGAGGAACGAAACTTTCTGCGGCCAAAAAATGGAAAAAGTTGCCTCTCTAGGGTCTGTGTTGGGGAGGTCGTGGGGGTGTCTTTTCTTATGCAGGCACGTCTTACCAGTTGCCAGACAGCAGCGGGCTGAGGCTGCCGACGGCGTTGAGGGCGCGGCCGCAGGGGTGCGCCACAGGTTCGGCGTCGCGCAACGCCGCAAGCACGGTCTGCTCTGTGGCGTCCACGCCGAGCTCGCCGCCGCGCAACGCGCGCTCGTGCGACATCCCTTCGGCGAACACCGTTGTTCCGAGCCCCTCGCGCCTCAAGACCTGCCCCCGCTGCTGGCCCGACAGGGCAGTGGCGTCGAAGGCAGTAGTCCATCTCGGGCCATGCTGGCCCAGCGCTCGCGCCAGCTCGCGGAAGCATACCTGCAATCCGCGGTCGAGCTGGCATGTCCACTGACACAAGCGTGTCCCCGTGAACCTCTGGGCTTTTCTGACGCGGGCTGCCTGGGCAGCAGAATTGGAGGCTCGCGGCCGAGGACGTCCTCCGCGAACCTCATCAACAAGGCCGCGAACAACGACGGCACCCTCCGAACCCCAGCACGGCCTGCCCACTCAGGGAGCTTCAACTGCGGCTTGCGGCCTCGAACGGGCAACGCGCCGAACCCTGCGGTCGCGCGAAACGGGGCATGTATACTCTGTCTGTTCCCGGGTGTGCCCAGCCTCTCTCGGGGGCTTCCTGGGCCTCTCTCCGGGGTCTTTCCGAAGCTTCTGAACTTGTCTTGCGATCTGTTGGGGGGTCCGTCGCGGCTCCCTGGCCGTCTTGGAAGGGTCCAAGAAGGCGCCGGGGGGGGGGGGCAAAAAAAAATCCGAGTTCGTCGTTCTGAGGGGCGCTGACAACGAAGAGGGCCTATCTCCTCGTGGCGCCTTCCTGGGCTTCGCTCGGGGATCTCTTCGAAGCTTCCGACGTCTTCTTGGGCTCCATTGGGAAGGCTCAGAAACTCGGGAGAGAACCGCGGGACAGTCCCAGGAAGGTTTCGCGAGGGGCCCCATGAGAGGCTGAGCACTGTTCGTTTTGGGCGCTCCTCAAAACGCACACCTCGCATCTCGTCGCGGCCTCTGCTGGCGCCCCCCCCCCCCGCCCCCAAGATAGCCTTGGAGCTGCGAGGGGCGCGCGAAAGGATGCCGAGAAGACCTGAGGGCCTTCGAAGAGATTCCCGAGAGAGACCCGGACAGGCCCCAGGAGAGACTGGGCACTGTTCGTTTTGAACGCTCTTCAAAACGAACGCCTGGAAGCTCTTGTTGGCCCCCTCCCGGCGGCCCCTGGGCCCCTGTCCAAGACGGCCTTGGAGCTGCGAGGGGCTTCCCAGAGGAGCCGAAGAAGACCTTGGGAGTTCCGAAGGGGGCCCCGAGAGAGGCCTAGGAAGACTCTGCGAGAGGCCAGGCGCCGTTCGTTTTGAGCGCCCCTCAAAACGAACACCTCGAAGCTCTTTTTGCTTCCGCCCTGGCGCCCTCGAAGCCCATGCGATGCCCCGAAACCGCGAGGGGCGCTCGAAAGTACCCCGAGAAGATCTCAGGAGCTTGGAAGAGAGCTTCGAGAGAGGCCGAGGAAGGGCCCGCGAGAGGCCAGGAACTGTTCGTTTTGAGCGCCTCTCAAAACGAACACCTCGAAGCTCTTTCTGGACTCGCCCCGGCGCCCTCGAGCCCCTGCCAAGACGGCCTTGAAGCCGCGAAGACTTTCCAAACAAAGGCCAAACATATTTCAGACACTTCGAAGAGAGCTTCGAGAGACGCCCATGGAGGCTTCGGGAGAGGCCAAGCACCGCTCGTTTTAAGCGCCTCGCAAAACGAGCACCTCGAAGCTCTTTCTGGCTCCGACGTGGCCCCCATCGAGGCCCCCGCTAAGACGGGCTCCAGAGGGGGCCAAGAAGATCTCCGGAGCTTCAAAGAGAGCTCCGAGACGCGCCGAGGAAGGCCCAATGAGAGGCTGAGCACTGTTTGATTTGAGTGCTCCTCGAAACGAACACCTCGAAGCTCTGGCTGGCCCCCTTTCTGGCGCTATTTGGCCCCTTCCATGACAGGCTTGGAGCCGCGAGAACCTCCCCAATGGAGCCAGAGAAGAATCAGGAGCTTGGAAGGGAGCCCCAAAGAAAAGTTCAGAAGCTTCGGAAAGATCCCGGAGAGAGGCCCAGGAAGGCACTACCAGGGGCCGGGCACGCTCGGGAACAGAGGGGGCATACACTCCACGCTTCGCGTGGCCGCAGGGGTCGGCGCATTGCCCGTTCGAGGCCGCGAGCCGCAGCTCCCTGAGTGGGCAGACCGTGCTGCGGTTTGGAAGGTGCTGTCGTTGTTCGCGGCCTGGTTGATGGGGTTCGCGGAGGATGTCCTCGGCCGGAAACCGCCAGCTCTGCTGCCCGAGGCTGCCCGCGTCAGAAAAGTCTGGAGGTTCACGGAGGCGCGCTTGTGTCAGTGGACATGCAAGTTCGACTGCGGATCGCCGGCATGCTTCCGCGAGCTGGCGCGGGCGCTGGGCCAGCATGGCCCGGGATGGGCCGCTGCCTTCGACGCCGCTGCCCCGTCGGGCCAGCAACGGGGGCAGGTCTTGAGGCGGGTAGGTATCGGAGCGACGCCGCTCGCACGAGCGCGCGGTGCGCGGCGGCAAGCTCGGCGGAGAAACCGCGAAGCAGACCGTGCTTGCGGCGTCGCGCGACGCCGAACCTGCGGGCCACCCTGCGGCCGCGCCCTAAACGCCGTCGGCAACGGCAGCCTTCTGCAGGCTCGCAACTGGCAACTTGCCACGCGCGCCTGCACCCAACAAGCGCCGCGACAAAATCCCGCGCCATGGCGGGGCTCTCCTCGAAGCTCCCGAAGTCGTCTCGGTCTCCTTTGGGGGGCCCCTCGTAGCTCCAGGGCGGCTCGGAGCGGATCGCGAGGGCGCCGGGAGGGAAGCAAAAACAGCTTAGAGATGTTCGTTTTGCGGGGTCTTCAAAACGAGCAGTACCCAACCCCTCGTGCGGCAATCCTGGGTCTCTTTCGGGGCTCTCTTCGAACCTGCTGACTCTTCTTGGACTGCTTTGGGGATGCTCTCGCGTCATCCCTGGTCGCGTTCGAGGGGCCGCGAGAGCGCCAGGAGGGGCCCCAAAAGAGCTTCCAGGTGTTCGTTTTGAGGAGCGCCCAAAACGAACAGTGCCCGGCCTCTCGCGAGGCTTTCCCGGGCATATCTCGGGGCTCTCGTCGAAGCTCCCGAGGCATTCCTGGGCTTCTTTCGGGGGGCCCTCGCAGCTCTACCGCCGTTTTGCGGGGGGCGAAGTAGCGCCGGGGGGGCGCCAAAAAAGAGCTTCGAGGTGTGCGTTTTGAGGAGCGCCCAAAACAAACAGTTCCTAGCTTCTTGGGGGGGCTTCCTGGGCCTCTCTCTGGGCTTTCTTCGAAGCTCATGAAGTCTTCTTGGGCTCCTTCGGGGGGCCTCTCGCAGCGCCGAGGCTTGTTTGGAGGTGACCACGACGGCGCCAGGAGAGAATTCAACAGAGCCTGGAGGTGTTCGTGTTGAGGGGCGCCCCACACGAACAGTGCCAAGCTCCTCGCTGGGCCTCCCTGTGCCGCGCTCGGAACTCCTTTCGAAGGTGCCGATATCCTCGCGGGTTCCTGCGGGGAGCTCCCCGCGGCCCCCCGGCCGTCCAAGCGGGGCTGACGAGGGCGCCGGGACGGAACCGAACAGAGCTTGGAGGTGTTTGTTTTGAGGGGCGGTCAAAACGAACAGCGCCCGGTCCCTGGTGGGGCCTCCCTTCGCGTCACTCGGGGTTGCTTTCGAGACTGCTGGGATTTTTTTTGGCCCCTTTGAATTGCCTCTCCCGGCTGGGGGGCCGTCGTGGCAGTTACCGCGAGGGCGCCAGGGCGGAGCCAAAAAACAAGTCGCGGTGTTCGTTTTGAGGAGCTTTGACAACGAACAGTGCTGGGTTTCTCGCGGGGCCTTCACGGGGCGTCGGGGCTCTCGTCGAAGCTCCTGAAGTATTCTTGGACTCCTGAAGGGCGGCCCTCGCAGCTCCTAGGTCACTTCGAGGGGGCCAAGAGCGCGCCAGGAGAAACCTCGAGGAGCTCGGAGGTGTTCGCTTTGAGGAGCGCTCACAACGAACAGCGTTCAGCCTCTAGCGGGCCTCCGTGGGCCCCGCGCGCTGCTTCTTCCGCCCCGTTAACCTGGCCCTTGCTTCGCCACTGTCTGCACTTGCGTTCGGGGAGAAGGAGGCGCGGGCGGGGAGGGAAGAAGGGGAAAGCAAGGGGGGCGGAAGAAAGCGCAGCCGGACGCGCGAAGTCTGAAGCGCAGAAACGGCGTCAGCCATTCAATTCGCTCACGGGAATGCCAACTGCCGCGAGAAAGAACGAAAGAACATCCTCGTAGTGCGCGCGCCGCTCGTCGCTACCAGGTCGCCGTTCCCGTGTCTCGCCCCCCCACTTCCTAGTCTCGCAAAGGAGGCTCTGACAAGTTTGGAGCGTTATCAGCCTGAGCCACGACGGGCCTAGCGTGCCAGCTACGAGCCACTGAAGAGTCGGCAAGAAAGCTTCGAAGAGTTCCAACAGGTACGGGGTCGACGGAGAGCCACGATGAGCTGCACCACAAAGCGCGTTGCCTAGGCGGTGGGCGCCTGCGCGACTCTCGCGATATGGCCTTGACAACATGACGGGCCGAGCTGTTGCAGAGTCCGACAAACAAGGGCGTTCACAAAGGCCGCGCCGAAACCGAGCGCGCTCAACACCTCGGTCGCCGTTTCCCACTTCGCCATCGCGACCCACATATTGGGAACCTGGGGAGCGCAAGTGACCATCATGGGTAGCCAGACGGCCGCTCTAAGGAGCCACCCTCCCATGTCCTCTGTCCATTCTTCTTCGTCCAAGCCTTCTGCCTGCAGCGTGGCTTTTCGACGCGAAGCCTTGGAGGCAGCTTTCTCCGAGGCCTTCTGCCTCGCCTTCTGCGCGGCCGCCCTTGCACGTTCCAGGCGGGCGTGCCAGGACAACTCCGTCGCGGGATCTTTGCGCCCGAGTCCGAAGTGGCTGCCGCATACGTGCTGCAAGTAATGGTATTTCCCCAACGGGGACTGCTGTCGCTGGGTTGCTGACATTTTCTCGAACCGATATGAAGCATTCACTACAGCGCGATGCGTGGCCAGCGAAATCGACGCCCGCACCATGCCCCTGAGGACTGTTGCGTCGCGCGGTCGCTGGAGTCTTGCAGCCAAAACTGACTGGAGGAGGCATGAGAGCAGTCAGGAAACAAGGAAGAGATCATGGAGGCAGGATTGAAGTGTCCGTTTTGAGGGGCGCTCACAACGAACAGTGCCGAGCCCCTGGTGGGGCCTTCCCAAGCCTCTCTCGGGGCTCTCTTCGAAGCGTCAGAAATCTTCTTGGGCTCCTTTGGGGGGTCCTCCCGGCTTGAAGGCCGTCTTGGTAGGGGCCTCGAGGGCGCCACCACGGAACCAAAAAGAGCTTCGTGGTGTTCGTTGTGAGGGGCGCTCAAAACGAAGAGTGCGTGGCCTCACGCGGGGTCTTCCTAGGCGTCTCTCTGGGCTCTCTTCGAAGACCTGAAATCTTCTTGTGCTCCTTTGGGGGGCTCCTCGCGGCTTCAAGGCCGTCTCGGTAGGGGTCTCGAGCGCGCCAGGACGGAACCAAAAAGAGCTTCGTGGTGTTTGTTTTGAGGGGCGCGCAAAACGAACGAAGCACGGCCCCTCCGGGGTCTTCCTAGACCTTTCTCTTGGCTTTCTTTGAAGTTCCTGAGATCTTCTTGGGCTCCTTTGGGGGGCTCCTCGCGGTTTCAAGGCCGTCTCGGGAGTGGCTCGTTTTCCCGAGGAGATGCCTTCTTTTCCCTTCCTCAGACGCTCCTGCCGGCGCGTGTTGAAGTGTCTTGGGCCATCGTGGGCGCGAGGGGGAGGCTGCTGAGCGTCCAGGGCGCCTCCGGGGAGGCATCTCGGAGCGTCTCGGAGCGGCCTGGGGCAGCCTCGGAGCCGCGCTGGAGTCCACCAGAGCTTGCTGGGGCGCCCGGGGAGGGCTCCGGAGGGCTCGGCCCGCGGCAACTGCTGAACCATTTTGGCGAGCGGTGAACGCTGCATTGTAATAGAGACTAGGGCTGACCCGTGGACTCTGTCCACGTCATCTGGCCGAAAATATTCTCGGGGCGGCGGCGGGGATGCTGCCGAAAGGATATCGACATGGCGGTCAGCCACTCGGCTGCGAGGGGGCCGTTGGGGGCCCTCTTGGGCTTTCATCGATGCTCTGAGCCTGGTGTCTTGCTCTCCCCCCAGCGCTGCCGCCTCCGCTGCTGCCCTCATCGTCGCCGTCCTAGCCAGGTCGTCGTCGTCGTCTTCATTCCCGCTCTGTCATCGTCCGCGCGATATTCGCTTGCGTCCTAAGTCCTCCTCCCCTGCTCTTCCCCCCTCGTCCTCCCTAGTATACCTGCTCATCCTGCTCCGACTATTCATTCCTTCTCCCCCTCCCTCTCCTCTTCCCCACCGGCCTGCAGAAAAGACGCCCTCTCGAAGTCCAGACGACGACGACGACGACGACGACGACGACGACGACGACGACGACGACGACGACGACGACGACGACGATGCGACGGAGCCGACGAACACGATCACAACGACGACGGCGCCAAGTCTGTTTGACAGCGCGGATCCGGAGCAGCAGCGTCATGCACCGTGAAGAAGGAGCGGGGTGGCCCCGGACAAGTCCTGAACATTTCTACCCAAGGGGACGGTCGGTTCAGAAGTTGTCCAGGTCCTCCTCCTTCTCCTGCTCCTGCTCCTGCTCCTGCTCCTCCTCCTCCTCCACCTCCTCCTCCTCCTCCTCCTCCTCCTCCTCCTCTGCTCGATCTCCGATCGCCAATCGTGGACGCCAAAACGAGGCCCCCCAGAAGGCGAGCATCCGAGGCCCTCGGAGCGTCCAGATCGGGTCTTCTGGGCCTGCGATCGCGTCTCGCCTCTCGTCCGCCCCCCTCTTACGGAGGCAAATTCGAAACCACTTAGGGCGTCATGGGGGCCAACTGTGTGGGGCCTGCGATACGGCTCTCGCCTGTCGTCCGCCCCCCCTCTTGGAAGCAACTTTGAAGCCACTGAGGGCCTCTTGGGGGCCGCTTGGGTGACTGACTCTTACTCTTGGGGGTTCTTTTCGGTTTCCTGGGAGCCTCTTGGGGCCCTCTTGGCCCGTCTTGTGTGCCTTCGGGGTCGTCTTGGGGCCGGCTTCGTGGGCCTGGGGTGGAGTCTGGGGCTTGGTTTGTAGCTGGCAGGGGAAGGTGCCCCTTGCCACCCCTGTTTGGATACCTGGGGTCATGGTCTGAGGGCCCTGGCTGCAGGGCTGGAGGAGGGCCCCACGATCCGAGACTGCGGATCCTGCAACAGAGAGAGAGAGAGAGAAAGAGAGAGAGTACCGCGGCTTGGGAGCCAGAGGAGCCTCTTGAAGGTGCCTCGGGCAGTTGGGAGTTGTCTAGGACCTGTTGTGGAGTCTGGAGCTAGCTGAGGGGCTTGCGGGGGCAGGGGACGGTTCCCTGATCACCCCTGCTTGGGTGCCTGGGGCTATGGGCTGAGGGCTTCCTGCTCAAGGGCTGGAGGGGGGTCCACGACCCCCCTCCAGCCCTGGAGCAGGAAGCCCGCAGCCCATCACCCCGTTGGACCTGAGCAACTTCTTTAAACTATGGGTCTTCAAGAGCTCTGAGGGCTCAGAGGTCTGGAACACGCCTGTGAAGCTCTCGAGAAGGTCAGGGGGAGCTCAGAGTGATCCAGGGTCCGGGCTGGGGTCCTGGGCGTGGGGCGCCTGGGGACGACATGAGGCGCTCGAGAGGGCCTAAGGCAGCTCAGAATGGTCTAGGGCTCGAGGTGGTGTGATCGGCTGGCTAGAATGGTCGCAGTGGTCTGGGCGCCAGGGTGGAGCCTAGAGAGCGTGGTGCGGCTGTGGAGCGAAACGAGGCGCTTGAGAAGATCTGGAATCGCTAATTAAAGGGGTCAGGGGCTCGAGGAATGGGGCTTGCTCTGGGGCTTGCAAGCGCATGGGAAGGGCCGTCCCCCGCCTCGTCACATCACCAGAACTGCGAGGCCTAACTAGATCGTAAGAGCATGCCGCGGTCGCGGCTGGGGTCGACAAGAAGCTCCCGAGAGGGTCTGGGAGAGCTCAGAATGGTCTAAGGCCTGGGGTGTGGTTGAGCAACTTCCGGTGTCATGGGAAGGTCCTTCTGGAGCTGTTCGTCGGGGGGCCAGAGGGCTCGATGTGGTATGGGGCTCGGTTTGGAGCTTGCCGGAAGCCGTCTCGGGGCGATGCGGGTGACGTGGAGCCGTCGGCGAGCACCCAGGGGCCTTGTGGAGCCGTCGGGGGGCGTCCTGAAGGCTCTCTGGAAGGCTGTCTTGTGCCGAGCTGGGGGCGATGGAGCCGTCGGCGAGCGGTCTAGGGACCTTCAGGAGGTGTCGGGGGCTCGGTGTGGGGTGTGGGGCTTAGTTTGGGGCTTGTGGGAAGCCGTCTGGGGGCGATGTAGGGGTCGTGGAGCCGTCGGCGAGCGGTCCAGAGGCCTTCGGCGGCCCGTCTTGGAGCGATCTTGGGGTCGTGGCTCTCTGGGAGCCCGTCTGCGGCCGAGCTGTGGGCGAGGGAGCCGTCGGCGAGAGGCCCAGGGGGCCTTCTGGAGGTGTCGGGGCTCGGAGTGGGGTACTCCAGATTTCGTAATAAAGGGAGGGGGGTCTCATTTCGGGGGGTGGTCTCTTCCAGGCCATCTTGGAGGGCCTGGGGGGGTCTGGGGACGGTGTTTTGGAGGGTTCTCCCACGGGGGGTGTCTGAAATGGCTTGTCTTGGAGGGTCCAGACCCCCTCCCTTTTATTACGAGATCTGGAGTATGGGGCTTGGTTTGGGGCTTGCGGGGAGTCGTCTTGGGGCGACCTGGGGGTTGTGAAGTCATCGGTGGCCACAGGGCCTTCTGGGGTCGTCGGGGAGCGGCCTGGAGGCTCTCTGGAAGGCTGTCTTGGGCTGAGCTGGGGGCCCGGGAGCTCCAGGAACGGTCGGCGAGCGGCCTTCCGGAGCCGGCGGGGAGCGTCGTGGAGGCGCCCCGGGGCGTGTTTTTGGTGATCCGGGCATTGTTTTACGCCCCGCGGGCTCTCGGTCCAACCCCAGCCCTTCTCGCAAGCGCTTCGACGAGAATTGTGGTACAGACTAGGGCTGGCCCGTGGACTCCGTCCACGAAATCTGCACGAACTGGCTTCTATCGCTTCTTGCTGCTTGATCCTGACCTCGTCTCCTCCTCCTCCTCCTCCACCTCCTCCTCCTCCCCCCTCCCCCCCCCTCCCCCTCCCCTCCCCCTCCCCCCCCCCTCTCCCCCTCCCTCCTCCTCCTCCTCGTCCTCTCCTCCTCCTCCTCCTCCTCCTCCCTCCTCCTCCCCCTCCTCCTTCTTCTCTTCCTCCTCCTCCTCCACCTCCTCCTCCTCATCCTCCTCCTTCTGCTCCTCCTCCTCTCCTCCTCCTCTCCTCCTCCTCCTCCTCCTCCTCCTCCCCTTACCCTCCCCCCTCCCCTCCCCCTCCTCCTCCCTTCCCCCCTCCCCCCCCCTCCTCCTCCTCCTCCCCCTCCTCCTCCGCCCTCCTCCTCCTCCTCCTCCTCCTCCTCCTCTTCCTCCTCCTCCTCCTCCTCGTCCTCCTCCTCCTCCTCCTCCTCCTCCTCCTCCTCCTCCCTCCTCCTCCTCCTCCTCCTCCTCCCCCTCCCCCTCCCCTCCCCCACCCCTCCCCCCTCCTCCTCCCCCTCCTCCTCCTCCTCCTCCTCCTCCTCCTGCTGCTCCTCTCCTCCTCCTCTCCTCCCTCCTCCTCGTCCTCCTCCTCCTCCTCCTCCCTCCTCCTCCTCCTCCCCTCCTCCTCCTCCTCCTCATCTCCCCCTCCCCCACCCCTCCCCCCTCCTCCTCCCCCTCCTCCTCCTCCTCCTCCTCCTCCTGCGCTGCTGCTCCTCCTCCTCTTCCTCCTCCTCCTCCTCCTCCTCCTCCTCCTCCTCCCCTCCTCCCCTGGATCCTTTATACCCTGCGACGGCGCCCCCGCAAGCACAAGCGTCCAGGGCCCTCGGAGCGTGGAACAGAACTCACCCGTGCGTGCGATGAGCCGCTCGCCTCTCGTCCGCTGCACGTGTCTTTAAAGCAACTTTTAAGCCTCTTCTGGGGGCCTCCTGGATGCCGCTCGGGGGCCTCTTGGGGGTCTTTTCGCCTCTTGGGGTCCTCTGGGGCCGCCTTGGGGCGCCTCGGGTGGCTCTCGGGCCGTCTTGGGGCCGCCATTGGCCGTCTTGGGATGTTCTTCGGGCGCCCTGGGGTTCCTCTTGGGCCGTTTTGGGCGCCTCCTGGGCCGTCTTGGAGCCGTCCTGGGGCGTGTTGGGGCCCTTTGGGGGGCCTTCGGGGTCTTCTTTGGGCAAACTGAAAAGGTAGTCTGGCCGTCGCGGGTGTTGTGAAACCGAGAACCGCGAGAATCCGAAACACGTACATACGTAGCACCCCGCAGACGCAGATAGGAGCGAGGGGGCGGTGGGAACGTCGGCAGTTTGCGAGACTCTGGAGAAGCCCGCCGCAGGCGCCACAGTTTCACAGATTATACATGGAGCCCGCCGCAGGCGCCGATCTTTTCGTTAAACCAATGTGGGTAGGTTGCGAGTGGGTCGAGGGTGGGTCGCCAAAGGGTCGCGGGTGGGTCGAGGGTGGGTCGCCAATGGGTCGTTGTTGGGTCGCGTGTGGGTGGCGGGTGGGTCGCAAGTGGGTCGCGGGGTGGGTCGGGGGTGGGTCGCAGATGGGTCGCGGGGTGGGTCGCGGGTTGGTTGCGGGGGGTCGCGGGTGGGTCGCGGGTAGGTCGCGGGGTGGGTCGCGGATGGGTCGCGGGGTGGGTCGCGGCTGGGTCGCGGGGTGGGCCGCGGGGTGGGTCGCGGAATGGGTCGCGGGGTGGGTCGCGGGTGGGTCGCGGGTGGGACGACAACAACAACAGCAACAACAGCAATACAACCAACAGCAACAGCAACAAAAAAAACGACGACGACAACAACAAAGCAACGAGCAGAATCCTAACCACGGATCCCCACTTCAGCCACGCACCCAGGGACTATGAATGACCGTTCGGCCCCCTCACTCTGAGGTCTCCCGCACGGATTGTGACGATGTTTGTTTCTTGGGGCACTCTTTGACGCCTTCTTCGAAGCCTCTGGGGGCGTCATGGAAGCCTCTTGGGCGGCCTTGGGCCCTCCCGAGCGTCTGGAAGCCGTCCTCGGGCCGTCTGAGGCCTCCTGGGGGCCACCGTGAGGCGTCTCGGGGTCACCATGCGGTCCTCCGAAAGCGTCCTGAGGCGTCGACAGGGGCCGCCTGGAAGCGCGCCCGAGCCGGCCGGCTGAGGCTGATCCGCGGACTACGTCCACGACGTCTGCTTGAGGTGGCGAGCGGTGTCTGGGCAAGCGTGCTTGCGCCCGCCCGATGCCTCTTACAGCCGCTTGCTGTTGCTGAGTGCTGCCTGTTGCCACTTGCGGCCTTTCTTTTGGTCGTTGCTCTGCTGCCGCCTGTGGCAACGGCTTGCTACGGACTGGAGCATGTGCTAGCTGTTGCCTGGTGGTGGCTGTTGCCGCCTGCCGGCTGCTGCTTGCTGCAGGGTGCTGCCCGGCACTGGTGATGTCAACGCGTGCTGCTGGTGCAGCTGCTCGCCGCTGCTTCTGTTTCCTGCTGCTGGATCCTCCTCCTCCTCCTCCTCATCCTCGTCCTCTTTCTCCTTCCCTCCACCCTTCTTCCCCTCGATCTTCCGTCGTCAATCGTCGTTTCTACGACAACGCTTCCAATAGCACAAGCATCCATGGCCTCTGGGGGCTTCTGTTTGTATGGTGAGGGTCTCTTGGGCTGTCCCAGCGGGTCTCGGGCGCCTCTCGGTCAGTCTTGGGGCCGTCTTGGAAGCCTTCGGGAGCGTCTTGGGGCAATCTTAGAAGGTTGCTAAGTGTCGAGGGCTGACCCGTGGGCTCTGCCCGCGAAAGCAAGAATGTCAGCGCTGCTGTTTCGTTGCCAATGCATGCGTGAGTTGATTAGCCTGCTCCGTCGTGCCGTTTGCATGATGCTTGCTTGATGCTTGCTTGCAGGTCCTGCGAGTTGCTCCTACTTGATTGAATTCGCCGGCCCAACGGGCCAGAGGCGTGCTAGGATCTCCGGTAACTGGTTAACAACATTCTACTTCGCGCGCGCGGGGCGGCCCCCTGGGGGTCTCCGGGCGAAAAGTACCCCGGCAGGGTCCCGGCAGACTCGGGTCAGAGATGGTTTTCGGGGCAAATTTTCGACACCCGTCACGAGGATCGTGGCCTCCGAGGGGGGAGCCGCAATTGACTACCCCCCCCCCGCCCCAAGAGGCCCCCAAGAGCCCCCCAAGAGGCCCTGAAGGCCCCCAAGACGCCGCCAAGGAGCCCCAAGAGACTCCCAAGAGGTCCCCAACAGGCCCCCAAGAGGCCCTAAAGAGGGCTCCAGGGCCGGCGGAATGAGCGAAGCGATTCAATAATCCCACCAGCCCTTTAGGGCGTAGGTGGTCTAGGGAGTTTCCTCTGCCAACCCCCTTCTTCCCCTTCGGGGAGGGGTTTACCCCTCCCCTTACCCCTCCCCACTGACCTGGACGGGGCCGGTCGCGAGGTGTCAGAGCGTCCAAGATGGCCCAAGACAGCTCCAAGAGCGAACAGGCGAGAAAACACAAAACATTGATTTTACCTAGGTTTTGGAAGGATTTTGGCATCTTGGGGGGGCCCAAGAGGCGACTCGAGGCACTCTGGAGGGGCGGGGCTAATAAGCAACCCCCCCTTCTTTGATAGATCTCCTCCAAGATGGCCCAAAGAGCGCCCCGAAGGCTCCCAAGAGCGCCCCAAGAGCGCCTCAAGAGGGCCCCAAGAGACCCCAAGAGGCCCCCAAGAAGCCTCCAAGACGTTGCCAAGAGACCCCCAAGAGGCCCCAAGAGAGTCCAAGATGACCCAAGACGGCTCCAAGAGCGAAAAGGCGAGAAAGCAACAAACATTGATTTTACCTAGGTTTTGGAAGGATTTTGGCCTCTTGGGGCGCCCAAGAGGCGACTCGAGGCACTCTAGAGGGGCAGCGCTAATTGGGGACCCCCCCTTCTTTGATAGATCTCCTCCAAGATGGCCCCAAGAGCGCCTCGAAGGCTCCCAAGAGCGCCCCAAGAGCGCCCCAAGAGAGCCCCAAGAGGCCCCAAAAGGCCCCCATGAGGCCTCCAAGAGGCCCCCAAGAGACCCCCAAGAGGCCACAAGAGGCCCCCCGAGATACGCAAGAGGCCCCCGGGACCGCCAAGAGGCCCCAAAGACGGCCCAAGAGGCCCCCAAGCTCGCCATTGTCCTCCTCCTCCTCTTTTTCTTCCTCCTCCCTCCTCCCCCTCCCCCTCCTCCTCCTCCTCCTCCTCCTCCTCCTCCTTCTCCTTTTCCTCCTTCTCGTCCTCCTCGTCCTCGCAGTCCTCCATCTCCTCCTCCTTATCTTCCTCCTCCTCCTCCTCCTGCTCCTCCTCCTGCTCCTCCTCTTCCTCCTCCTACTCCGACGACGACGGCTCCTCCTACATCCTCCCCCTCTTGGGGTATATGGCGGCTCACCCCGCCCTTTGTTCTTCTGCATGCTCCCCCGCTTCCCTCATAACCTCCACTCCCCTGGGACTCATTTCTGGACGGGCTGGTGGGGATACGCGAAGCGTCTAGAATTACCAGGGCCCTCGGAGTGTGGAAAACAACTCCTCCGAGCGTGCGATTAGCCTCTCGCCTCTCGTCTGCTGACTGCGCATCCAAAACAGCTTTGAAGCCTCTTCTGGGGTGCCTCCTGGAAGCCGTTCGGGAGCCTCTTGGGGGTCTTTTCTGCCTCTTGGGGGCCTCTGAGGCCGCCTTGGACGCCTCGTGGGCCGTCTTGGGGCTGTCTCGAGTGGCTCTCGGGCCGGCTTGGGGCCGTTTTGAGCTGTCTTGGGCCGTTCTTCGGGCCCCCTGGGGGTCCTCTTGGGCAGTCTTTGAGAGCGTTCTTTTGATTCGCAGCGATAACAAACGTCAAGGGAGCGGGAAGGGGGGGTCGGGGGACGCATAACGTAACGCCGCACCCGCCGCCGATACAGACTGTGGTGCCGGATGCTCTGGGACGCTCAGCGGCAGCTCTGGGGAGGGGCGGAGCGGAGCGTTGCGTTATGGGTGGGGGGGGGGCAGAGAGGGGCAAACGCGCGCCATGGCCCAGGGTAAATTACGCTACCGAGGAACCCCACATACTTAATGTAAATCTTATGTGTTTGCTTATGTATGTCTAATATATATGTATATATATATGCACAATCCTGCGTTTTGGGCCCTCGTCGCGAATGTTCCCTGCTAGGCTTTGCGCCAGTGTCGTGGATAGCGGCCGAGCTGAGAGACCACCCCCTGCGCACCCCCTGTGGTGTCGAGAAAGTGCCACGCCTGCTAGCCTTTGCGCCAGTGTCGTGGATAGCGGCCGAGCTGAGAGACCACCCCCTGCGCACCCCCTGTGGTGTCGAGAAAGTGCCTACGCCTGCTAGGCTTTGCGCCAGTGTCGTGGATAGCGGCCGAGCTGAGAGACCACCCCCTGCGCACCCCCTGTGGTGTCGAGAAAGTGCCACGCCTGCTAGGCTTTGCGCCAGTGTCGTGGATAGCGGCCGAGCTGAGAGACCACCCCCTGCGCACCCCCTGTGGTGTCGAGAAAGTGCCACGCCTGCTAGCCTTTGCGCCAGTGTCGTGGATAGCGGCCGAGCTGAGAGACCAACCCCTGCGCACCCCCTGTGGTGTCGAGAAAGTGCCACGCCTGCTAGGCTTTGCGCCAGTGTCGTGGATAGCGGCCGAGCTGAGAGACCACCCCCTGCGCACCCCCTTTGGTGTCGAGAAAGTGCCACGCCTGCTAGGCTTTGCGCCAGTGTCGTGGATGGCGGCCGAGCTGAGAGACCACCCCCTGCGCACCCCCTGTGGTGTCGAGAAAGTGCCACGCCTACTAGGCTTTGCGCCAGTGTCGTGGATAGCGGCCGAGCTGAGAGACCACCCCCTGCGCACCACTGTGGTGTCGAGAAAGTGCCACGCCTGCTAGGCTTTGCGCCAGTGTCGTGGATAGCGGCCGAGCTGAGAGACCACCCCCTGCGCACCCCCTGTGGTGTCGAGAAAGTGCCACGCCTGCTAGGCTTTGCGCCAGTGTCGTGGATAGCGGCCGAGCTGAGAGACCACCCCCTGCGCACCCCCTGTGGTGTCGAGAAAGTGCCACGCCTGCTAGGCTTTGCGCCAGTGTCGTGGATAGCGGCCGAGCTGAGAGACCACCCCCTGCCCACCCCCTTTGGTGTCGAGAAAGTGCCACGCCTGCTAGGCTTTGCGCCAGTGTCGTGGATAGCGGCCGAGCTGAGAGACCACCCCCTGCGCACCCCCTGTGGTGTCGAGAAAGTGCCACGCCTGCTAGGCTTTGCGCCAGTGTCGTGGATAGCGGCCGAGCTGAGAGACCACCCCCTGCGCACCCCCTGTGGTGTCGAGAAAGTGCCACGCTGCTAGGCTTTGCGCCAGTGTCGTGGCGGCCGAGCTGAGAGACCACCCCCTGCCCACCCCCTTTGGTGTCGAGAAAGTGCCACGCCTGCTAGGCTTTGCGCCAGTGTCGTGGATAGCGGCCGAGCTGAGAGACCACCCCCGCCAGTGTCGTGGATAGTGCGGCCGAGCTGAGTGCCACGCATGCTACCCCCTGCGACCCCCTGTGGTGTCGAGAAAGCTGCCCCCTGCGCCGGTGTCGAGAAAGTGCCACGCCTGCTAGGCTTTGCGCCAGTGTCGTGGATAGCGGCCGAGCTGAGAGACCACCCCCTGCGCACCCCCTGTGGTGTCGAGAAAGTGCCACGCCTGCTAGGCTATGCGCCAGTGTCGTGGATAGCGGCCGAGCTGAGAGACCACCCCCTGCGCACCCCCGTGTGGTGTCGAGAAAGTGCCACGCCTGCTAGGCTTTGCGCCACGGTCGTGGATAGCGGCCGAGCTGAGAGACCACCCCCTGCGCACCCCCGTGTCGTGCCGAGAAAGTACCACGCCTGCTAGCCTTTGCGCCAGTGTCGTGGATAGCGGCCGAGCTGAAAGACCACCCCCTGCGCACCCCCTGTGGTGTCGAGAGAGTGCCACGCCTGCTAGGCTTTGCGCCAGTGTCGTGGATAGCGGCCGAGCTGAGAGACCACCCCCTGCGCACCTCGTGTGGTGTCGAGAAAGTGCCACGCCTGCTAGGCGTTGCGACAGTGTCGTGGATAGCGACCGAGCTGAGAGACCGCCCCCTGCGCACCCCCGTGTGGTGTCGAGAAAGTGCCACGCCTGCTAGGCTTTGCGCCACGGTCGTGGCGGCCGAGCTGAGAGACCACCCCCTGCGCACCCCGTATGGTGTCGAGAAAATGCCACGCCTGCTAGGCTTTGCGCCAGTGTCGTGGATAGCGGCCGAGCTGAGAGACCACCCCCTGCGCACCCCCTGTGGTGTCGAGAAAGTGCCACGCCTGCTAGCCTTTGCGCCAGTGTCGTGGATAGCGGCCGAGCTGAGAGACCACCCCCTGCGCACCCCCTGTGGTGTCGAGAAAGTGCCACGCCTGCTAGGCTTTGCGCCAGTGTCGTGGATAGCGGCCGAGCTGAGAGACCACCCCCTGCCCACCCCCTGTGGTGTCGAGAAAGTGCCACGCTGCTAGGCTTTGCGCCAGTGTCGTGGATAGCGGCCGAGCTGAGAGACCACCCCCTGCGCACCCCCTGTGGTGTCGAGAAAGTGCCACGCCTGCTAGGCTTTGCGCCAGTGTCGTGGATAGCGGCCGAGCTGAGAGACCACCCCCTGCGCACCCCCTGTGGTGTCGAGAAAGTGCCACGCCTGCTAGGCTTTGCGCCAGTGTCGTGGATAGCGGCCGAGCTGAGAGACCACCCCCTGCGCACCCCCTGTGGTGTCGAGAAAGTGCCACGCCTGCTAGGCTTTGCGCCAGTGTCGTGGATAGCGGCCGAGCTGAGAGACCACCCCCTGCCCACCCCCTGTGGTGTCGAGAAAGTGCCACGCCTGCTAGGCTTTGCGCCAGTGTCGTGGATAGCGGCCGAGCTGAGAGACCACCCCCTGCGCACCCCCTGTGGTGTCGAGAAAGTGCCACGCCTGCTAGGCTTTGCGCCAGTGTCGTGGATAGCGGCCGAGCTGAGAGACCACCCCCTGCGCACCCCCTGTGGTGTCGAGAAAGTGCCACGCCTGCTAGGCTTTGCGCCAGTGTCGTGGATAGCGGCCGAGCTGAGAGACCACCCCCTGCGCACCCCCTGTGGTGTCGAGAAAGTGCCACGCCTGCTAGGCTTTGCGCCAGTGTCGTGGATAGCGGCCGAGCTGAGAGACCACCCCCTGCCCACCCCCTTTGGTGTCGAGAGAGTGCCACGCCTGCTAGGCTTTGCGCCAGTGTCGTGGATAGCGGCCGAGCTGAGAGACCAACCCCTGCGCACCCCCTGTGGTGTCGAGAAAGTGCCACGAGCTGTGCTGTGCTGTGCTGAGCTGAGCCGTGCTGGGCTGTGCTGAGCTGTGCTGAGCTGTGCTGAGCTGTGCTGTGTGCTGAGCTGAGCTGAGCTGTGTGCTGTGCTGAGCTGTGCTGTGCTGTGATGTGCTGTGCTGAGCTGTGCTGTACGAAGAGTGAGGTGTGTCGCGGGTGCGGCGCGGCAGGGAAGAAAACCAGAACCCCACGAAGCATGTGGGGAACAAAAACGTGCTTGGGGGGAGCGGTGTAGGGGCGTCTTGGGGCCCTCTGGGGGGCCTTCGGGGCCGTCTTCGGGCAAGCTTGGAGGGTAGTAGGGCTGTCGTGGGCGTTGTGGAAACGACAGACGCGAGAGTGCGAATTACGTCACCGAGGAACCCACATACTTATATTATGGCTGGAGTGAAGATAGCGGGCGTCAAAAAAATGCCACGCCCGCCGTGCATGACGCGCCGGCAACGCATAGAGACCGCACCCCCCGCACACCCTCTCTGGTGTCGAGAAATTCCGACGCCTGCCGTGCCCTGCGCGCCTGCAACGCATAGAGACCGCACCCCCAGCACACCCCCTCTGGAGTCGCTGGCGGGCCCCGCGCGCTTGCAACGCATAGAGACCGCACCCCCTGCGCACCTTCTTGGTGTCGAGAAAATGCCGCGCCTGCCGTGCCCTGCGCGCCTGAATCGCATAGAGACCGCCCCCCCCCCGCACACCGCCTCTGTTATCGAGACATTGCCACGCCTGCCGCGCCCTGCACGCCTGCAACGCATAGAGACCACACATCCTGCGCACACCCTCTTGCGTCGAGAATGTGCTACGCCCGGCGTGCCCTGCGCGCCTGCAACGCATAGAGACCGCACCCCCCGCGCACCCCCTCTGGTGTCGAGAATTCCAACGCCTGCCCGCAGAGAGACCGTACCCACTGCGCACCCTCCTGGCGTCAAGAAAGTGCCGCGCCTGCCGTGCCCTGCGCGCCTGCAACGCACAGAGACCGCACCCCCAATGCACCCCGTCTGGTGTCGCTGCCGTGGCCCTGCGCGCCTGCATCGCATAGAGACCGCACCCCCTGCGCACCCTCCTGGTGCCGAGAAAGTGCTGCGCCTGCCGTGCCCTGCGCGCATGCAACGCATAGAGACCGCCCCCCCAGTCCACGCCCTCTGGTGTCGAGAAAATGATACGCCTGCTGCGCCGTGCGAGCCTGCAACGGATAGAGACCGCACACCCCGCGCACACCCTCTGTTATCGAGACATTGCCACGCCTGCTGCCGTTGTGCTCAGCTGCGTTTTCTTACTGAGCTGAGCTGTGCTTGCCCACGCGCGCACGTACATGCAAGCCCACACACCGTGCACGTGGTGTGCAGAGCTGTGCTGTGATCTGTGCTGTGAGTTGTGCAGTGGAGGAGGGCAGGAAGGAGGAAGGAGGGAGGTGTGAAGGAGGAGACGCGGGTGCGACGCGGCAGGAAAGAAAACCAGAACCCCACGAAACATGTGGGGAGAAGTGCACGTTCCCCTTCACGGATCGGGGCGATGTTTGCTTCTTGGGGCTTTCTTAAATGTTTTCTTCTAAGCCTTGCGGCGTCTTGGAAACCTCTTGGGCGGCCTCGGGGTCCTCTCGAGCGTCTGGAAGCCGTCCTCGGGCCGTCTGAGTCCTCCTCGGGGCCACCGTGAGCCGTCTCGGGGTCACCATGCGGTCCTCCGAAAGCGTCCTGAGGCGTCCCGGGGGCCGCCCAGGAGCGCACCCGAGCCGGCCGGCACGATTCTGAGCCATTGGGCCCCCCGCCGCTCCCGCACGCGGCGCCATTGTAGCGTAGATGATGACATTGGGTTCCAGCTTCGCCTCCCGCATCTCGCTCAGCAGCGCCAGCGCCCGCTGCCACTGCTCGCCCCTCTCGCACGCACTGATCCCAGCGCTGTAGCTGACTAGGGCTGACCCGTGGACTCCGTCCACGACATCTTTCTGGAATGGTTCTCGGAGGAACGGCGCAGATTGTACCGAAAATCTACAAACACGGCGGCGGCTCGGGCGGCGGCAGCGAGACCGCGCCTTCGTGTCCGAGCTCTTGCAGCGCTGCAGCAGCTTGGCCCAGCGCACTGCTCGTTCACCCCCCTCCTATTGAGGACAGTTTCGAAGTCTCTCGGGGATGTGCGTCGAAGTCGAAGCCCATCTGAGGCGTCTCAGGAGCGCTCGGGGAAGGGCTCGGGAGGCCATCGGGGAAAGCCACCGAAAGCGCCGGGGAGGCTCGCAAGGATCTACAGGGAGGGCCCAAGAGAGCTTCAAGAAAATTTGAAATCCAGTGAACTCTTAAGAGAAACCGCTGTTGGGTCGGCCATCACCTCCGGGCGCGCCTTGATGGTGCGATCCAGTCGCATCACCGCCAACGGGAGGGTTTGTTCGCCATGTCCCATTCTGTTCGCCCAGAGGGTCTGTGGAGGCCTTCGGGCGAACAGAACGGGACAGGGCAAGGAATGGGGAAGACATGTCCGAATCTCCTGGGCCCCCCAGATGCTCGTCCGAAGAATGCGGAGAGGTCCCAGGGTCATATCAATTGGCTGCTGTCCCAGGGGTCCGGTCTGCTTGGCCCGAAGAGTTTGCCAAGGCCCCTGGGGGAACAGAATGGCACAGCATATCGGGCAAAGGGGGGCGGTAGCTGGCCTGTCAGACCCGGCGTTCGTCTTCTGCCCAAGCGGCGCGGGGCCCACGGGCCCCAGGGTTGGCGTCCCGCTGGGATTCCTCTTGTTCGCCCACAGGGTTGGAGGAGGCCTCCAGGCGAACAGAATGGGGCAGGACAATGAATGTGGGAGACTTGTCGCAAGCTCCCAGCCCCCCCAAGTGTGCGCCCGAAGGGTGTGGGGCCGCGTTGGCTCCCTCAAAGGGCCGTCTTGGAGCCGTCTAGGCCCGTCTTGAGGGCGCCGTTTGCCCTGATGGGGCCGTCTTGGTTCGTCGTGGGCCCCTCATGGGCGCGTCCGTAGGCCGTCCTGGGCCCATCGGGGTCCTCGTGGGGCTGTCTTGGAGCCGTCTGGGACCGTGAGGAGGCCGCCTTGGAGTCGTCTTGGGCCCCTCCTGTGCGCCTCCTTGGGCCGTCCTGGGCCCAGCAGGGGCCGTGTTGGCACCCTCTTGGGGCTGTCTTGGAGCCGTCTTGAGCCGTCGCAGCGCGCCTTGGGTTGTGCTGGGTCCGTCTTGGCCCGTCTTGGGGCCTTCCTGGGCGGTTCCTCGGACCCTCCTGGGACTTTCTGGGGCCTCTTGGTGCATCGGACCGCCGAAACGGCGGGAAACGCAAAGGGTGTAACAGTAAACAATGGAAAATTAACGATTTTTGCCAGCTGGGACTCTCTTGCCATCTTGGCCCGTCTTGAGGCCCCGAACGGGCGCGTCCTTGGGCCGTCCTTGGCGCACCTTCCTGGGACCGTCTTGGAATCGTCTTGGGCCGTCTTGAGCGCGCCGTGGGCCGTCCTGGGCCGGTCTGGGGCCGTGTTGGCACCCCCGCGGCGAGGAAGCTCGGAGGAGGGCTCGAGGCCTCGTCGGGGCCATTTTGGAAGCTGTTGGGGCCTCTGTAAGGGCCTCGTTTGGGCTCCTTGGGAGCCTCCTGGGGCCTCTTCGGGGGATTCTTGGCGGCCCCTTGGGGCCTCTTGGGGGCCTGTTTGGGCCTCCTGGCGCCCTCTCGGGGCGGGAGGCTCGGATTTTCGGTCCGTGGTCCCCCTCTTGGCCCCCTCTTGGGCCTGTCTTCGGGCCCTCGTGGGCCGTCTTGAGCGTCTCTTGGGTCGTCTTGGGGCCCTCTTGGGCTGTCTTGGGGCGCTCTTGGAAACCTCTTGGGCCGTTCTGGGGCGCTCTTGGAGGCCTCTTGGGCCGTCTTCGAGCGTCGGAAAGCGGAAAAGGCGAGAAGGCCAAAATCCTTCCAAAACCGTCGTAAAGCGGACGATTTTGAGGCCCAAAACCGTCCAAAACCTCCTGAGGCGGTCCCCTCGTCCGCCCCCCTCGCTTCGAAGCAGTTTTTAAGCCCCGTGGCACCTCTTGGGGATCTCTTTTGGGCTCCTGGGGGCCTCTTGGGCCTCCACTGGATTCGCTGCCCTCGGTCGGCAATCGTCGATCCTACGACGACTCTCCCCAACGGAGAAACATCGAAGGCCCTCGGAGCGTCCAACATTGTTCTTTTGTGCCTTCGATATGCCGGTCGCCTCTCGTCCGCTCCCCCCCTCCTGGAAGCAATTCTGAGGCCACTTAGGGCTTCGTGGGGGCCGTTTCGGGATCTCTTGGGGCGTTTTTGCCTGCGATATGCCTGTCGCCTCTCGTCCGCTCCTCCGCTCTCGGAGGGAATTCTGAAGGCACTGAAGGCTTCGTGGGGGCCGTTTCGGAGCCTCTTCGGCCTTCTTTTGGGCCTTCCGGGGGGGCTCTTAGGGCCCTCTCGGGCCGTCTTGGGTGCCTCTTGGGCCGTCTTGGGGCCGTCTGAGACTTGCCTCGGCGCCTCTTGGGCTGTCTTGGGCCGTCTTGGGCCGCTCCTGGGGCCGTCTTGGGTGCCTCTCGGGCCGCCTTGGGCGCCTCCTGGGCCGTCCTGGAGCCGTCCTGGGGCGTCTTGGGACCGTCTGGGGGCCCTCCTGGCCCGTCTTGGGGCTCTCTTGGGGTCCTCTTCGGCCGTCTTGGAGCGGTCGGGGGAACTTCTTGGGCCGTCTTGGAGCGTCGGGAAGCCGAAGAGGCGAGGAGGCCGAAAACATAGAAAAACACGCAAGAAATCGATGATTTCTGTCGCTCGGGGCCCTCTTGGGAGGCCTCTTGGGAGGCCTCTTCGGGCGTCTTGGACGCCTCTTGGGCCGCCTGGGGCGAATCTCGGGCGTCTTGGGCCCATCTTTAAGCGTGCCGGAGCTCTCCGGGGCCGTCTTGGGGGCTTCTGGGGGCCCTCTCGACATGTCCTGGGGCCTGCCTGGGCGGCCCGGGGCGGCCCGGGGCCAGCCCGGGGCGGTTTTGAGACATTGGAGCCTGCGCCCTTCTGGCACGCACTGGGCCCTGCAATGTAGTAGAGACTAGTGTCAACCCGTGGATTAAATCCACGGTGTGCTAAACCTGGGACTCGCACGCCGTGGGTGAACAACTCATCGAAGTTGAACTGCTCGGGCGTCCCTGGGCCAGTGTCGGAACCGTCTTGGGGCCGTCGCCCAGAGGGCACGAAGAGGGCCCCCAGAGGGCCCTAATCGACCCCAAGAGGGCCCCAGGACGCCGCTGGGCGTGGGCCCACCATTCTGCCACGAGAGACCTTTTTGTGGCAGAATGCACCTGGCCCTGTCTTGCAGGCGCCCGAGTGCTCCAAGATGGCCGCAGGAGCGCCCCCAGGGGACCCCAAGAGGGCCCCAAACCGCATGTACTTGATATGTTTCTTGGGCTTACGAGATGGGCACCCAAGTACATACGTCATGGGGCCTTGTCGGGGCCCACTTGGGGCCCTCCTGGCCCCCTCGTGTGGCCTCTCGAGTGTTCCCACGATGTCCTGGCCCCCTCTTGGTGCCGCCGTGGGCGCCTGAGGAAGCGTCTTGGGACGATCTTGGGGGCCTGTCTGGCCGTCTTGGACGCTTCGAAAACGAAAAGCACGGGAACTCCTGAAATGCACGCTTTCCGTAAGGATTGGGACTGGGGATCTCTCTGGAGCCCACTTGGTGCATTTTGGTGGCCTCTTGGGCCGTCGGGCGGCTGTCTTGGGCGTCTTCGAGCGCTCGGGGCCCATCTCGGAAGCCCTCTTGGACGGTCTTCGGCCGTCTTCGGCCCCTCTTTGGGGCCTACGGGGGCTCCGAGCGCCTGTCCGCAGCGGGCCGAGCCAGACCGAGCCAGGCCCAGTCTTTTCGCACGCGCTGACTCCTGTACAATAGTATGGGAGAAGACTAGGGCTGACCCGCGGCCTTCTGGCCGCGGAATCTGCCCGCCATGGCGTGGACGTGGAAGTCGAGGAGCGTCTTTGGGGACTCGCGGGTGAAGGGAGGTTGGAGAGGACAGCGTGGTAGAAGAGAATAAGGCTGACCCGTGGACTCCGCCCACGACATCTTTCTGGAATGGCTCGCGGATGAATGCCGGAGATTTCGCGGAAAACCTAAAGCACAGCGGCGGCCGGGTCGGCGGTAGCGAGACCGCGCCTTCGTGTCCGAGCTCTAGCAGCGCTCCAACAGCTTGGCCGTCGCGGGGCCGCCGTCGTCGGCGTCGTTGTCGTCGCCGCCGTGATGCCGCCGTCGTACCCGTCGTAGTCGGCGTCGTTGTCGTGGTGGTGGTGGTCGTCGGCGTCGTGGGTTGTGGGCACCGACGTCGGTAGGACTGGCCCGTGAACTCCGTCCACGAAATCTGCACGAACTGGCATTTGATTGCGGGGCCTGGCCTCGCATTCCGAGCATGCTACTGCGTGCTGCTGCTTGCGGCCGCTTTGCGTTCTCTTGGTAGTGCTTGAGGCCGCTGCTGCGTGTTATTGTTGCTTGTGGCTGCAGTTTGTTGCTGATGGCCAGTTCCGCTTGGTGCGTGCTTCTACCCGCCGCTGCTTGCTGCTGCTGTGTGCCGTCGCTGCTGCTGTCTGCTCCGTGCCCATGGAAGAGATTGATGCTAACCCCGGGGCACTCGGAATGTCGCACGATGGACTGTGCATTGGGGGCTCACTGTGGACGCGCAGGGAGCCGCGTACTTTTGGGCGCCGTCTCCGCGCCCCTCTGTGATCAGACTGTGTTGGGTCTGCGCTCCCTGGAGGCCTCTGGAGTATCTCGCCCCACTTGGGCGGCAGCGGCGGAGGGCGCCCTGGAGCTGGGAGGCAGTAGGAAAGGGAAGTAGCGCCCATGTTTCTGTTCAGTACTCGGCGCTCTTTCGATCGCGCCCGCACCCACGGAGAGCAAACACTCCCTATGCGGCCACTGATGGTGGGCACCTTCTTCTCCTCGGGAACCGTTTGGGGGCCTCTCGGGGTTGCTTTTCAGCCTTCTGGGGGCCTTCGGGGGCCCCATTGGCTGTCTTGCGGCCTCCTGGGGGCCTCTTGGGGCCCGATTGGGCCGTCTTGGGTGCCCCCTGGGCCGTCTTGGGGGCGTTTGAGGCTGTGTTGGACGCCTCTTGGGGCAGGCTTGGGGCCGTCTTGAGGCCGTCCTGGGCCGCTCTTGGGGCTGCCTTGGGTGACTCTTGGGCAGTCGTGAGCGCCTCGGGAGCGGTCCTGGGGCCGTCTTGGGCCAACCTGGGGCCGTATTGGGCCTTCTTGGGCGCTCCTGAGTTGTCTTGTGGCGATCTTGGGGGCGTGAATTGTCCTCTTGGACGCGTTGAAAACGAAACGCACGGGAATTGCGACAATGTTTGGAAGAGATGACACCGGGGCCTGGTGGGTCTCCGTTGGGACCGTCTTGGAAGATCGTTCGGCCGTCTTGGGAGTCCCTGGAACCGTCTTGAGGGTCTCTGGGGCCGTTGTAGAGGCTCTCCTGGGAGCTCCTGGGGTGGGTTGGGGGTCTTTTGGCCGCAGATGCGATCGTAAGAAATAAGAGGCGCCGACGCCGCGGGCCTGGCGGGCGCGGACCCACACGCGCTGAGTCTGGCATGGGCCCATCGGAGCGCGGAAAACAACTCCTTCGGGCGTGCGATGGGCCTCTCGCCTCTCGTCCGCTGCCCGTGTCTTGAGAGCAGCGTTGACGCCCTTCTGGGGGGCCACCTGCCTCTTGGGGTCTTCTCTGCCTCTTGGGAGCTTCTCGGGCCGTCTTGGGCACCTCCTGGGTCGTCTTGGAGCGGTCCTGGGGCGTCTTGGGGCCCTCTGGGGGGGCTTTCGGGGCCGTCTTCGGGCAAGCTTAGAGGGTAGCAGGGCCGACGTGGGCGTTGTGAAAACGAGAAGCGCGAGAATGCTACAAATGTACGTTTTCCGCACGAATTGGGACGATGTTTACTTCTTGGGGCCCTCTTGGAAGCTTTCTTCGAGACCGCTGGGGGCGAAATGGAGGCCCCTTGGGCGGCCTTGGGGCCCTCCCGAGCGTATGGAAGCCGTCTTGAGGCCGTGTGAGGCCTTCTGGGGGCCACCGTAAGCCATCTCAGGGTTACCCTGCGGCCCTCCGAAGGCGTCCCGGGGCTCCGGGGGCCGCCCCAGGGGGCCGCACAGGAGCGCGCCCGTGCCAGTTGGCACGATTTTGAGTCATTGGGTCCCCCGCCTCTCCCGCACGCGGCGCCGTTGGCGTTGTAGTGTAGATGACGTCGGGCTCCACTTTCGCGTCCCACATCTCGCTCAGCACCGACAGTGCGTGTTGCCATTGCCCGCCTGTTCTGCATGCGCTGGCAGTCGCAATGTAGTGACGTGTGAAGAATTGCACACCTAATTGAATTCCTTCGTGGAGCAACTGCAATGCTGCGCTCCATTGCTTTATCCGACCGCACCTCTTAATCGACACTTCAATGGAAACAGCGCCTTCTCGAGACCCTCGACCGATGTATAGCATCCGAAGAGGTGGGTCCAAAAAGCATGGCACCACGGCTGCTTGAGCGTAGAGTGGTTCAAGTCGAAACACTTGAGCCCTCCTCCCCCACTCCCTCCTCCTCCTCCTCCTCCTCCTCCTCCTCCTCCTCCTCCTCCTCCTCTCCTCCTCCTCCTCCTCCTCCTCCTCCTCCCCCTCTTCCTCCTCCTCTCATCCACCTCCTCCTCCTCCCTTCTTCTCCTCCCTTCTTCTCCTCCTCCTCCTCCTCCTTCTCCTCCTCCTCCTCCTCCTCCTCACCCGACTCCCTCCTCCTCCTCCTCCTCCTCCTCCTTCTCCTCCTCCTCCTCCTCCTCCCTCCCTCCTCGAGGGAGGAGTCTTCGATCAATCAATCTTTTTGCAATTGGCCCCGAAGCTTCTGTCTCGGAAATGCTCCTGGGGCTCAGATCCCTGAACTGTCCCAAGCCTCGCGTGGGGCCCTCCGCGACCGTCAGGCCCGCCTATCGGCGCTCGCCTGGCAGCAGGGGCGTGGACCCTGGGAGGCGGCCAGGGGGTCTGCACGTGGTGGACCTCGAGAAGCTATGTGGGGCGTTCCAAGAAGGGCCTTGCCTTGCCTTCGAGGGTCGAGTTGTCGTCTCTTCCGCGGCGGAAGGCGGCGGAAGGGCGGCGGAAGGTCGGCGGAAGTAGAACGAGGCCGCCTCCAACGGCGGAGGCTGGCGGAAGGACGGCGGAAGGCGGCGGAAGTAAAAAATGCGCCCCCAAGTGATGAAAACGTTTTTGGGTTCAGGTTTTCGGAATCTCCGATGTCAGCATGGGGAGAGAAGGGCATATCCACTCAACACCGGTCACCGGGCCCCTGGGTCCATCTGGTGCAATTTGTCCCCCCGATCCGTTTGTGATGGTCCAACGTGAAAAAATGAAAAACACTTCTCAGACACAGAACCTCGAAACTCTTCCTCCCCCTCCTGCTCGCCAGAACCAGAACTGGGCCACATCATACTACCAGCTGGCTCCAACTTTGACCCTTCGTGGACAGCCGATGCGATCTGGATTTCTTGGCCAGGGGCAGCGCCAGAAGCGCCGCCAAGGGCATCCAGCGCCGCTGCATAAAATTCCACAGACTTTTTCAAGTTTATTTTGCGTGTGCCCCGATGTACACTTTCGTAGCCGACAGCCGATCCCATCCGATCCTCCCTGAAGACGAAGCCAGGGCGAGGACAAAATCGGGCGAGAATAAATCGAGAATCTCCGAGATCTGGCGGTTCTGAAAGATGTATCAAGCGCCGCGGCCTTCTCAGAGCGTTCTGGAACGCTCTGAGAGCGTTCTGGAACACTCGGGAACGGATTGATCATCGTCCCCAGATTCCCGACATCGGGATTGTTTCACAACGTCGACCCCCAGAGGTCTGGACACCTTCCCGGGACCGGCCCCGAGGCCTGGCGAGGTGCTTTTTGACGGTCTCGAGGCCCGGCGAGGGCCCCCAGAGGCCCAAAGTGGGGCGATCCAAGCGAGGGGGCCCGGGTCCTGTGCAGCTCCTTCCGAGTCGGGTCGGACGTCGCTGGTTCTCTGCGGGCTTCCCTGAAGGGGCCCCAGGACACACAAATAAATACACACAAAAAAAAGTTCCCCGTATCTCTCCATATTTTTAAAGCTTTCGTGTCCCCCCCACTTCCCATATCTTCCCATCTTTTCTAGGGAGTGGACGATTCACTGCGCCCGCGCGTTTTTTCCCCTCCTGATTCCCAGCCCCTGCACCGATCGTTCCGAGAGGCGGGCCCCGCCCATGGGGCGGGCCCGCCCCGCCCCATGGGCGGGCGCCCCCGCGAGGCGGGGCGGGCCCCGACCATGGGGCGGGCCCCCCGAGGCACCCCCGCGAGGCGGGCCCCGCCCATGGGGCCCCGCCCCCCGCGAGGCGGGCCCCGCCCCGGGGGGCGGGCCCCCCGAGAGGCGCGCCCGCGTCCCCGGCGCCCGGCTGCAGCAGCCAGGAGAGGGGCGTCTCGAAGAGGGGGCAGGCCGCCGGCCCCGCCGCGCGCGGGCGCCGCAGGCATCGGCACCGCCACCCCTTCGCGGGGGGCCTCCGACGGCCTCCTCCGCGGGGCCCGTGGGAGATCTCAGGAGACCGACGTCGCCGTCGCCGTCGCCGTCGCCGTCGCCGTCGTCATCACCATCATCATCATCTTCATCATCATCATCATCATCATCATCATCATCATCATCAGCAGCAGCAGCATCATCATCATCATCATCAGCAGCAGCAGCATCATCATCATCATCACCATCGTCATCATCATCATCATCATCATCATCATCATCATCATCATCATCGTCGTCATCATCATCATCATCATCATCATCCTCACCATCATCAGCATCACCATCATCGTCATCATCCTCATTATCCTCATCATAAGCATCAGCAGCAGCATTATCATCGTCATCATCATGATCCTCATCCTCATCCTCATCATCATTATCATCCTCAGCATCATCATCCTCATCATCAGCATCATCATCATGGTCATGGTCATGATCATCATGATCATGATCATGATCATCATCATCATCATCATCATCAGCAGCAGCAGCACGATCACCACCACCATCACCATCATCATCAGCATCAGCAGCATCACCATCGCCACTACCACCAAATCATCACATCGTCATCATCACCATCAGCAGCATCATCATTATCATCACCAACATCACCATCAGCATCATGATCATAATCATCGTCAGCATCATCATCATTATCAGCAGCAGCATCATCGCCATCGTCAACATCATCATCATCATCATCATCATCAGCATCATCATCATTATCATCATCATCATCATCATCATCATCATCATCATCATCATACGCATCATCATCAGCGTCGTCGTCGTTGACTGTCCTGGCCGCCACCACCGCCGTCGTCTGAGCCGTCGTCGTCGTAGTCGAGATTATTGGCGTCGTCGTTATGGTCGCCGTGGACGTCGTCGTAGTCGGAGAGGAGAGACGTCGTCGTGATCGTCGTCGTATCGTCTCGATCGTCGATGTCGTCGTCGTCGGTGGGAGGATGCATCTGGCAGAAGCTTCCAGTACTTACTTATGGGACGTGTTCGGTGGTGTCTGGGAAGGAAGAGAGACTAGAAGGGGGAGAGGGGGGGATGAGGAAAATGGGGGGAGGATGAGGAAACCCATGAGGTGGGGGAGAGGGAGGAAGAGGATGCAGGAGGGAGAGGTGAGGAAGAGGAGCCCTCCTCGTCATCAGTATCTCTCCAAGCCTCCTCCCCTCCCCCTTCCCCTCCCCTCTCCCTTCCCCTCCTTCTCCTCCTCCTCCTCCTCCTCCTCCTCCTCTTTCTCCACCCCTCTTCTTGATCAGGGACTCACCCCTCTGGCACCACCAGACGTGACGTTAGGTAGGACAGGGCGGGTGCGCCGCCTACGACGTCCTCACCGGTTAAGACCTTGAAACCTGACAGTTCGAACATTGACATGGGCCCTCGACTCTGCGCCGCGCACGCACGCACACGACATCACCACGTTCAAGAGTCACACGGACGAGGGACGAGTCGCGGTCAAAATGGGGCTCCCGCCCTGGCGCGAAGCACACTCGTCTTAAACCCTTTGAACAATTACACGGCGGTTCCTCGTCAAACTGGGTCCCTCGCCTGTCACTCCTGTACAGCGCTGTTGCCGCTTGCCGGAGCCCCTGAGACAGCGTGCTCAAAGAAGCCCAGAGAGCTGTGAGGGTGCCAGGCGTGGCACGCGCCGCGCAGGGAGGGCGGGCTCAGGGGCATCCGGTCCAACTGCAGTTGGCGACCCTGACGAATACACCCCGTTGTCATCTGTTGGCGGCGCGCACAAGGGGGGGGAGGAACAGGGAGGGGACTACCGCACGTCTAAGCTTGTGCAACGGCTCAACGCATCCAAGGCGGCTCCTTTTTTAAAGTGTGGCCCTCGCCTGAGTCACCGCCCAAATGCGTGACCAAACACACACACACAAGCGCCGTGCAGGTGATGCACGGCTGGGGGGGGCCGGCGGTCGCTGGGCGCTTCCTGGAGCAGTGTGGCCCTGGACCGTCGCACTCCGGTCACGCCCCCTCAAGAACACGAAGCCCTCGGCCAGCCCCAACGCCCGGAACTTCCAAAGGTGCTCTCCCCAGGGTGCACAACAGCATCCCACAAACACGACAAACACCAGTGCGCCCTCACCGACCTGACCGCGATCTGATCGTGGGCGCGCAAACATGGATCGGGGTAGGTGCCCTCCCCAAAATGCGGCCGGTGCCGCCTCGCTCGACGACGGAAATCCGCGATTCCCCATGGAAACGGGACCTGTCACTAATCCACGCCCCCGTAATCCACGTTTGCGATCGCCTGATCTTATACCTCGGTCCGACAGTAGCTCAAAGCCTCGAGGGCAATATCTTCCCGAACGGGGCTCCCGCCCGAATCCGAGGGCCCAGCCTCGCCCTCTTAACGGGGGGAGGGCGCTTAGCGCTGTGAGAAAGAACGCCTCTAGTGGGTTATCTATTCGTTGGACAGGAGAGTGCTTTGCAGAATCGTTCATACATCGTTGGTTTACTCTCCTGCTCCTTCTCCTCCTCCTCCTCCTCCTCCTGTTCCCCTTCTCCTTCTCCTCCTCCTCCTCCTCCTCCTCCTCCTCCTCCTTCTCCTTCCCCCACCCGCTCCCACGCATGCGCGGGAGGGGGCGCAGAGGAGGAGGAGGAGGAGGAGGTAGAGGATGACGTTGAGGCAGATGAGGAGGAGCTGGAAGACAGCATGGAGGGGGAGGAGGAGAAGGAGGAAAGAAACTGTTTGTCGAACGTGTGGGAGATCCAGAGGCTGTGGTGGATGGCGCTAGCTAGGCTTAGGAGAGTCTCAAGTGTCACAAGAAGGAGCCAAAAGGTAAGGAGGCAAGATGGAGCCAAAAGGTGAGGAGGGACAAGGAAGAGGTTGATCTGCTCTTGTTTCTCGCTGGGGGAGTCTTAGAGGATTACGGCTCTCCTCGACGCCTTGCCAAGGCTCTGAACTTGTCTTGGGCGGGAGGGGGGTCTTGAAGACTTGCGACGAGACCCATGCAAACCAGCACAAATATTTGCTGCCAAAGGCCAGCAAAGGGTCCTTGGATCGGCGCTGGACCCCTTACGTAGCGTAGAAGAAACGGGTCAGGAAAGGGCTCCCAGAAGCTTTGTACCCATTTCGGCCCCCCGGGGCCCTCCATGGGCCCTGGACCGTCAAAAAACGACTAGGGATGAAGGACTGGTCCCGATGGCAGCCCGGGTCTGGGACCCGTTTGCGTCAGGAGCTTCCTTCACGGCAACCGCCTCCCGTGGGGCACGGATCGCGCCCGTGGTTTGCGCCTCAAGCGCCGCCGGGAGGTCTCAGCGCCGACCCAAGAAATAGATGCGGACCTCCGGAGGTCTATGCTGCAGTGGGGGCGCGGTCATGCTGTCGTGCTGGTGCGTGGTGGGCCAGAACGGGCGGCGCGACACTCTAAGCAAACGCTCCTGACCGTACAACTGTTTTCCTTCGAGAGGATGAGTTTTGGCAAGGCTCCCGAGGCTTCCGATATCGACGAGGGGCTCCGAGATCCAGGCGCCGGGCCAAACGAAGAACAACTCATTGACACCGACCCAGGAGGATCAGCTACGCGAGCAGATTGGAACGGGCCCGTGGAACACGTCCCCTGCTTCCTCGCCAGGCGGGCTCCTCTCCCTGTGTACGGTGCCTCCTCTTTTACAGTGCTAGTGGAGATCTGGGGAGGCTGGCGACGAGCAGCAGGAGGTTAGCAAGGAGCGGAGGGAGGAGAGGCGGGAGAGGGGGGCCGCCCTCCGCGCCACCTCCTCCCCCTCCTCCTCCTCCTCCTCCTCCTCTTCCTCCTCCTCCTCCTTCTCCTTCTGGCCCCCCCCCACGTGTTCTGATGCTTCCCCCCTCTCCTCTCTCTCTCTCTCTTTTTTTTTTTCTCTCTCTCTCTCTCTCTCTCTCCCCTCTGATGCTTCCTCTCTCTCTCTCTTTCCCTCTCTCTGTTTCTCTCTCCTGCTGCTGCCTCCGTTCTCCCCTCTGATGCGCCCTGTCTCTCCCTGCCACTATCTCTCCTTCCGTCTTCCTGCCCTCCTGTCCCTCGCTCCTCCTGAGCAACTCATCCCCCATCATCTGACGCAGCATCATCTTCTGCACCTCCTCATCATCCCCGCCCGTCTCCATCCTCTGCCTCTCCATCCTTATATTCCAGATCTGCCCCGCCCCTTTCCTCTCCACGCTTCTCTCCTCCTCCAACCTTCTCACCTCACCCCCCCGACTGCCTCGTCTCCTCCTCCTCCTGGTCCTCCGTTCGCCTTGGTCAGGCTCCTCTTCCTCCTGCCCTCTGCTGCTGCTCCTTCACTTCTTCGCCTTCCTTCGGCTAGTGCCATCGTGCCTCCATGAAGAAGGAACAGTGAGGAACGAAGGAGCTTTTCTGGCCATGGCGGGCCTAGGTCACAAACAGGTTCAACTACAAACCAGTCTAAGGAATGGCCCGGAAACCCGAGACTCTCATGGGCAAGAAACGGCCCTCATTTCAACGTCATGACTACCAAGGCAAGGAACGGCCTATCCCTACGCTTTTCTCATGTTCCTTCCCGGTGCTTCTCCTCCTCCACTCCTCCTCGTCTCATCCTCCTCCTCCTCGTCCTCCTCCCCCTCCTCCTCCTCCTCCTCCTCCTCCTCCCCCTCCTCCTCCTCTCTCCTCCTCTTTTTTGTCGGGAGGCAACGTAGTGCCTCCAAGAAGTGTCCTCACAAGCTCAGGCGCCGCGCCTTATCTGGCAACGTAATGCCTCCTCTCTCCTCCTCTCTCCTTCTCTCTGCTCCTCTCTCCTCCTCTCTCCTCCTCTCTCCTCTCTCCTCTCTCCTCTCTCCGCTCTCCGCTCTCCTCTCTCCTCTTCCTCTCTCCTCCTCCTCCTCCCCTCCTCCTCCTCCTCCTTTCTCCTCTCTCCTCCTCCTCTCCTCTCCTCCTCCTCCTCCTCCTCCTCCTCCTCCTCCACCTCCTCCTCCTCTCCTCCTCCTCCTCTCCTCCTCCTCCTCCTCCTCCTCGTCCTCCTCCTCCTCCTCCTCCTCCTCCTCCTCCTCCTCCTCCTCCCCTCCCCTCCTCTCCTCTCTCCTCTCTCCTCCTCCTCCTCTCCCCTCCTCCTCCTCCTCCTCCTCCTCCTCCTCCTCGTCCTCCTCCTCCTCCTCTCCTCCTCCTCCTCCTCCTCCTCCTCCTCTCCTTCTCCTCCTCCCTCCTCCTCCTTCTCTCCTTCTCCTCCTCCTCCTCCTCCTCCTCCTCCTCCTCCTCCTCCTCCTCCTCCTCCTCCTCCTTCCTCACCCGCAGGAGCAGCGCTCCTGGGTAAACTTACGATGCGAGAGGAACAACTCATGTCCCATCCCCCGCGAGCCTCCTTCGATCTGGCCCCCGCCTCCGCCTCCTCCTCCTCCTGTTCTTGTTTCTTCGCCCTAATAAGCAACCTGTGCGCGGTGGCGGGGCGGGCCGAAACCCAGCTCGATCCGCCGCCCCTGGTTGATTCATCACAGGGGTGCCCAGCGTGCTAGTCCCTTTCGCTTTTGATTTTGGTTCTTTTCCAAAAGAGCTCCCCCTAGGGTTTCGGCCCGTCCCGCCGGAGATGCGCAACAGGTGGTTGCAAAGGTTTTTTCGGCTCCAGACGGCTCCAAGATGGCCGCCAAGATGGCCAAGATGGCCTTCAGGTTCGCCCAAGATGGTCCAAGATGGCCTCCAAGAAGGCCCAGGAGAGTCCAAGATGCCTCCAAGCTCGCACAAGAAACCTCTCAGACGGCTCAAGACGGCCCCAGAGGCCTCCAAGAGGCCTCCAAGACGGCCCAAGAGGCCTCCAAGAGCTCAACCGGGAAGGCCCGAAGAGGCCAAAATCATTGTTTGTCCTTCGGAGTTGGAAGGTTTTTTGCATTTTCTTCGTTTCAGCGCTCCGACGGCCCAAGACGGCCCAAGAGGTCCCAAACATCGCCCCAAGAGCGCCAAAGAGACCTCCAAGATGGCCCCATGACAGGCCAAGAGGCCCCCAAGAGGGCCCCAACAATACCCCAAGACGGCCCAAGAGATGGCCTCCAAGACGGCCAGGACGGCCTCCAGGATGCCTCCAAAACGGCCAAGAAGGCCTTGAAGACGGCGAAGATGGCCCTAAGACGTACCCAAGACGGTCCCAGATGGCCTGAGGATGGCCTTAAACTGCCCAAAAGGCCCGCCAGAGGCCTCTACGACGGCCCAAGACCCCTCCAAGACGTCCTCCAGGAGGCCCGAAAGAGCGGAAACCACCAGGTCCGATAGCTCGCCCGACTCCGTGTTCCCCGAAGGCTTTCGAAACCCACTCAGGGAACGCGTGGTCCGATAGCTTGGCCAAGCTCAAACCCAACTTTCGGCCACGCAGGCACTTCCAAAAAGGCAAGGGGCGGCGGTGATTCGCCGTAGGCGTCTTCGATAGAAGTGCTGCGCGATCTCCACGACCTCGCCGGCGGGGAGCGCGACGGTGGCGGCGTCGTCCAGGAGCTGCGTGCCTGAGCGAAGAGGAGGGCGGGAGGAGAGGTGTGGAGAAGGGGGAAGGAAAACAGAGAGTGGAGGAGAGGCAGGCCAGGTCAAGAGGCACGATGAAGAATGAGAAGGAACGCCAGGGCAAGAGACGATGGCCGGCATGATGAGGACGGAGGCGTGGAAGAGAACGATGAGGTGGACAGTGCATGAGGAAGACGAAGAGGTTCAGAGCGAAGAAGAAACGCGAGACAGCCTGGAGAGGAAGAGGAGGAGGGGCAGCAGGAGGGGGCGAGGCGGCGGCCCCTGCGACACGCCGTGCGTTGAAAGCTGATAGCGTGTGTCGCCCCAGGGGTTGCACTCGACTCGGAAAACGCATCGCGCCGGAGCCATGGAAGCACCAAGAATGCTGATTGCGCGTCGCGCCAAAGTGTGGTGGGCCAAGACCGGCGGCGCGACACGCTAAGCAGCAGCTCCGCACCGTCGAGGGAGACGAAGAGAGCGGGGGCCACGAAGGACATACGTGTGTTGGGCCGCGGAGGGCAAGGACGGGGCCACTGATGGCAGCAACGGGGCCACGAAGGGCAGCGAGGGGGCCACGAAGGGCGACAGCGGGGCCACGAAGGGCATGCATATGGGGCCACCACGGGCGCGAACGAGCGGGGGCCACGAAGGGCATACATATATGGGGCCACGAGGGGCAGCGAGGGGGCCACGAAGGGCTGCAACGGGGCCACGAAGAGGAGCGAGGGGGCCACGAAGGGCTGCAACGGGGCCACGAAGGGCAGCGAGGGAGCCACGAAGAGCTGCAACGGGGCCACGAAACAAAGCGAGGGGGCCACGAAGGGCTGCAACGGGGCCACGAAGGGCAGCGAGGAGGCCACGAAGGGCTGCAACGGGGCCACGAAGGGGAGCGAGGGGGCCACGAAGGGCTGCAACGGGGCCACGAAGGAGAGCGAGGGGGCCACGAAGGGCTGCAACGGGGCCACGAAGGGCAGCGAGGTCCCGATTCCTAGGTAATCTGTGAGGGAGTCCTCAGCGTGAGCGCGACTCCTGGGTGCCTGGGTGTCGGGAGCGCGGCGCTTGAGTAAATTGCAAGAAATTCCAACGCAAGGGCGCTATTCGCCAGTAAATTGCAAGCAAATCTCCAGCGAGAGCGCGACTCCAGAGCGCCGGGAGAAGGATTCCCAAGCGAGAGCGCGATTCCTGAATGAAATGCGAGGAAGTCTCTGGCGCGAGCGGGGGTCCTGGTTAAATTGTGAGGAAGTCTCAGGCGGGAGCCGTTGTTGTTGTTCTAATCCGGGGGCCAGGGGCGCAGTTTGAGCATCAAGACTCTCCCTGTCAAAAAACAGGGTGCGAGCGTCGAGGGGCACTTTTTGTTTAAGAAAAACAATATGCACCGGTGAGGGGGGATCAACAATAATTATTCTTCAGGAATCAGAGTTCAACCACAACAATAGCAACAATAACAACATCAACAACCACAACCACCAACAATCACAACAACAACAACAACATCACCGCCACCAACCACAACAGCAGCACCAAACACAACAACAACCACCACCACAACAACCTCAACAACAACAAAACGTGCGACGTGTTTTTTATATCGCAGCGCGAGGAGTCTGCGGACGCGACGCGGTTTGGGGACGGCCCTTCGACGACGACAAAGGCGGCGACGACGACGACGACGGTGATCGTGGCGGGGCGCTGCCGGCTGGCAGCACGCCGCCGCGGGCGCCGCAGCTGGCCAGCACGCCCAGCGCGGTGCTCTTGCCGCAGCCGTTGGCCCCAGTGACGGCGTACACGCGACCGCGGGCGGCGTCGACGTCGACGTCGACGTCGTCGTCGTCGTCGTCGTCGTCGTCGAAGGGTCGTCGAAATGCCGTTGAGGGGCCGTCGAAATGCCGTTGAGGGGCCGTCGAGGGGACGCCAGCGGCCCTCGAAGGCTTCTGAAGGGAGGCTGTCGGAGAGCCTCTGGCGCTGTGGAGACCTCTGGAGACCTGCTCCATCCTCTTCTTCTACTCCTGACTTGCTCCTCATCAGCTCTGCTCCTCTTCCTCGCTCCTCCCCCCTCCCTTCTCGCTCCTCCTTTCTCCTTCTCGCAGCTCTTCTGCCTTCCTCCTTCCTCCCTCCTCCTCCCCCCGAGCTCTCCCCCCTCCTCCTCCTCCTCCTCCTCCTCCTCCTCCTCCTCCTCCTCCTCCTCCTCCTTAGCCGTTCTGGCTAAGGTCTACTGAGCTTGCGGCAGCGAACTTCAAAACGGCGTACTGCTGCGGGCCTTCGCTCGGACTCATCGTTCGCGATCCAGGTTGAGGGACCTCATCCCTTAAGCGATCCCACTTCATGGCCACTGATGTTGCCGCTGGCTCCCCCTTGCGCGATGGCGGTGGCAGGACCCCGCAAAACCGTCGCCAGCAGACATGGCGCTGCGGCGAGTGCGGGTGCGCGAAGAACTTGGCCAAGTGGAAATGGTTTAAACATTGTTATGCGCCTGCTGGTGCTTCTTGTCCTGATGTTGTGCAGCCTGCTGTTCCTGGGGAACTTGGGCAACTGACTCGTCTTCCAGCATCCGCCTCGCCCTTCATCCTGGACCCCAGTGCGCTGGCGCCGCAGGTGGATGGCCCGAAGCTGGAGAGAAAGGCAAGAGCAACTCATTCGTCCAGGGCAAGGGCAAGGGCAAGCACGGCAAGTCTTTCGACCCTTGGTTGGAGGACGCCGCTGGAGGAGGGGGTGGCATGTCGGCGCAAGGGGCGCTCGGCACGTTGGCTCCTCCCGGGCATGCCATCCCAACCTGGAGTCGTGCTCTATGGAGGCCGTGTTCCTTCGGTGAGCGACCCGTCGGCGTTGTTTGTCGCAGAGCTGGAGATTCCCGTGGAGCTGCAGAAGAAGATGGGCAACGAATCGGAGGTTACCCGCCTCAGCGCCAACCTCAAGAGCAATCGCGTGCCTGCGCCAGTGGAGTCCCCCACCGAGGACCTGCTCGCCAAGTGCCAGCGAGCTCGACTCAAGTTGGCAGAGAAGAAGCATCGGGAATTCCAGAAGCTCGAGAACCGCAGGTCGACCATGCAGCAGAAGGAGGCCCACCTGGTCCAGCTGTCCACTGAGATGGACCAGTACGACATCCAACATGATGAACTTGCTTCCAAGGTCGCGGCTGCTCAAGTTTCTGCGGCTGCTCCTCCTGCTTCCCGGCCGAGCCTGGGCGTGGAGGACCTGCTCAAGGGTAAAAGCGAGGTGATTGACATCGACCTCGGCGGGATCGTGGACTTGCACCCCGAGTTCGAGGTCACTGCGGACGATAGGAAGGAAGCTCAGGAGCGAAAAGACCAGCTGGCAAACTCCATTCAGGCCATGGCCAGGGAGCTGTTCGGCAACGTGGTGGTGGATACCAAAGCCGTGCAGACTGCCCGCGCGGAGCAGAACAGCCGGCTGGCGCGCAGGAGGACTCGCACGGCAGAAGGTGGCCCTGGCCTAAAGGGGCCCCAGGACACACAAACAAATACACACAATCAAAATGATTCCCCATATTTTCCCATATTTTTGGGGTTTCCATCTTCCCCCCCACTTCCCATATTTTCCCGTACTTTCTGGGGAATCGACGATGAATTCTGTCTGTGCTGTTTCCCTTCCTGATGGCCCTGGTGCTGATGCCGACGCTGCTCCCGCGGAGCCCGCCGCGCACGCTCCAGACGCAGCCGCCGGTGCCGACGGTGCAGGCCGGTCCCCCCCGCGAGCCCGCCGCTCGTGGGGCCCACGGAGCAGCTGCTGCAGCCGCCGCTCCCCCAGAAGGGCGTCCTGCCTCCGGTGTGGGCACGCCTCGGACTGCTCAGTGCGCAGGAGAGGCACCCCCCTCAGGCTGCTCCGGCCGGAGGGGGGGGGGCCTTCCGATTTGTCTGCCTGCTGCTTTGTTCCCCCTCCTCCTCCTCCTCCTCCTCCTCCTCCTCCTCCTCCTCCTCCTCCTCCTCCTCCCCCTCCTCCCCCTCCTCCTCCTCCTCCTCCTCCCCCTCCTCCCCTGAGCTCATCCCTGCCCCTGCTCGCGCTCCTCGACCCCGCGAGGAGCCAGAGCGGGGACGTGGGCAGCGTCCTGGCCTCCGAGGCCAGGTGTTTGCTCCTCCGTGCGCCGCTTCCCCTGGCGCCCAGGAGCGGGGGGCAGCAGCAGGGGCACGCATCGAGCGCCGATCGGCAAAGGCGGGGTGACTCTCTCTCGGCCTCGCCTCGCCGGGGCCCCGTCTCGGGGCCCTGGGCCCCAGGAGCCGCAGGCTTCAGGACGATGCGTCTGGTGGTGCGGCAGGTAGGGGCTGCTCGTCGGGAAAAAACAATGGGGCTCGGGAGGAGTGCCCAGACCCCCGCTGGCTGTGGCGAGAAATTGCGCAGAACGGCTCTGAGCCACTTCTGGCCACCAGAGGCTCTCGCCTGGGCTCCTCGGAGAAGAAGAGGTCGAGCGGTCGGAGGGCCCACGGTGCGAGCGAAGACGCGGCGTCGGGGGTCTGGGACGGGGGAAGCGGAGAAAACAATCGGACCTTGGAGAGAACACCCTCCAAGAACATGAGACCCTCCGCCAGCCAAACTGATGAACATTCGAGGAATCCCTCCCCCAGGATGCACAAGAACAGCCAACAAGCACACAGAGCATCAAGGTAACCTCCCTGAGCCAGCTTCGGCCTTATACCCCGGTCCGACCGTAGGAGGGAGGAGGGAGGAGGAGGGAGGAGGAGAAGGAGGAGGGGGAGATGCAGGAAGAGCGAGGAGGAGGGAGCGAGGAGCGGGAGGAGCAGGAGGAGGCGGAGACGGAGCAGGAATGGGGGGGAAGGCGGAGCCGACAGCGAGGGGGATCGACAGTCGAGGCTTTGGCGTCGTCTCCGTGCCCCCTTCTGGACTCTCCTGGAGCCATCTGCGGAGACCTCCACGCTCCTCGGGTCTCCGGAAGGGGCAGAGGGTGCAGGACAAGGGGGGGGGACCGACCAGGGAGGCCCAGGGGGAGGGGGAGGCAGGAGGGGAGGGTGGGCAGGAGGAGGAGGAGGAGGACGAGCGTGGCAAGTCCCAGGAAATGGATTTCTTGGGGTGACCAACATGATGATGGGGCATGATCAGGAGGGGGGGAGGAATGGCGGTTAGAAGCAGATCAGGATGAGGATGAGGATGGTGATGCGGATGGTGACGATAATGCTGATCATGGCGGCAACGATGCTGAAGACGAGGATGGTGATGATTATACTCATGATGCGGTAGGTGATGTACAAGATGACACTGTTGATGGTGGTGGTGGTGCTGGTGGCAATAATGGTGAACATGATCACGGTGGTGACGATGATGATGGTGGTGACGCTGCTGATGGTGAGGAGGATGGAGGAGAAAAAGGGGAGCGGAGGAGGAGGAGGAGGAGGAGGAGTGGAGGAGGAGAGGGATGGGTGGACGTGAGGAGGAGGAAGAGGAGGGCGAGGAAGAGGAGGGCGGGGAGGAGAGGAGGAGGGGGAGCAGGAAGAGGAGGAGGTGCAGGCTCCAGGGGCCCCAGACAAAGACGAGGGGCTGCGAGAACGAGGCTCCAGGCCAACATAACGAGATGCGTACTCATACACGCTAGCCCAAGGCTGGCCAGCCAGCCCTGCACGCGGTGCCAGGCTGGCTCTGCGAGGAAATTGGGGTGGGCCTTTGCAGCCCGCTACCTGATGCCTGGCCAGGCGGCCATGGTCCCTGGAGCAGGCACGCAGGAGCAGGAGGAGGAGGAGGAGGAGGAGGAGGAGGAGGAGGAGAATCAGGAGGAGGAGGAGGAGGAGGAGGAGGAGGAGGACGAGGGTAATCAGGAGGAGGAGAATCAGGACGAGGAGGCGCAGGGGGCGCAGGACCAGAAGCAGAAGGACGACGAGGAAGACGACGACGACGACGACGACGCCGAGGACGACGCGGACGACGACGACGACGATGACGGCGACGACGACGACGACGGCGACGACGACGACGACGGCGACGACGACGACGACGGCGGCGACGACGACGACGAGGGGAGAGGCCGGGGCCCGCCGCGCGCCTGATGGAAGAATCCGCCGTGCCCGCCCCGCTCCGGAGGCGGGCTTCGCGCAGGCGCAGAAGGGCCTCCCCCTCCTCCTCCTCCTCCTCCTCCTCCTCCTCCTCCTCCTCCTCCTCCTCCTCCTCGCCTTCCTCCTCGTCCTCGCCCTCCTCCTCCTCCTACTCCTCCTCCTCCTCCTCGCCCACGTACTCCCTCGTCGTCGTCAAGGTCAAAGCGCATTCCAAAAGGGCTCACGCCCAGCAGCTCGAGGGACTCGAGCTCTGTCACTACCTCGGTAATCAATGCGCCGACCTTCAGGCGAAGGAGGGCGCCAAGCTAGACGCCATCCCGCCACATGTCCGTGACACGTGGGTGTCTAGGTCTAGAGAAGTAAGTGCTGTTCTCGGGCTTGTCGGAGACATGACTTGTAAGATAGGCACGTTTGATGACACCACTGGCCGTCTGCAGAATGCCTCCCAGGCCCCTGGCCCTCGGCCGTGCCGTGCGGTGCTGCCTCCTCCGGAGTCTCGTCACGTCCTGGAGTGGGATCGAGGGTCTTGGAGGTGTGCGAATTGCGCCAGACGGGCCCACAGCGATAAGGCCAAGCTGGTGTTGTCTCGTAAGTTCTGTAGGAAGGGTTTCTCCTCCCACGGAAAGTGGAAGGAAAAAGCTCGTGTCGACGGGGCTCCTTTGCAGGGGCCAAGGCGACATAAGCTGTCTCGAATAGGCCACTACACTTTCTGTCGTGAGTGCGGCGCCTTTTTGAGCGCCAGGGCTTGTGGTCTGCTCACAGGATGTCCGAAGGACCCGAGGGATCACAACGCCAAAACTCGGCGAAATCGATTGCTGGCAGGTAAGCATCCTTATAAGAATGAAAGACTGCCTGGAGAGGCGGTCGCGCTGCCGAGGACCGAGGAATTGGAGTTCCTTGAGTCGATTGGGATTGCTGCCAGAGCTTCTTCCTCCGCCGCTGGAAGCGGCGTCGAGGCCCAGTTTTCCTCTGCCGCCTCAGGCAGCGCGGAGGTCTAGCCAGGACTGTCGCAGGTGGACGCGAGGTGCTCGCCCACGCTGTGCTCGCGGGGAAACGCCCACGTACTCGTCCTCGCCCTGCCCTCCTCCTCCCCTTTTCCTTCTCCTCCTCCTCCTCCATCTCGCCACGTTCCTCCTTACCTCCTCTTCGATCTCCTCTTCTTCTTCCTCCTCCTCCTCCTCCCGTCTTCTCTGATCTTACAAGGGTGCTATCGAATATCATCAGGACGTCCTAGAATTCACAGGGGTATTAGTAACCACAGATCGGAATCCAATCACGCTGTCTAGGGTGTCCTGATACGTCTACGCATCATGAGGCCACTGTTTGTTTCTGCGCTCTGGAGGTCTGGGTCCTCGCCCTCCTCCTCGCCCCAAACCCCTCATCCCCGATTCCTTCTCCGAAACGATAACTCGTCCATGTCGCATCCCGGAGCGCGCTAGTAGAGCGGGCGAAGCATTTCGCCTGAGACGTCCTCACTATGTACGATCCGTAAGCCGAACATTTGCCAGAGCTTTACGGATGGAAGGCGGGCGGTCTTCAGAATGTCCCTTTCGCCCTAGCGCCTCGCACAGTCGTCTTCCGAAAATGAAAGAGCTTCACGTGTGGAGGGCGGGCCGTTTTCAGCATGCATGTGGTCCTGGTCTTAGCGCCACGCATCTTCCTCTTCAACAAATTGCAAGTGTCTCACCGATGGGAGGCGGGTCACTTTCAACATGTGGCTCTCGCATGAGCACCGCGCACATTCGTCTTGAGCATTTGCAAGGGTTTGGCGGGTGGAGGTCGGCTCCATTTCAAACTGTGGCTTTCGCCTCAGCGCCGCGCACTTTCGTTTTAATACATTTGCAAGCATTTCACGGATGGAGGGCGGTTTCTGTTCAACATGTGACTCTCGCCCAAGCGCCGCGCACATTAGTTTTAAGAGTTCGTAGCAGCTTCTTGTGGCTTTTGCGAACGTAGCATTTTGTTTGTGTGGCACGACGCCAGACTGCCAGGGCGCAACACTTACATTCTTTCGCGGTGTTGAAATCCCAGGAGAAGTTGCCTGGCACGGCTCAGGAAGTGAAGACGCAACAATAACGGTACATCGCGGCGTTGGAGCCCAGGGATAGTGTTCTGGCACAGAAAATGATTTTACAACGATTGTCTTCCAACGTGGCGCTTCCTTGTCCTTCCTTCTCCTGCTCCCTCCTCTCCTAAATCCTAATGTGTTTTCCTCCCTCACCTCCTCCTCATAGCATTTGCGCCTTCACCTTCTCCTGGGCCCCTGTTTCCTGTAATAAGTCCTCTACTCCTCGTGGTCCGCCGCTACTGCAGATCCTCTGGTCTTCTGCTCCAGAAGTCTCTGGAGCGATCCTTCGACCTTGCCGCCCTCGCCATTCTCCTCCCCTCCCACTCCTCCACCTCCTGCATCTTGTGCTGCTCCTCCCACACCTCCTGCTTCTCCTCCTGCTCCTCCTGCTGTTCCCCTTGCTCGGGACCGGCTTCTTAAGTCGTTTTTGTCTTTGACGGCCCCGAGGCCTGGTAAGGGCCCCTGGAGGCCGAAAATACAGTTCGACCCCCCGCCGTGCTTCCCGAGGTCTGGGGAGGAAATCCAGTCCTGGGCTCCGGAGCTTGCCCCCGAACCATGCTTCTTGGCGCTCCCAGCGCCCGTGAAGAGGCGCCAGGGGGGCCAACGGTGGCGCCGCCGGTGGGCGCCTCGTGCGCTACGGGCGGGCGTGCTGGGATTGAGCCTCAGTGCCCGCCAGCGACCGCCCATGGGCGCTTTGCCGGCGCTCCGTGAGCGGCAGCACGGCTTGCACCGCACAGCCTGCACCGCATATAGTGCGCCACGTGCGGTAGACCCGTATCATAAGGACGCGCGATAATCGGGTCGGGGGAAAGGGGGGGATAGCAAAGGGGGGGGTTGAGAATCAGCTCACGTAGCTGATTTTCCCGGCGCCTCCTGGCCCTCGGTGAGGCCGAAACCAGCTGCATGCAGCAAATTTCGTAACCCCCCCTTTCCCACCCCCCCCCTTTCGCCCGGCCCGAGATAAGGATGCAAGGGCCTTGGAAGGCCATGTCGATACTCTTGCGAGCGGGGCGCGGCCAGCGCAAGCGGCCAAGGGTGGGCCGGAGAAGAAGGATGCAAGGTTGACCTTGGAAAGTCGGTCATCCTTACTGTGCGGGTTGGCTGCAGCTTGCGCCACGTAGCATAGCTTGCACCGCACAGCTTGTTTCACATCGCTTGCACCGCACGGCTGGCACATCCACGGCGCAAGAGCTCACTGCTTCGGCCCACGCTGGCCACCCACGCGGATCTCGCGCCGGCGCCCGCGCATGAGCTCCGGGATGCGGACGCGCGCCTGCCCGCGGGCCTCGGCGGAAGTTGCCAGCCCCGCCGTGAGGAGGAGGGTGAGGGCTGAGATGAAGCGACAGCGGGCGGAGGAAGATGAGGAGGAGGAGAAGGAGGAGGAGGAGGAATGGAAGAAGAGGAGGAAGGGAAGAGGAGACGGGGGAGGATAAGGAGGACGAGGAGGAGCAGGAGGAGAATGAGGAGGAGGATAAGGAGGAGGAACAGGAGGAGGAGGAGGAAGAGGAGCACGAGGAAGATAAGGAGGACGCAGGACCCAGCATAGAACGGCGAAGCATCCAAGGACGCGATGACGACTATATAGTACTGGAGGAATGGGGTGATGACGCTCCAACCTTCGGAGAAAACCAGGCAATTACGGATTAGACTGGACGAACCTGATCCCAGTTGCTGGGTGCCTGCCTTCAGAGAGCCAGTCCCTGGCTCGCCGGCGGGCAAAGTTGGGGGGGTTCGCGGGGCAGGGGTCACCAAGGGCCTCGATCTTGGCCGAGCCCTAAGCAACTCGGGCCCCGCGAAGCCCACAAAACAGGAAGGACCCTGCCCTGTGAACATGGTGCCCGTCGCACACGAGTAGACTCCCTCCCGCCTGCGCACCCAAACTGGCAGCCGCAGCGGCATAGGCAGCCTCACCCTCCCCCTCGGCATGCTGGCGCCAGCCGAGCCGCTCGGCAAGAACAGCGAGCTGGCGCAGCATCGGCACGGGCTCACACCTATATAGCCCCTGGCTTGAGCAAAGACTTGCACTGGCCGGTGCCCGAGCAACCGCCAAACATTGCCTGCACTGCAACGCCGAGGGACCAAGAGCCAGGGGCACGATATCGTGAACAGCAATGACCAGCCTCGGCCTTTCCTCCTTGGGCGGCTGTGGAGGGGCTGGGGCAGCACCAGAAACATCTGGCCGAACACAAGGAATTTGAACCGCTTGGCCAGAAACTGGCATGACAACTTGCATTCTATAACGGCCTCCTGGAGGGACGCGGCCGCAACGTCGGCAACAGCAACATCAAGGGCTCCGAGCTTGGCGAAGCAATCCGCCTAAGCGGTACCCATGGACCTCCAAATTTCGCCAGCACGCGCTCCTTGCTCAATCAACCTCTCCAAACAAAGGTGCGCAGGAGTCCAGTGGAACTCGTGGCGCATAGCATGGCGAGCACAAACACGAAATATGCAGCGCCAAATCGACGCGTGCGGGGCAAGGCCATGCTCAAGGTTGGGATCCGAAGCTTGCCCCTCGTAAACCAACGAAAAGCGATCACTAATTATCACGGGAGGCTGGTCTCCAGCAGGCCCCAGGGAAACAGCATCGAGCCCAGCCCACCGTTCGGACCGCGGGACCGACTGGAAGCGCCCTGGGAGCCCGCCGAACCTGGCTCTCAAGGGCCAGCCGTCCTCGGAAATCTCGACAATTCTCCAGCCACATCGAAAGGCTTCGGGTACCGCACTGTGCAGCCCCGACCCGTCAGTGAACCTATCTCTATCCCAGGGACCGTCCGCGAGACCACAGGTGAGCACCAGCGGCCGAGCTAAGGGAGGGGGCAATTGGATGTGGAGCGAGGGAAGCCCGCGGAGGAGAGGAACGCGATCCAAATCAGGAGGACCGATGTTGACATCGTACCCTTTCTCCCGCAAGGCCTGTCTAGGCGCCCAAACAGCTTCGGGAAACCCCATGCTGCCCTCCTCCTCCTCCTCCTCCTCCTCCCCAGACACGAAGGCACACTAGCAATCATAGAGTTGGTGGCCCAATGTGCCGTGGGGGGCCTGGCAGAAAGTGCAAGCAGCAGTCGGGACCAGCCCAGCCGCATGCTTGCGAGCTGGTGGCCACAACCCTCCAGACCAGAGCGCACGGAGCGACCCCTGCGGGCCACCCGCGGGGAGGGCCAGAATCGCGAGGCGCATCGCTCGAGCCCAACAGTACTCGGAGCCCGTCGCTTCTGGCCAGTGGAAGGGGACCCTGCGCCAGAGCCAACGCTCCACACCATCGCGCAACAAATTGCGGACCTCGCACGGCGAATACACATACAACGAGACATGGTCTCCGAGGTCGGAGGTGAGCGGGTAGGGAGAGGCCATGTCCCAACCGACCCTGAGAAAAGAGAGAAGAACGGCAGAACTCTGCCCGAAACATTGCCTCCAAGCCCCCTGGGCTCCGAGCTTATCCCGGATTGTACTCCAAGCCCTCATCATTATACAAGGGGAAATCCTACCATCCCAGAGCCAACACGCATACCTGGCGACAAGGAGGCATGTGGCATCAAAAGTGGGATCGGCCAGCCTATCCTTCTGCGTGTACGTATAAACTGTGAGGGAGACCAGGCCACGCCTAGCGCCTATCAGCTCCCCTGCAATCGAACGGAGTTTCATGAGCGTGGAGTCAGTGAGGCCTCCTACACCAGCCCCATAGCTACCAGACGGCAAAGCACCCGTGCGCCACAGAACCCAGACCTTCAGGCCCCCAGCCCTCCTAAGGGCGCGAAGCCAGCCCTGCCTCCCAAGCACCGCCCCCAACCTCCTCCTCTCAAGGGCTCTGTGGGCGGTGCCCCCAACAAATGTGTCGTGGCCAAGGTTCCGTGCCGTCCGAAGCGCCTGGAGCTTCAGCCTGGCCGCTCTCGACTTCACTGCACGAGCTGCTTCCGTCGAGGACGCGAGATAAACAGACATGGAGGCCTGCAACAGAAACCCTAGCTAGCCGGCGTAGCTGGCGAAAGCCATGACAGCATTGAAGAAAACCACAGCATACTTAGCCAGGCTTCTTATCCACTGAAACGACACATCATCCATGAGGCCTTGGGGCACCACACATTCGAACTCCCTCTTGAGCCTCGGGAGAGGCCGAATGAGGAGGACCTGTATGAGGGTGGTGGCGAGGGAGCAGTCCGCCAAAATTTCCTGGAAAGACATGTCGGAACGGCTCAGGGAATTGAAACCTTTGATGCGCCGAGGCTTCTGATAGCTACAAACGAGCATCCACGCTAAACGCACATAAAATCCTACAGCAGCAGCCTCGGCCATGACAGCACCCAGCAAGACAAACTCATAACACTTAATCGTGTCGATCAGAACTGTCACACGAGCCTCACCAACTCCGTGGCCACCCGTCCTCGCGGCCAGCAGCATAGCTCTTCGCACAGCATGAAGAGGAGCGCCACCGTCTGCAGCGCCTGGTCGCTCAGGTGCCACAGAGTGCACGGGGACATGCGCCCAGGACCAATGCGCGTCCTGGCAGAAAACTTGCGCACGGCAGCGCGGACCTCAACGTGCGAGATCAACGAGAGATGCTCCCACGACTCCGCCTCGGGCGGCAGCTCCATCTTTACGCATCCGTGGGTCGTCCGGACCGTGGCCCAGTCATCCAGGCAGTCGTCGACTAGCTCATACGGCTGGCTTCCTGTCCCGGCCGCGTCTGCAGGCTGCAGGGCACGGGCCTTGCTGAGCCGGGGAGCTTGCGACGCGCCTCTGACGAAGCTGGCCTCGACCCACTCCGTCCAAGACTTGGCTTGCTCAGCCGCGAAAGCTGCAAGCCTGGATTCACTTTGATGGATGAGCCAGTCGACCAGTTGATGGATGAGCCAGGAGGAGGAGGAAGAGGAGAAGGAGGACAACGAGGAGGGTGAAGAAGATAATGAGGGGGAAGAGGAGGAGGATGAGGCGATTCTCACGTCATCCATCCTTATGTCTTTACCTCGTCTCCTCTCTCTGCACTTCCGCTGGCGGCCTGGCCTGCTTCGGTGCTCTTGTGGCCCGCGCGCCATCCGCCGCACGGAGGAGGATGAGGAAGAAGAGACACGAGGACGAACAGCAGCGGCAGGAGCAAGAGTGGAAGGACCGGGAGGAGAACGAGGAGGAGGAGGACCCGTGTAAGGTGAAGGAGGGAAAATGAAGGGGGCGGCATCTATGAAAAGGGACTCGGATCTGGAAAAGTGGCCCGCGCTGAGGCGAGAGCGCCGTTCTGAACGACGGAAGCAAGGCGCCGATCCGAAAATGAGACCCGCGCTGCAGCAGGAGCACCATCTGAGAACACCGACACGAATCGGATTGACAACGACCAAGCTAAAATATATTTGAAACCATGCGTGTAAGAAGCTGTATGCGGAGAGAGCCGACTATGTTCTGGATCGATTCAGGGGGGAGAGACTAATAGTACCCAGAATGTGGAATTGCATGGCAAAGCTTCATCAGGTGCACGATTTTGAAACACCTGAAGCAATCCAGTTCAATTGCTCGACACGGACAAATCAACATTTGAAATCCTATGTGTGAGAAAACTGTACGCCGAGAGGTCTGACTATCTTCTGGACAGATTGAGGGGAGAGAGGGTAACACTATCCGTACTTTGAAATTGTTCGAGCAACAGGTGGAGACGATGGGGAATGGAAGATGACAATATAACAACAACTTATATGTGGACGTGGGTTGGAATCAAGCGCTAACTCACATACGAAGCCGCAAACGCGACGAGGAGGACCCACTGAGGGCCCGTAAGGACGAGCGACACAAAGGCAAGGGAAAGAGCACGCCCGCGCGACCGAAAGAGCGTGGAACCGAAACCCGAAAAGGGACAGCAACCAAGCAGTCAGGCAGGGTTGAGTAAACTATCGCCAGCAAGCAGCAGCTATACACAATTAGAGCTGGCAAAATCTCCTGGGAGAAGTCGCAGATATGGTGCGCATGCTAAGCAGTTTTAAGCTATGACGAGCACGTTCTACCACAGTATGTTCATGGTGTGAACTGCGTCATGTGGTCCATGTACTGTGAACTATGTGGTGACAGCTAGGCCGTGTATGCCATGGGGTGCAAGATTGTGTAAGCTAGGTGGTGCGGTGTAGGTGGTGCCAGCTTTAGGTTGCAAGCCATGTGCTGCGAACGATGTCGTGTACGCTATCTTGCGCGAGCCCTGTGGCCTGAGTGAATGCGTTGCGGTCGGTTCACCTTGGGTGTCCGATCCAAGCGTCGGCCGTTTGGGGTTTCAGAGCTGCGGCTGTGAGGATTTGCTCTGGTCTTGCTTTGCCTGACGTGGCGGTGCTCTCACGACTGTCAGGCGGAGGGAGGAGAGAGGCTTGACGAGGGACAATAGGAGGACGAATGGAGGTAGAGAGAGATGACAACGAGGAAGATGAGAAGGAGCAGGTGGGGAGGGTGGGGAAGGATCATGATGAGGATGAGGTCGAATTGGGTGATGGGCAGGATGATCAGATTGGCGGGAGCCATAAGGATAATGAAGCCCATGCAGGTGAGGATGAATATTCGGAAGGAGGGTGGCGAGGATGAGGGGGACGGTAGCAAGACTCTTGTCGCGAGCTCCGTGGGCTGATGCAATCGTGTCACCTGTGTTGCCAAATCGAACCGGCAGCAATTTGGAGTTCCTGGGCTGCGGCTCTGAGGAAGTCTTATGGTATTATTTCACCTGACGTGGCGGTGCTCCCATGACCCTGTCCAACGGCGTTGAGCGGGGGAGAAGGGAGGGATGAGGGGAGGGAATGAGGAGAAAGAGGAATATGAGGAGGAATGATGGGTAACGAGGACAGCGTGGAGGATGATGAGAAGGAGGTGGGTGGGGAGGAGGGCAATTAGGAGAAGAAGCACGGGGAGGATGACCCTGACAAGACAAGACAAGAGCACGTACCAGCCAGCTGTTCGATGCCTGACTGAATATGGACATGGAACGTGGAAGTTGGCTCTGTGATCGCATTGAATGAGCGCCTACCAGCGGCTCTGCGGGAGATCCAAGAAGCTCCCACGGCATCCGAAGAGACTCCGAGGGGTATCCAAAAGGCCTCTGGCTTTTCTCCTCTTCCTCCTCCTCTTCCTCCTCCTCCTCCCTCCTCGTTCCTCCCCCTCGCCGTCCCCCTCATCCCACTCCTCCCCCTCCTCCTCCTGCTGCTCCTCCTCCTGCCCCTCCTCCTCCTCCTCCTCCTTCGATTCCTCCTCCATCCTCCCAGCTCTGGGGTAAGATGGCTTCTCAAACCCCTTCTTCTGCTGCATGGTCCTCCACATCCCTGATCAGGGCAACTCGGCTGAACATCGTTTCTGGGTACAATGGTGAGGTTTAATGAAGCGTCCAGAATACGGTAAGTTCGTGCTGCGTCGGCCCGCGCACAAAAATTTGACACTGCGTCGATCGTTCGATCTTGAATAGATGACGGCCCCAATCGTTCAAGATTGATTTCCGTCGGGCCCACTGACGTTACCGTGTGCATCCCTGCTTCCGCGTCGCGGACTTCAACCTTGAACGCCTTCGCCGGCGTCGCCGGCGCGCCAACGCCGCACGAACCCACCGTAGACGACTCCCACCCGGAAGCCACGCACCGAAGGCCACTCCTGGGCATGCTGAGGGCAGCGGATCCTGGCAGGAGCGTGTCCTGGACCCCGGAGGGGGGGCTCTCCCCGAGGCGGGCGGGCTCCCAGCCCGAGCCGCTCCCCGACGCACCTCGGGGCCTGCTGGGGCCCGGGAGCCTGAGCACGGCCCGGCCAGAGCCCTCTCGGACCCTCTCCCCTCGGGGCCCCTCTCCTGCAACCCTGACCTCAGACGTCACGCCAAGTGCAGCATCGTTGCAGAACTTGGCCAGGGCTCTGGACCCCCTCTCTATATGCGGCATGTTGTCGGGCCGGTTCGACCTCTGAGGGCCTCGAGGCTGGAAACAGGGCGGGATGAGCGCCCGTTGCGACAGAGTGCGGCGCCAGGGCCGCAATAAGCAGCGAACACAGGCGAAGGGCCCCCCCCCCCCCCCGCGCGCGACTCGGCCGAGCACGGGAGCGCTGGCGCTCCGAGCCCGGGGCGTACTCCAGGGACCGCACCACCGCCGCGGCGCCGCCCTCTTGGCACCTGCAGCGGCTCCGCTGCCCCCTCGCCCCCCACGCATCGTGCAGCCACCGCGCAGGCCCTACAGCACGCACATGCGGCATGCACTCCTGCCAGAAGAGAGGTCGCCGCGCCGTGCTCTAGACGCTGCGTCGTCTTCCCTCTCCGCGCCGCTCTGAGCGCCTGGTGAGGTTGTCTGCATGCCCCCTCCTCGGGGTGCCCCTGGGCTCTCGGGCCTGCGACTCGCCCGTGGTCGCCACTTACGCCCACCCTCCTCTTGCGATCCGGAACTCCTCCGTTGAGCGCCTGCACGTTCGCTCGTCGTTCTCGTTGGTAACGCTTCCACGATGCCCCCCCCTGGCGCTCCGGAGCACTTCCGCCTTGCGCCTGCACTCTTGTTCATCGCCCCCTTCGGCCTCCTGGTGGTCTTCGAGTTCGACGTCATCCTGCTCTTCGCCATTTTGGCGCTGCACGAGGACCTGGTGCCCTGGGTCACCCGCATCTGAGGCGCTGCGTAGCTCGCTCCTGCGCTCTTAGTGGTTAATTTCAGCTTTTGCTAGCTGGCAATTCCCTGACGGCGCCTGGCACCCCTGCGCGCTCGCGAACAAAAACAAAAGTTCTAGACGCGCCCAAATGGACAGCGCCGACACCACGGTAAACCCACGGCAAACCCTGCGTCCCGCCCCCCAGCAGGCGAAGCCAGCGCCGCGGCAAACCCCACGGCGAGACCACCGCGCCCGAGGCGGCGCTTGCCCTGGTGGCCGAGGCGCCCTCCCCGAGACGTAAGGCCGCGCGTCGGAACAAACGGCGCGGCGACAAATATTGGGGCACACTCGTCGTCTATAGCTGAGGACTCCCAGCTGCTCCAGAGCTTCCTCATCGTCTATAGGGCACACTCGTCGTCTATAGGGCACACTCGTCGTCTATAGGGCACACAAATATTGGGGCACTCTCAGTTGCTCCAGGGCTTCCGTGGGCCCCTGGTGCCCCAGGGGGCAAGGCATCTCCGCGGGGCCCCTGCTGGCAGGCCGACCCCCTGCTTGCTGCGCCGGCTGTACCCACCCTGCGCATGACCTGGAGGAAGGGCGGTCCTAACCTTTGTTTCGCCGCTCCCGGGCCCCTGGAGCTCGAAAACGGGCTCTGAGCCCTGTGACCCTCAAAACAAGACCGGGGATGGAAAGCTGGGCACTGGCCTGGCTAGGACCCGTGCCCCTCACGACCAAAGAAATACACGGCGGCAGCACAACCGAAAACCGGCCGAACCCTCAGCGAAACCGAGTCCGACCGACAACGACAGGTCGCAAGCATCGTAGAAGGGCGCAGCGACGCAGCAACGACGCAACATCAACAACAAAAACGACCCGATCGAAAACAACCGAGTGCGACGCAGCCAGACCAACCAAACCGCTGACCCCCAGGAAGACCCACTTCAGACGACCTCCGCGGGTCGAATTTAAGAAACAGTGGCGGGCTCGAGATGCGGATTTTCAAAGATGTCTGCGAGCGAATTATTACCTGCATTCGTGTCTGATGCCCCGGTGCGGATTGAAACTACGCGCGTAGGGCTCACAACCCTGACCCTCCAGGTTGGCTAACACGGACAGTCAACCATATAGTAAGGACGCGCGGTAAGGATGCAAGAGCCTTGACAGGCCATGTCGACGTTTCTCCTGTGGGGCTGGCCGGCGAGAGTCGCCAAGGATGGGCCCAAGGGGGAGGATGCAATGATAACCTTGGAAAGTTGCCCGTCCTTCCTTTGCGGGTTGACTGTAGGGCCAGGACTTCTTAATTCACACCCCCAACGAGGCTCTAGAAGTACTAGACGATCCGAATCAGGTCCAGAGGACTGCTATGTTCAGCACGCTGCAGGGGTCAGGGGAATGGTCGCAGGCCCACCGAACCCCTCAGCACCCGAAGCGACGAACTAGAGCAGATAACCGAGCGTTCCCGATGATAATCCTCTGGGGATAATGCGGTTCGGGGGTCTGGCGGGGATAATCAACGATTTTCCTGTGGAAGGTGATGCTATGATGATGATGGCGATGACGATGACGATGATGATGATGATGCTGATGATGATGATGATGATGATCCTGGACGCTCGTGTAGACTGACCTTGTAGATTTTGACACAAGACTGAGTCGAGAGATCTCGAGGCTCGTGGATATAACTTGCCTGCGCAAGAGAGGCCCTTGGCGCTCGTGACCAAGAAACCTCTCTTGCGCATGGCCCTGCCACGCGCTCGTGGCTCGGGAACGGCTGAGAAAAAGAGAATTCCATGGCCCTGCTTCACTTTCGTGACTTGGAAAACTGATGGTGAGAATCCCATAGCCCTGCCACACGCTCGTGATTGCGGAAACAGAAATGGTGAGACCACCATTGTCATGCTCAGCGTTTTTGATGCTGTTGCTAGTCAACATGACATGATAGCACTTTCGATTCGCAACTCCCCCCAGGGATTATCAAGTTCGGCCTCCGCGCCTTCTCCAGAATTAAATCCGATCGACACGGGATAAACATAGAAGGGGGAAAGTGGGTGTATGATTTATTGTGGGGGGCAGGGGGTTATGCGCACAGACAAGCCGATGACTGTGGAACATAGCTCCGGTTCACACTTGTCGGGTGTTGCTAGAAGTGCCCCTGGCCCAAGATGCCCCCAGTCCAGGGTGCTCCCAAGGAACAAAAAAACAACATGAACATAAGTTTTGGAGCTCCGTGCGCATTTCTTGGATCGGCTCTTGAGCCCCCTGGCGGCGCATCCGGCGCCGCCCCGGGCGCGCTCCGCGCGCCACGGAGGGAGGTCCAGCGCCGATCTAAGAACTCCGCCTGTAGCTTCCGAAAGGTTGCCTGTGTCGATCCTTCTTCGTCTTCGAGTGGCTGCGGCTCACACTTGGGATGGGGACGATACAGCGTTCCGCAGAAGGCTTGAGACACAGAGCTCAGGCTTCGGGTCGCCGGGGAGCGTCACCTGTGTCGATCTCTGTGCGGCCGCCCATGGGCACGCGATTCGGACAGGCACTGCTGCAGCTCGGCCGGGGAGAAGTGCACACCGGTCCTGGGCCCAGGCTCGGCACGGCCAGTGGCGGTCACGGTGTTCGGTGGCTGTTGTGGCTAACCCAGCCCAGGATCGGTGTCGCTTCCTCCTCCTCTTCCTCCTCCTCCTCCTCCTCCTCCTCGTCCTCGTCCTCATCCTCCTCCTTTACCTCCTCCTCCTCCTCCTCCTCCTCCTCCTCCTCCTCCTCCTCCTCCTCCTCCTCCGTCCGATTCCTCCTCCATCCTCCCCCCTTGGGGGTAAGACGGCTTCCCCAGCCCTGTCTTCCATTACAGGCTCCTCCACATCCCTGATCAGGGCAACTCGCCTGGGCATCGTTTCTGGATGGGCCGGTCGGATTTTTTGGCCGCGGCCGCAAGCGAAGGCGCAGGCGGCGTCAAGGGTCGACCCGGGCTACGGGCGGAACCTAATTATCCAGCGGGCGCACTCACGGCTGCCAAAGCTGCCGCCGAAGGACGCTGAGCGGCGCCGGGGGCTGAAGGCAGGCTGCAGGAGCTGCCAGGTGTGCCAGGCGGCTGAAGTGCAGCCATCCCAGAGGCGAGACCACCGGGAAGACGAACGAATTGTACCCTGTCGCGCCAGGCGCCAAAGGTAGTCATGCCACCGAACGTGGCAAAGCGCGGGGCTGCGCAAGCAGTCCGGCGTGCCAGTGCCGCATGCCAACAATGACAACCTCAGATGGCTGAACAAGAAAAGCCGGTGGGATTACGCGAAGCGTCCAGAATACGGTAGCTTTGTGTGGCGTCGGCGCGCGCAAGGGTTTTGGGCACCGAGTCGATCGTTCCATCTTGAATCGATCACGGCCTCACTCGTTCAAGGTTGAGTTCAGTCGGGTCCAGCGGTGTTACCGGGTCCATCGGTGCTTCCAACTCGCAGAGTTTATACAACCTTGAACGCCTTCGCCAGCGTCGCAAGCGCGCCAACGCCGCATAAACCTACCGCATGGTTGAGTTGAGTGGCTGAACTGGTGTTCCATTGGTGCGGTTGAGTTGGACCGGCGCGACCAGATCCCCTGCCGAGGATCGGTGAGGGTGGTCGGCTCACGCCCCCCTGAGTGAGAGAACCGACTGCGTGTGGATCACGCCTACTTGCCTAGGCGTGGAACGGCCCAAGGGTACAGGTCAGAAGGTCCCTCTTCCAGAAGAGCGGGCCAGCTCTCAAACAAGATCAGGCCTGGGGCAAAACGCTGGGTCGACCTAGTGCGGACAGCATCGCGAGTATGCGGGGGTGGGGAGGGGCAAAACCTGGGAGAACACCCTAGAAATTTGGCGCGTCCTCTAAGATCGTGTCTCCTCTAGTTGTGACGTGTCGTGTCTTTCTTGCCTGTTCTTGTGCAACAACTTGTCCTGAGAACGTCTGCGGATCCCGAATCGGTCGGGAAACGTGGCCTCACTACTCGCACCAGCTTGCAAAATATTAGCATAAGCATCGCATCCACATTCTCGTTCGCATTGGATTTAACTGTACTCCCAGTGCCTCAATAGTTCTGGGCCCCCGGATTACAGGGGCCCCCCGGAGAACAAGAGCCACCCCCCCGGAATACAAGCTTCCCCCCCGCCCCCCTGGACTGCAGGACCCCCCCCGTCCACAAGCCCCCCCCCCCCCCCCCCCCCGGACTACAAGGCCCCCCCCCCCACAGACTACACCCCCCCCCCAGACTACAAGAACCCATCCCCAGACTACAAGGACCCCCCGCTCAGCATAGCAGGTGCTACGGGATGCCAGTGACGCATGATGGGGCCTTCGTCTCGGAGAAAGGCTCCTCGCACGCGCGCGCGCGCTGCCAGCGGAATCGCCGCGTTGCTTGCCGACGGGATTGCGCGCGCAGGCTCCTGCAAAGTGCATTGTCTGCGTTGTGCGCGATCTACAAGGGTCCCCCTGGACTTCAAGGGCCCCCCCCCCCCG
>CAUYUJ010014423.1:172500-248792 GCA_963575745.1 Prorocentrum cordatum
CTGACGACTTCTTAATGGCCTGGGCCCCAAATTCTCAAATCTTCTTGGGCTTCCCGTGGTTCCCTTGGGGTTTGCCGCGTCTTGTCGCGCCGCCGTCGCTACGACGGTCCAAGAGGGCCAAGAGGGCTCCCAGAGGCCGCTACGACGATCCAAGAGGGCCCTGAGTCGCCGAACGATCGCTCCAAGACGCTCAAGATGGCCCTCAGACGGCCCACGAGGCCTCCAAGACTCCGAAAGAGGCCTCCAAGAGGCCTACCAAGAGGGCCCCAAGAGGCCGAAACCATTAATGACCCTTAGATTTTTGCCGGATTTGAGCGTTCTCGCCTTTTCGGCTTCCCGACGAGCCCAGACGGGCCTACAGTCCCCCAAGACCGCCCCAAGATGGTCCAGGGGGTCTCCAAGATGTCCCCAAACCAAACCAAGAGGCTCCAAGACAGCTCAAGAGGCGCCCAACACGGCCCAAGACGGCCCCAAAAGGGGCCCGAAAGAGGGAGCATGAACCGAAACTCCGTCCCAAGAGGCGCCCAGGAGGACCCAAGAGGCCCCTGAGAGACCCCCAAGAGGCCCCCAAGAAGCGCAAGAGGCTCCCAAACGGCCCCCAAGAGGCGTCTACACTGCATCCAAGGAGGCCCCCTCTAAGGATAAGCCTCCCTCGAGATCCCAACATCCTCACAACCCAGGCGCGGTGGCGGGATGGGCCGAAGGCCATTCGATACGGGTGAACCGTAGATGGGGTCGGAGGATCGCACCGCATCGCCGATGTATCGGCGACGCATCTACGATGCATCGGCGGCGCCGGTGACACATCGGCGCCGTCGGCGTGAAGAACATCGGGCTCCACAGCGGCGACGCGGTGCAATCTTCTAACCCCCATCTACTCCGACCCCATGTGGGAGGCCGAGATCGGGGCCTGGAGGCGCGCCGGGCGCTCGCGGGCGGCGGCGAAAGCGGATGCCAGCGCTCGGACCAAAGTGGCTGCGGCCCTGTCTGGTCTGGTCCCGTCTGGGGCCATCTTGGCGGCGTCTTGGGTCGCCTTGGAGTCCGCGCAACCCTGGCTTCGTGGAGGGGTCCGCCGAAGTCTATCGCCTGCCCACACCTTCGAGAGCGACCAGGGCATCCAAGATGGCCCACTCTTGCCCAAATGTGGCCCCATAAGATGGCTTCCAAGGTGGCAAAGGAAAGTCTAAGATGGCTTAGGATGGCCTGCAGCATGCCTCAAAGAGGCTGCGAATACCACCAAAATGCGGCGCCTGAAGGCCGCGAAGCCTACCGAGGATGCCCCCGAGATGTCAACCTCCTTCAAAAACCCGTTCAAGCTTCAACTGTTCCTGCGTTCTACCCTTCTCACTTCCGCTCGGCATCCGAGGCACCCAAAATGGCTCCACAATCGCGCCAAGAGTCGGCGGCCAGCCCGGGGAGCAAGTGGGGGCCTTCTCAGAAGGCTCGAAAACCCCAGCCTTCTGAGAAGTTTCCGAAGCCTTCCTCGAAGACGCAGCAAACTTCTCAGAAGGCCGGGTCGCTTCTGAGAACTCACGCCGCCTTCTGAGAAGGCCTTCTCCTTCTCGCCTCCCCCCCCCTCCCCCTCGCTCGCCGCCGACAAGAGAGCCCCGAGCGTGGGCCCAAACAGGGGCCCCAAGAGGGGCCCTCAAGGACCCCCCAGGGAGTGCCCCGAGAGCGACGCAGGGAGGGCCCCGGGAGGGGAGCTTCGGGCTCCGACGGGGCGAGGCCGCCACTTTTTGTCATGGAGGACCATTGTGACACAGCCAATCCGCATCACGAGGACGCACGAGAAGGATGCGAGGGCCTTGGCAGGCCATGTCGAGCTTTGCGAGGGGGGGGGCAGCCAAAGCGGCCAAGGATGGGCCGAAGGGGAAGGCTGCCAGGGTGGGTAACCTTGGATAGTTGCCCGTCCTTGCTATGCGGGCTGACTGTAAAGTGTCTGAGGATTCTTGGCATCTGGGGGCGCCTCCGCGGGGGCTTCGGGGCTAAGGTGTCTCGAATACTACCCCGATGAGCTAAGACGGCATCCGAGTTGGCTCAAGATGGTCTCCAGCATGCCTCGAGGAGGGCCCGAGGCAATACCAAGACATCCCCGAGTGGCCACGGAACATCCGAAGGGCATCTCCGAGAGACCAATATTTGTTAAGCACATACAACTTTCGATGAGTGTTGCCTTCTCGCCTCTTCGCGTCCGATGGGCTTCTCCCGACAACGTCCCGAGACGACCCCCAGAGAGCCCAAACATGGCCCCAATACGGCCCCAAGAAGGCTCCCCAAGTTCCGCGGAGGCCTTTATGGTTGCCTTCTGTCGTCGTCGCCGCGTTTTGCTTCCCCCATTCACCTCCTCTTCTCACCACCTCCTCCTCCCCACTAGAGTTCACAAGAAGATGAGTGGGAACATGTTCCTTCAAATCCGCCGTGCTCGCCCAACTCTTCCTCCTCTCGCTGCTCCTCCTCACAACTCCTCTCCCTCTCCCGCCTCCTCCCTCTTGTCACCCCTCCTCCTCGGTTTGACGGCTGCCCCCTTGGCTTGATCAACTGCATGCCCATACAATTCCTTGATCAAGGCAACTTGCCAGGGCATCGTTTCTGGATGGCCTGGTCGGAGTACGCGAGACGACACGAGTTCGAGACCACAGCTGCCGACCCATTGACAGACCTGCGTGCTGGCGTCCCCGTGCGGGCCCGCCGTTGCTCCCGCCCTGCGAGCTCAACTCAAGGCCAGCGCTTTAGACCCCATCTTTCTGCCAGATTCTTCAGGCCGAATCCACCAAGGAGTCCCAGCGCCCGTATAAAGCCAAACCAGCCAGTCTCTATTTCTTCCCAGCTCACGTGCCGGAATTGTGTCCCCGATTTCTGAACCTTCTCCCTTCCGCCTCCGACTCGGGTTTGGGGGACCCGGGGTGACCCGACGGGGCCGTCAGGAAAACGACGAGACTAACTCTGAAGTTTGACGCAGGCTTCCGCTGCAGACTTCCCACGACAACTAGACCGTCAAAATCCAGGGCGGGATCGTCAAAAAGCGTAGGCGAACTCAAATTCCCGCGTATTCGACTCTTACGTTTCCCCGATCCTCCTCCCTCCCGCTTCCCCCTCTTCTCACCTTTCTGCTCTCCCAGAAATCCCGTGAAGGTATAGAACCTCGTTTTCTCTCCTCGCTGCGCCGCGCGTTTCTCCTCCCTCCCGCCTCCCGCATGTTCCTCCCCTTCCTCCCCCTTGCCACCCTCCTCCTCTTCCTCCTCCTGCTTATCGTAGCCTTCCTCCTTCTCCTCCTCCTTCTCCTCCTCGCCCTCTCTGATCCTTCGTGTCTCCTCCTCCTACTCCACTTCCTCCTCTTCCAGCTGCTCCTACTCGTCATCCTCCTCCTACTACTCCTCCTACCACTCCTCCTCTGGTACCCCTCCTCCTCCTCCTCCTCCGCGTCATTCCTTCCTTCCTCCTTCCTTTCCACATCCTCTCTCGTCCTCCTCCTCCACCTCCGCTCCCAGCCTCTGCTTTGCGTCCGCCTGTGCATTCTGGCATGGCCCTCACAAGACTGGTGCCCCCATACAGAGCCTCATCTGCGGCCCCACAAGCCGCTCGCGAGCGCGCGTGCTGCCCAAAGTCCCTGTCCGGCACACCTCTCGCACGCTCCGTGGCCCCATAGCGAGCCCGAGCAGGCGCTCGCGCATGCCGCCCCCAGCCATGTCGGCACACCCGTTACACGCATCGTGCCCACGTGCAGAGCACCATCTACGGCCCCAAAGGGCGCGCGCGCAGGCCGCCCCCCTCGCCCTGTCTGGCGCACTCTTCGCACGAATCGTGCCCCCAGAGCGAGCTCCACTCACTGCCCCGGTTGGCAAGCGCGCAGGCCGCCCGCTCGCCCATGCCAACGCACCTCACAAAAGACAAAACAGTTCCCCACCCTGGGCATACAGACAGGGCCGCGAAGACCTCCGAGGTGGCCTCAACAGTGCCCCGAGATGGCCCAGGCAAGCTGCCAAAAAGCCCGGACAAGAAAATTCCACGAAGGCCCTTCTGGTTAACTCCTGGGCCTGCTCGCGCGGCGTCCGATCCTCGGGTTGACGCCTGCCCGTCCCTTTCGTTCCAATGCGTGCTCCCACACTTCCCTGGTCATTGCAAGTCGCCTGGGCGTCGTTGCCGGATAGGCCAGTGGAGGTTTTTTTTTTGGTACGCGGGCCCGCGAAAACGAGTCGAACGCCGTACAAACTAGGGCGGGCCGCGCCGAAGCAAAGGGGAAAACAGCGAAGCGACTGGCGCCCGGCTCAGAGCAGAACTGGGCTCAACGCGGCCAAAACGGCGCGGGAGGCATCGCAAAACATCATCCTAATCACGTCAACCAAATGTGCGATACCAGGTAACGCAGGGCGTGCCCACTGCCGTGCCAAGTAGGGGCGCAGGTTCGGTGTGGGACTGCGCACATTGAGAAGTCAGCAACCAGGGCTCCCCAAGACGCGCTTGCCGAAGAAGGTCTCCCCGAAGGATCCGGCAGTCACGAACTTCCAGCAACCATGCGGCTGCCACAGCAGCGAGAGAATCCTGGAGTTCATTCGCATACTCTCCAGGCAGGCTTGTCGAAATCGAAGTCATAGAATCCTTACGGCCATCACATACATAGAGAGACGAGCAGGCAACCCCGAAAGAGCAGCGCAAACGACACCGAAAGACGGGCGTGGTCAACGCGAGGAAAACGCGCCAAGCGAACGCCAATGAATTTGTTCCTTGGTACGCGGGCGCGCGAAACAGGTCGAACGCCGGGCAAACAGGGGCAGGCTGTGCCACTAGCCATGGGAGAAACAGAGGCGAGCAACGCCAGGCACAGAGCGGGACGGAGCTCAGCGCGGCCAAGATGGCGCGGACGGCATCACAGAACGGCACCGGGAACACGACCAGCCAGTGAAGATACTTTTTGGTTCGCGGCTCCAAGGAGAAGTCCAGGGAGCGGTTTTCACGACTGGGGCACAGAGCGAGATAATTGGCCGCAGAGGCACGTAGGCCGCTGAGGCGAGTGCACATGCCAGGAACAAAGTGACCCTCATTGGGGGTGACCAGCGCAATCATCCCAGCGGATGGGGGCGCAAGCGCGGCACTGGCGGCGCACGGATAGGAGAAGTCGCCCTTGCGGCGCCAAGCTCCAGCCGAACCGCACACCAAGAAGAGGCACGGAGCACGAACCGCACTGTAGCAGCACGGAGGAGGCGCCCTGTCGGCGTCAAAGCCGGCCGAGACACACGGAAGCGAGGCAAGAGGACGCGTGAGAGTCGCTGCGGACGCCAGACGGGCACCCAGCGACAGGAAGGAAGGGAACGGCGGCACCGAGGGGGCCTCACTCACGGTGACTCACTGTCGCAGAGATCGGGCATGCCCGCTCTTGGACACGGGAGCGAAGGATTACCCAGTCAGCGAACGTGCGATACCACTTCCAGCCCGTGGCCAGTGCGCACGCAACTTATCCGTACTCGAAGATCGGGGGCACAAAGTCGCAAGCGCTGACCGGGGCACCTGCAAGACGGGCCAGCTGGGGGAACAGCCATGACCTGCCGAAGGATGAACCACTCGTGCAGGAACACGCCCTTGCCAGGCCCGTCATCAGGTAGCACCGGAAGCGGGTTAGATGCACGCCAGTCTCCACCTTACGCGAAGCCAAGCCCTTGAAGCGCCATGAGCCGTGCCATGTGGATCAGGGCGACCTGCGCATGGGGGTGGCACTGCCTGCCGCTGTGGCGGTGAACACGGGAAAGGGTTGATACCACTCCACGTGACATCACGACAGCGTATGCAGCTGGCGACCAGCCGATGCACCACTTCATATCCGTCCAGAGAGCCTGGGGGATCACCGCTGTGGTGTCTTGGCGCAGGCAGGGCGTGCGGAGCGCCGAGATGAGCACCCACCTGTCCGCTGGCACGTCGCTGGAAGCCAGATTCCAAGCCAGTGTGCGACCCGCTGGGGTGGTCGACACTGTCAGCTCAACTGTCGCGAAGTCCCTTCACAGAGCTGATGGCGCAGCCAAGAGCCGCAGAGACTTGTGAATGAACATGGGGGGCGCATCCTGGCGCCGCTGGGCACGACCGCAGTGCCCTGGGCATCCACGCTTGGATCGGACCAAGGCGGAAGCACATCCTCAACCATAGCACACTTCGCTTGGGGCAATCGGCTCAGTCGTCGGCGCAGGCGTCGCAGTCGGAGTCGGATCAGGCGTCGTCAACGGCTCTGTCGTCCGCGCTGGCGTCGCAGTACCACACCTGCCACGCTGCCCGTGCAGTACTCTGGCGACGATCACTGGCCGCGCGAGTCACCGCAGCCGTTGTCGCCGCACACGAGCCCCTGCGACACGCAGACTGTGTATGTCGTAGTCGGATTGGGCGTCGCCGTCGGCTCCGTCGTCGGCGCTGGCGTCGCAGTCGAAGCCGGATCAGGCGTCGCTGTCGGCTCCGTCGTCGGCGCTTGCGTCGCAGTCGGAGTCGGATAAGGCGTCGCCGTCGGCTCCGTCGCCGGCGCTGGCGTCGCAGTCGGAGCCGGATCAGCCAGTCGGCTCTGTCGTCGGCGCTGGCGTCGCAGTTGGAGTCAGATCAGGCGTCGTCAACGGCTCCGTCGTCGGCGCTGGCGTCGCAGTCGGAGTCGGGCCAGGCGTCGCAGTCGGATCCGTCGTCGGCGCTGGCGGCACATGCTTCCAGTCGGCGCAGAGGAACATCTTGCGGCCACACTGCGCAGCGCCGCAGTAGAAGCCGAAAATCACTCCACGCCCCTCGTCGCAAATACCCTCTCCATGCTCGCGGCTGCGCCGAGACGAGCGAACGAGCATGGGCCGCGGAAGGACGTGCCACTCAGTGCAATCAATGCCGCCACCACAGCACAGGGCGCGGGGGGCGCGCCCGGTTGCCAGACTCGCAGAGGTGGTGCAATCTTGGCGGGCAGGATGGGGGGCGCAGCCAAGAGTCGCAGAGACTTGCGAATGAATCTCCCTCGGCACCACGCTCTGCATGGGGGCGCAGCCAAAAGCCGCAGTCACTGGTGAATATTGATTAGGGATGGGGGGCGCAGCCCAGGACCGCTGGACTCGGATCCTGCACGAGGGGAGGAGGAGGGAGAGGGGAGGCGCAGCCAAAAGCCGCAGTAACTGGTGAATTGGAGGAGGAGGGGGGCAAGGCGGCCCACTGGAGCAGTGCTGCCTGCTCTGGGTCCTCTCTCTGTTTTCCCCACAGCAGTCCCTGAGGTGACGCCTCAGTCGCCGCGGCGGGGGCCTGCTCGCCTGTCCTCCTGGTGGGGGGCCAGCGCGGCCCAGTTGCCTGGCGCGCAGTGATTGGTGCAATCTTGGCGAACAGGATGGGGGACGCAGCCAAGAGCCGCAGAGTCGTTGCGAATGAGTCCGGTGAGGGGCGCAGCCAAGAGCCGCAGAGACATCGTGAATGATATGGAAGAGGGGGCGCAGCCAGTGGCCGCTGAACTCTGTAGGCGACCCCGCAGACCGACGGAAACGGGATGCAAGAGTACCAGGGCCACAGAGGGCGGAACCGGGACCAGCAACGGCCCCCCAGGGAGCCCGGCGCCAGGACGCAAGCAACAGGAGAACCCGCGAGTCACGCCAACCATCACATTGGATCGCAGAGTCCCCACTGCGTTCGTCGTCGTCGCGTTGGAACTGCACGGTCGTTTCATGGAGCTGCACGGCCCGTCCGACAACAGCTCGTCAGAACCAGAAGGGAGAAGGAATGAGACCCTCAATCGCGCTGATTGGCACGGTGCACGACTCGTAGTCAACAGAGAGGGTGGATCTCAGGGTGGAAATCCAGACTGCCCGCGGTATAGCCACACCCGCAGCGCGCAGACAGAAGGGAAATTTACTGAGGTCGACGGTACAGCCACACACGCAGCACGTAGACAACAGCCACGATGAAGAAGTATGAGTTCTGAATGAAACAGAAGCCGAGGCTACTGTGGGGAAACGGCCCACCACTGTTTTGTTGCGCTCCTTGGGGGCATGGTGGTCCGGGTGGCCCTTTGCCGCGCGTTGATCGCTGCTCACTCCGCCGCTCCGACCCCGGTGCAGCTGCCGCGGCCGAGCCCAGTCGACGTCGAGGTCCAGCGCGTCGTTGAGGACCCGAACGTCGCACTTGTGGCTGCGGAAGGACTCCAGGAAGAGGTGGCAGGTTTGCGGGTCGTGCCGAAGCGGGTCGAGCGCGCCCTTGCTGCCGGGCACAGACTGCCGCTTGGCGAAAGCGTGCCAGGCGCCCGTGAACATCGGTCCCAGTGTGACTTGGAGTCGTCGCATCGCCTCGCCGGGTGTCTCCCCGGGGAGGTCCCACTGGATGTTGTTGATTCCTGTTTTGTGCAGCTGTGGTCCCGTGTCGGGGTCCTTAGGCTCTGGCCATTGACGCGGGTCGGGCCTCTGGTGCCGCCGAGTATCCTGGCAGCAAGTCTCCACGGTGCGGGCCTCATTGTCCTGGCTGGGGGGCTCGCGATCTGCGCGCGACAGCTCCAGTTGCACGCCTGGCAGGGTTTTGCGGGGAAGTGCAGGCCGCGTGGTCGGCCGCCAGGCTGGGGTCGGGTCGCGTCGGGCGGCCTGGGCAGACGCCGCCTTGTGGCACGTGGGGAGGGGCCCCTGTCGCTGGCGTTCGCCTTCGGGCCTGCGCCCGCCGTCGCTCCCAGGTGCGCCTCCTTTGGGCAGCGCGGGACTCTCTCCGGCCTCTGGGGTGCCACTGATTGCGCCGGGCGCGTGCGCACTCGGCGGGGCAGCTTCCGTCGCCGGGGCGCAAGCTGCTTTGCCGGTGGTGCCCTGGACGCCTGGCGAGGGCGCCTGGGGATCGCCGTCCAAAAGAAGCTCACCGACAGGGGAAGGGGGGCGAATGGGCGCGAAGAGGTTTCTCCCGACGAGCCAGCGGATGGCTTCGCTGTCCTTTGTCTGGTCGGTTGCTCCGTGGTCTCCCTGCAGGGTTCGCGTAGCTCTCCCAGAGGACTGCTGACGGACTGGTTGTCCTGAGGGGGATGCTCCGCGGCTTCCGCAGCCTCCGCCGTCTTCGCCGTGACTTCCCGCTCCTTTCCTCTGGCCCGCTGGCGCTGCTGAAGGGGGGGGGTCGCTAGTGTGAGCTGTGCGCGGGTCACTGCAGGCTACCTCCTCTCGATTCCCCACTGGGGCGTCATCGTGTGACCACGATGCGGAAGGTGGTCTCGTGACCTCTGCCTCGACCGCCTCTCGATTCCCCACTGGGGCGTCATCGTCTGTCGACGAAACTGGGGGTGGCACGTTGCCGCTGCTGCTGCTGCTACGTTCCGATATGTCTTTGTGCGTAGCAGGACGCCCCGGATGGTCGTCTGTCGTCGTCACGGGGCGTTGAGGTGGTCCGTGCTCAGGGCGGTCGTCGGGGAAGGGGATGGGACTCGAGGCGCCGCGATTTGCATCTGGCCTCACGGGCCCCATTCCACTTCGGAGATTCGGTGACATCGAAACCGCGCTCCCTTCAGGCCTAACGGGCCCCATTTCAGCCGTGGCATGATCCTCCGGATGGTCGTCAGTCGCCCTGGCCACCACGGCTGGAGCCGCTATGAAATTCTGAGTTCCTGGTCCCGAGACGGGGGAGGTAAAAGGGGGAGGATGGACGCCCTCCAAATCCTGGAAGAGCATGCCGATGACCGCCGCGATGGCCAGACGAAAGTTGGCGATCATAGCCGCCGACTTCGACCGCCTCGCCGCGGCGACGCTGGCCGTCAGCACTTTCCAGTCGAAGTCGCCCGCCGCGACATCGGTGCCAGCAGACTGGTCCTGGAACAGCTCGCAGAGCGTACAGTCGGCCACGATTTGCCCCAAGCCTGCAGCGGGGACTTCGGAGATGGCGCCAAGGTCGGTCAGGATGTCCTTGAAGGCGAGGCCCCTGGACGGTGACAGGATCCCTGGCAGCTTGCCAGCGATCTCCGGGGTGATGTGGCCCATAGTCGCCACCATGTTCACGAGGCCGTGCTTCAGCTCTGTCCGGTGCCAGCGGGCGAGATTGTCCGTGCTGTCACCCGCTGCGAACCCAGCGGGATCCCAGAACTCCACGGGGTCCTGCGCGCACAGCATGCTCTTGACCGTCTCCTGTACGTCGTCGTGAACGAACGTGCCGATGATCGCAATCATGGCCGAGGGAATGGCGGCGATCTCAGCCTCCAACTTCGACCACTTGGCTGCGGCGTCGATGGACGTCAGCGTCAGCACCTTCCAGACGAAATCGCCCGCCGTGGCATCGGCGCCAGCAGACTGGTCCTGGAACAGCTCGCCAAACGCGCAATGAGCCACGATTTGCTCCCAGCCCGTCGCGGGAATCTTGTAGAGGGCGCCGAGGCCGTTCAGGACGTCCTCGACAGCGAGGCCCTTGGACGGCGACGGGAACCCTGGCAGCTTGCCAGTGCTCCCAGGGGTGATGTAGCCCATAGTCGCCAGCACGCTTACAAGGCCATGGTTCGGTTCCATCTGGCGTCGGCGGGCGAAATCCTCCGTGCTGCCATCCGGTGTGAAACCAGCGGGATCCCAGGACCCCACGGAGTCATGCGCGCCCAACTCGCTCTCAACCGCCTCTCCTCCGCCGTCAGCTTCACGATCAGCGGCCGCCGCCAGCGGCCCGCCAGAGGCGGCCGCAGCGGCGGCGGAGGCAGCGTCGGCCGCGGCGGGCGGAGCGGCGGGCGCGGCGGCACCCGCGGCCGCGGCGGCGGCCGGGGCCCCCCCTAGCGCAGCTGCGCGCGCCACAGCGCCGGCGGCCGCGGCGGCCTCTCCGCGGCCAGCTGCCGCGACGGCCGCGGCGGCGGCGCCGCCGCCCACCCGCGGCCGGCCGCGGGCGCGGCGGCGGCAGGCCGGCCGGGCCGGCCGCGGCGGCGGCGCAGCCGGCGGCGGCGCGCCGCTGCCGCCGCCGCCGCGCCGAGCGCGACTCCATGGCCGAGCGAGCGGGGGCGCGGAGGGGGGCGACCCCCTCGCACGCCCCCGCGGGCGGGGATGCCGAGGACAGAGGGGCGGAGGCCCGGCCAGCCGCTGAGGCCCGCTTGAGCCAGAGCGGTTTAAGCCAAAATGGCATGAGCCAGATGGCTACGGAAGCCAGTGAAGATACGCGAAGCGTAAAGAATTTCCGATGAGTGGCGAAGACGCAGCCTGCGCCGCGCCGAACAAGCATTGGCATTTAGACAATATCGAGGTGTGGCCCGCTCGCGCCGCTCCGCTGCCGCTTCCCGGCGACCTGGCAAAAGAAATCTCTGCGGCACGGCAAACGGGAAACGCTCTTCCACCCCAAAACGTGCGCGGACCGTTCGTTGCGGGGTGGCTGTGACTGGCTCGCCGCGCGTCTGTATCCCATCATGTCATATCTCCCTCTCCTGCCCCTCCTCCCCTTCCTGGGCCTTCATTTCTGGCAGCCCACCAAGCAACCAGTGGTTTTCCGCAAGAGTGCTTTGACATGAATCTGGATGGTGCGCGTTTCCAGGCACGCTTGGCACTCAACCTCACGAGGCTCGTCTGTCAAATATGGCGCGAGAGTGCAGACATCGTGCTATAATATAAAAGCAGCGCGGGATTGTTTGTGGCCAAGGAAGGCGTCGGCCACGAATCGTCCCCCCGACCTGAACTTCAGGAGCGGCTCCAAAATCTGAGCCCCTGCTGCACCCAAAGTGGTCCGAAGCCAGAGTGTCCCCGCTGCAGACCCAACCCTGAAATCCGACGTTGCGAACGAAATGTAACTTCGCGAGAAAGCACGACTAGAGCCGTGGATAGACCCCAACTTCATGCGGCACTTCTCGAGCCAAATCCATCTAAGATGGTCCTGGGGCCAGAAACTTTGCGAAAACGCTCGGTGTGAGAGTTGCGACGCCTGGCTCTCAAGGCCAAGCGCCCCCCCCCGCCCCCAGCAGACACACGATACGCGGCCCCCCAAAATCCAGACCTTTTCCCCATGGTGCCGGCTTCGTTTCCGGAGCCGTTTGTGGACGGTCCTGGGGCCCTGTGCGGGGATCCCAGAGGCACCAAACTTAAAAAAATCGCACGAAGTACGGCCAGATCCCGGACAGAACAACACCCGTCAATAACATGAGACCATCCGCCGGCCAGGCTTAAGAACATTCGAGGTGACCCCCCCCCAGGATGCACAAGAACATCAACCAAACACGAAGAACATGAGGGTACCTTTCCCGAACCGACCTCGATCTTCATGCCTCGGCCCGACTGCCTGTAGCATGTCTGACCCCCCCGGGAATGCACTGGAATGGTCCCTCGCTGCCCACTGCCCGCGGCGTCCCGCCCAAGGGGCGGACGCCTTGGACGCCCCCGAGAACGGGCGCGCTCCTCCGCGATCAGCGATTCTTGCAATTACCCATACAAGCATTCATACGATTATGAACCGTACCCACAAATTCTGATGACGGTGATGATGTTGATGATGATGACGATGATGTTGATGATGATGATGATAAGGATGGCGATGCTTTTGTTGATGATGATGGTGCTGATGCAGGTGATAATGATGATGACGAGGTTGGTGCTAATGATGAGGGTGCTGATGATGAGGGTGCTGATGATGATGATGATGATGATGATGATGATGATGATGATGGCCCTCGCGGAAGAAGGGGTCAGGAGCTCGCCGCTCGGACTGCCGCTCGGATCGAGGCGTTTCCCTTTGGCCCTGCGGAGGCACCGCTCAGTCTCGTGCCCAAGGCACCCTAGCAGATTCGCCTGGGTGCCGAAAGGCCGCCCCCCGCCCCAGCCGAAGCAAGCAAGACGCGACATCCGAACACCAGAGGCGACTCAGCCCACGACGCCCGCGTGCTGGTACGCAGCAAGCGCTGCCAGAAACACCGGGCGCGCACAGAGTCGTCTAAAGCCTGATGGGCCTCGAGTGGGGACCCCAGGAGGATGCCAGCCGCTGCGAGGCCGACCCTGGAGGCGTCCTCCACCGCCAGGAGCTCGTCCGCAGTCAGGAAGCAGAGGCCCTCGTCCTCGCCCAAGTCCAAGTCGAAGTCGCGCCTGTACGGGCACTTCGGATCCTCCCGCGTGCCGTCACAGTCCTCGTCCAGATCCAGGCCGGGCTTGCGTTTGCGCATGCCCTTCAGGTCTTCCAGCCTGTCCTCGCAGAGGCTCTCGCCCTCGTCCTGGTTCAGACCGAGCTTGCGCGTGCGCAAGCCACTCAGGTCGTCCAGTCTGTCCTCGCAAGAGGGCGACGCCCGCGCCCAGGTCCAGGCCGAACTCCCGCAGGTACGGGCCCTGAATGTCCTCCAGCCAGCCCTCGCAGAGGCCCTCGCCCTCGTGCAGGTCCAGGCCGAACCTGCGCTTGTGTATACCCGTCAAGTCCTCCAGCCCGTCCTCGGTGAGGCTCTCGCCCTCGTCCAGGTCCAGACCGACCTCGCGCTTGTGCAGGTCCTTCATGCAGTCCAGCCTGTCCTCGCAGAGGTCCTCGTCCAGGTCGAGCTGGCGCTTAAATTGTGCGTGCCCTTCAGGTCCTCAGCCAGCTTGTCCTCGCAGAGTCTCTCGTCCTCGTCCAGGTCCAGACCGAACTCGCGCATGTACGGGCCCTTGGGGTCCTCCAGTCTGCCCTCGAAGAGGCCCTCGTCTTCGCCCAGGTCCAGGCCGAACTCGCGCTTGCACGGGCCCTTGGGGTCCTCCAGCCTGCCCTCGCAGAGGCTCTCGTCCCCGACCAGGTCCAGGCTGAATTTGCGCTTGTGCATGCACTTCAAGTCTCCCAGCCTGTCCTCGCAGAGGTTCTCGTCCTCGTCCTGGTCAAGACCGAACTCGCACCTGCGCAAGCCATTCAGGTCGTCCAGCCTGTCCTCGCAGAGGCTCGCGCCCGTGCCCAGGTCCAGGCCGAACTCGCGCTTGCTCGGGCCCTTGGGGTCCTCCAGCCTGCCCTCGCAGAGGCTCTCGTCCCCGACCAGGTCCAGGCTGAAATTGCGCTTGTGCATGCACCTCAAGTCTCCCAGCCTGCCCTCGCAGAGGTTCTCGTCCTCGTCCTGGTCAAGACCGAACTCGCACCTGCGCAAGCCCCTCAGGTCGTCAAGCCTGTCCTCGCAGAGGCTCGCGCCCGCGCCCAGGTCCAGGCCGAACTCGCGCATGTACGGGCCCTGCGGGTCCTCCAGCCTGCCCTCGCGGAGGCCCTCGCCCTCGTCCAGGTCCTGGCCGAACTTGCGCCCTTGCACGCCCCTCGGGTCCTCCAGCCTGTCCTTTGTCAGGCTCTCGTCCTCGTCCAGGTCCAGACCGACCACGCGCTTGTGCAGGCCCTTCATGTCGCCCAGCTTATCCTCGCAGAGGCCCTCGTCCTCGCCCAGGTCGAGGTCGAGCCTTTGAGGTCCTCCAGCCTGCCCTCGCAGAGGTCCTCGTCCTCGGCGCCGACGGCCTGGCAGTAATGTGCGGGTGCCGCTTCGGAGTCGCCGAGGGGTACCGCGGCCGCCTCAGGGAGCGGTGGCAGCCAGCCCAGGAAGAGGCCTGCCTCGGCCAGCGCTATGCCCGCTGCTGACGCTGCTGGCTCCGCCGAGAGGAGGCGCCGTGCCCGCGCCCGACGGCGGGCCGCCGAGGCGCTGGCCTCGGCGTCCTCCTTACTGCGCAGCGCACTGCTGACGCGCCTGCTGGGCCGCCCCGCCGTCGCTCCTGCGGGTCGCCCCCCGTAGCCATTGCTCATCTCCCAATCGCGCGCCGCTGACCGCAGAGCGTGGGAGCCTGCAAAAGATCTGGAGAAGAGAGCCCTTTGAACCAAAATGGCTACGGATGACGGTTAAGCTGATGATGGTGATGCTGATGATTATTGTGATGCTGATGCTGCTGATGATGATGACGATTGTTGGGGAAAATTACGATAATAATATTGTTCTGAATAGCGATACTGATAATACCATGCTTCCCCACCGAACAGGTTGGGCCACTCCCACCCTGCATACTGCGGCCGCCAAACCCCAAGTTGTCCCGAGTGTCCTGGTTATCCCGCCTCGCGCCCTCGACAAACACGACAGAACACACCCTGCATACCGCGGCCACCAGACCCCAAGTTGTCCCGAGAATCCCGCCTCGCGCCCTCGACAAACACGACAGAACACAATATGGCATAACAGGACATGACAGAACAGAACAATAACATGATGGACCATGGCAGAACATACCATATCAATAGCATGACAAAATGGAGGACACCACAATATCACATAACAAATCAGAGCAGAACATGACATAATAGAAAAAGACCAAACACCCATAACATATCATAAAATGACAGTATAGCATACCGCCAGATACTATCATAGGAGGTCGTAATATATTATACTGTGCCGAGCCGCCCACAACCACAACATCACAGAACATACCAGAACACAACATGATAGAACAGAACACGACATTGGCCCCTGAGCACCAAAAAGCATCCGGGTGGCATACTTAAGTCGGGACAGACAGGACATAAGGATACCCTCGATTTGGCATGGTCGACCTACTGATCAGAGCCGACTGTAGATCGAATCCCTCCTCCAAACTCCACCCTCATCATGACCTCTCCCCCCCTGGAGAGCGTGCAGCCTCCTCCCCCTCCCCCATCCCCCTTCCCCTCCCCTCGCGACCGGCGGCTGCGGCGGCCCGCCGCGGGGCGCCTGGGACGCCCCCGGGAACGGGCGCGCCGCAGGTGCGCGGCCAGGTCCTGGCCGCCCCCAGGCGGCCCCAGAGGCCCCTGCTTCCCTGCGGGGTCGGGGAACGCCAGGGAAAACGCAGCAGGAGGCCAAGGTCGGCAGCGAGAGGCCACAGCTGGCCAGGCACACAAGGAGGAAGAGGATGCTTTTAGCAGCGCGCCGTTGCCAGCCAGACTCCAGAGTGCAAGAAAGATGCAGGGGTGGGCGGGCAGGGTGAACTGATTGACCTGGCTGCGTATATTCTTGGAGGCGACAGGCCTTTGCAAACAAGCTGCAAGACTTCAAGCTGGCGTTTGGTGATAGCATGCGTTCCCAAGGTGGCGGAAGGGCACGGCTCAGCAAGCTGTCTGTCTGAGCGAGCTATTGCCCACGATCCGCATCCACCGCAGAAAACAAAGAAGCCTTCTCTGCCAGAGGATGTGGGAAGAGCGGACTGCCTTGCCAGCAACTCAAGGCGCAGCTCGCTCAGGGAGCGGGCCGAGGCCCACGAACCTCCACAGAGAGTCATCCCGAGGTGGCAACTGGCGCATGGGCCTGACCCATTTCTTAATCAAGACCTACTCCGCCTCCGCAGCCAAAGCCCCCCACTCCACCACCTCCAGAAGCAGACAGAGCAGAGCCTGGCACGGAGTGATGGGGCCGCATCATAACTCGAAACTTTGTGCATCCCACACACCCACGTCCCGGACACCAAATGCCAAACGTGCGACGAACCTCGAACATCGGCTTCGATCCATCTGCGCCTCCGCAAGACCAAATCTAGGGGCGGCTTACACAAACGACGGTGGGGCTCGGCGCGCCAGGCAGGAAGCAGGTTTGGCACGATGCACACATTGCGCTTCAGGATGACACACGCGTGGCACGAGGAGGATGAGGAAGATGAGCTGGAGGAGGAGGAGGAGAAGGCGGAGGAGGAGGAAGAGGAGGGGGAGGAGGCCGAGGCCCTTCAGAGGCGGAAGAGGAGGATGAGGAGGAGGAGGATGAGGAGAAGGAGAGGAGGAGGACAAGGAGGAGCAGGAAGAGGAGGAGGGGAGGAGGGGAATAGACGAAGGAAGACGAGGAAGAGGAGGAAGAGGATGAGGATGTCCGTTTACTTCTTCGGCCGTCTTTGTGCCCTGGTGGGCCAGGCACGGGGCGCGGCCGCGAAACCCGCAGGACTGTCGGAGCTGCCCAAGGGGCGCCTTTGGGCCCCCCGGGGCCTCCAGGAGGGGAAAAAAAGTGATTGGTGCTCTGTGCCTTCTCGCACGCAGAGGCTCCGGCATCGTAGAAGAGACTAACGTTCACCGCTGGGAAAATCCACGCTCGGCACGTCAAAATGGCGGCCTCGAACGCGCAGATTTGCCGACGCGACCAGGAGCAGGATAGGGGGAGCGGCATCACAGAGGAGGGAGTGGAGGCCCCCGGAGGCAGAGAAGGAGGAGGAGGAGGAGGAGGAGGACGACGAGGAGGAGGAGGAGGAGGAGGAGGAGGAGAAGGAGGGTGAGGGCGAGGGTGAAGGTAAGGATAAGGATGAGGGCCTTGGGGGTCTAAGTCACGGCGTCTCGAACAAGGCAGGGCGACCCCTGGGTGAGCATGCGGATGCAGGCCCCCGTGACTGCCTGTCGGGGGCTGCATGGCGCGCGATGCCTTAGCAGCAGGGCCGAAAGACCTTGCCCTGGGTGGCTGAATGACGGACGCAAGCGGCCCTGGGTGTTCCCCGACTGGGTCGTGCCCAAGGCCGCTGAGAGCACCTCCCCCCCCTCCCCACTACTCTCCCACCCCACTCACTGCTGCCGGCACGATGCGAGAGAAAACGAAGAAACATGGTCTGCTGCGGGGCACGCCTGCCGCTAGTTGGCTCTCTTCCCGTCACTACTGAGCCTCACTGGCAAGAGAGTGCTGGACGGAATAGCTTCTGGCGCTGGCAGGCCGGGCTTCGCCAAAATATGCAGGGCTGCTAATATCACTGCTCACGACATGCAGCCCAGCCACCACCCCGCCTCTCGGCGACCACTAGGTCGCGGAAGCTCAGGCCCTCGCTCTGGCTAGGCGCATTCGGCTCCGCAGGGATGCCTGGCGGGAGCGGGGGCTGGAGCTGCAGCTGCAACTGCGACGGCATCACTTTGACGTGCGGCGTCCACCCCTGGATCGACTTGCCGGGGTTCGTGCACTTCGGGCGCTGCTGCGTGCCACTCTTGAGCGGCTGCTGCAGGCTGTCGAGGCTGCCCTGGTCAACGACCTCGTCGTAGCCCCAGCCGTGGTCGCTCTCCGTCCACTTGGTGCAGTGGCCCTCGAGCTCGTCGATCTGGAGCCTCGTGCAGTCCAGCTCCCACGGGCAAGGGCCCTTGTGGAGACTGTTCTGGCTGCCAAGGATGCTCTCGACGGCGCGGCAGTGCTCGATGGCCCTGCTGTTCTCGTCCAGCTGCTGCTTCAAGAGCTCCGTCACGTGGGTGCGCTCCATCTCGTCGTACTGGTTTAGGCTCTTGCTGGCGGCGACCCTCGTCATGCTCATGGTGATGCGCTCCTGCTACTGGTAAGAGGCCGTAGAGCACCATCTGGTTGTGCTGGATGATGTCGTCGTGCTTCTCGCTGCTCTGCAGCATCCTGGGGCAGGTCTCCAGGCGGCAGCGCATGTATCCGTAGACCTGGTCGCCTGGATCGCCACCTGCTCCATCGCCGCCGCCGCCGTCGCGGCCGCGCTGCTGCGCCATGTCGACAGGGCGCTGGCGTCAGTAGCTCCAGCTGGCCCCGCGCGCGGGGGAATGCCGAAAAGCCCGATTCGAGTCGAAAGGGCTGCGGTGAGAGACGGGCCTGGGTAGTCTTGGAGTTGGAGCTTGTCGCCTGGCACGCCTGGCCAATGCCTGGTTGTTTCCTGAGCTGGGGGGCTCATCGATATAGGCGAGATCCGGCGCGGATCCGTCGTTGCGTCGGTTGTGGTGGCAGAAGTCAAAAGGTTAGGGGGGGTCCGTTAGGCGTCCCGGTCGGCCCAACTCCTGGTACTTAATGTCCTGGTTCTGTCCTGGATCGGCTTCGGTGGGGGGAGGGGACCCCTTGAATCCTGAGGCCCCGTAGTTGGCTATCCCCTTAGAGGCACTTGGTTGTCCCCTCTGGTGGGTGGGGTAGGTGAGCACCGATGTCGGTCCGCAGTGTGCTCGTTGGTGGATTACATACAAATTTGGCCAGCCTGTGCTCATTGTGGTACCATGGCCTGATCATGTTCCATCGCACGTTGTTCCCGGTAGCAGGTAGCCATGCGTAGTATTTCCGCCACGTGGCCCCCCAAAGCGTGCAGTTGTTCGTAGTATCGTATATCGCTCGAGGTCGCTGCAGATTTGCATCGCGAGCTGTTCCTCTCTGGTGTACGGCGGGACTGAAGGGGGCCAATCGCTGGATGGCCTTGGCCCCGAGGATCCTGCGAAGGCGCTCGCGGGGTCCGCGGCCGCTGTCGGCTGAGGGCTGCTGGGCTTCCCAAGTTGCTGACTCATTGGCCGCGGCGCCTGCTGAACTGGGCCTCGACGACCCTCTCTAAGCCCGTGCTCGGGCCTCCTAAGCGGCTCTTCGTGGCGCCCAAGAAGGCCAGCGCCAGTCCCAAGGCCTGCTTGAACACGTCCCCCTTGAAGCCCACGATCCATTCGCACAAAGCCTGCTCTAGGCTCTAGGCTCTGCTCGTATAGTGCCGCCATGGACGACGGCGGCGTACTATTTGTGTAGATGACCTTGGCCCTGCGCTGCTCCGTCTTCATCTCCTCGTCCGAGGGATTGTGCGCCTCCTGGACCTTGCACTGCAGGAAGACTTCCGTCACGAATGTTGGTCCCCATGGCTGGTCCAGCTGCTCCATGAACTCCGCGAGGGTCTTGGCCACGTGCTGCATCGGCTGGTCCTTGTCCTGCATCTTGGCCTTGCGAACCTCCACGATACCCTCCACGAAGACCGCCGCGACGTGGCCGTGAGGTGGTCCGTATCAATGTCTTTGCCCTTGGCCTTCACCTTCCTGCCGTACCCGCGGCCTGTCTCGATGGGGACCTGGATCCACTCTTCCGCGAGGAGGGCGAGCCAGAACTCGCTCGGGAGGTGGGAGAGGTTGCGGAGGAGGAGCAGGAGGAGGAGGAGGAGGAGGAGGAGGAGGAGGAGGTGGAGGTGGAGGGGGAGGAGGAGTTACGGAGGTACGGGTATGGCGACCATGTCGGTTACGATAATTATTAAATCAGAAGTTGCGTGGGGTTACGCTTGGCCAGTTCGGTCTTGCTGTAGACCTTCGGCCAGACACCTCTGTTGATACGCTCAAGGTACTCTCTCCGAGTACGAAATAAACCAAACGTCGGGTCACAAACACTGCCCAGGGAAACCAATTGATCAGCGGCAAAAGCTCCACAAGACGAACAAAACCAGAGACCCAGCCCCGAGTGAAACTTCAAACCGTGGCTTTCGTGAGCGTGCCCCCCGAGATGTGCACCCTGCGCCCAGGAGGAGGCTGACGAATTTCACTATTTACTTGAATTAAGTCGAAACATGGTGAGTTCAGCCACTCGCCTTTTTTCGCGAGTGAGGTCGACCCCAAACAGCGGGAACAACTACGGCCGTCGTCTCTGAGACAGTGCTGAGAAGCAAAAGAAGCGCAAACGCTGGCTGAGTGAGGACGCGCAATCTGAGAGCTACGACGCTCTCGGTTGTAGCCCTCTTGTTTGGCAATCAACTCCTCAGCTTGCACTGCTTCAAGCGTACTCTGCAGAATGCGCACGCGCACAACGAATGCTTTGTGCTCTACCTGCAAAATACGTGCGCGCACAGACTCAGGGATGCGGGCCTGATCTGCTCCGAGGCTTGCAAACGTGTCGGCAACACGATTACCAAGGATGAGGAGAGGGTGCCGAGAGGCCTGGAGCTGCTCCGCACTCTGATGCGAGTGCACAAACAACACAATACAACACGTAATACACCTAGGGCGTATAAGGTCTCCGATTCTCCACCACAAGTCACCGTCACTGCCGACAGGTTGTTTCCACCTCTGGTTGTGCCAGCCTTCGAAAACTGACGAATTATCTGTCACGTACACTGTGTGTCCTTGGCTCTCACGCAAAGCAGCCCACAACGAATACAATTCCCCGCGGGCGACGGTCTGGCGAGGTCCTGGGCCCCCACAACCCCACTGTGAGGTCCATGGAGGAATCTAACTGATGGTAAGCTGCAAGCCCGAGACCGACTCTGCGGAGGTGAGGGCGGTGCGTCTCCTTACTTCCGCTGGCATCTCCGAAAATGAACACGGGGTTAGCAGCTGTCCCGCATCCAAAGCTCACAAACTCATTATCTGTGCTGGTCCAGCTCTCACTACTACAAAGGGGGAGGCGTCGCTGTCCATCTGCTTGGGATCAAGCCTCGTGTCCAAAAAAACATCCTCGGTCCCCCCGCAAGTGTACGCTTGGTGACTGAACTCATCGCTCATCTCATAGATTGGGTACTCTCGCTTGCCGTCACACCCCCAGATACGATAGAAATTCGATTCTGGATACCTCTGACACCGCGGACACTCAGTAGAAATGGACTGCTTACACCTGGTTTGTCGTCGGAGGCGAGGCCACGAAACTCCTGCTGCTGCGGCTAAAAGAAGCCCTGCTAACCTCCGTCCTCCTGGTGCCTGCTCGAGTTTGCCTAACAGTTTCCGATACGAATAGTTATCGATCCCATCTTGCATCCCAGAGCCCCCAAGGTGCTCCGAAGCGGTCCTCCAGAGTTGCTGCTGGATGGTGTCCTGGAACTCCGCGAAAAAGGCCTCGGGGACGTCCACAGCTAAATGTCCAGTGAGCGCTTCCAGCTTGGGATCCCAACTGCTGGTATGATCGGGAATGCTCCAAGACGAGGGGGTATCAGGATGGAGGAGGAGGAGGACGAGAGGGAGGAGGAGCGCGCCCCTGGCTGCGAGCGCCCCTTGGCCCCCAGGGGGCATCTCCGCGCGCCCGTGTGCGGGCGGGCCTCGCGGCGGCCGTCCCCCCTCGGGGGCGTGGCCCTCGATGCAGTCGGACCTCGGCCAGAAGAACATCCCTCGAGAGCGCGAGGCCCTCCGTCGGCCAAAACAAGCATAACATCTGAGGGTACCCTCTCCAAGATGCACAAGAATATCCAACCCACACGAAGAGTACCAGGCTAGGATACCCTCCCCGAGCCGACCTCGATCTTGTCCCTCGGTCAGGCTGTAGCGCACGATCTTTGAGTCTCACGCTGCAAGCGTGCCTCGATTGCGCTGGAACCCGCCTCCTCGTGAAGGCGCTACTCTGGAGGCCGCGCCCGGCAACTTGAGGCCCAATGTGTGTCGTATCCCCGTCTGATTGGCGCGGGGCTCACGACGGACTACGTCGGATGTGCGTCGTGCTCACGTCGGACTTACGTCGGAGCATCGCCGCGCGAACGTCGACCCATGTCTTACGGAGCGGACGTGTGGTGGCGGGGGGAGGTCCAGGGACGAGGGGACGAAGCCAGGACAGGGACAACATCGTGCGTAGATCTCCGATCGGTTCTGGAGGATGCATCGGGCGCGGCGGCCTCCTCAGAGCGCTCAGGAACGCTCCGCGAGCGTCCCAGGACGCTCTGGAACGATTATCCCTGTCGCAGCGCCGCCCGAAACTACCCGAGCAAGTCAGCCTAGTAGCAGCAAGGGTGAAGAGGTGGGTCGAGGAGGAGGAGGAGGAGGAGGAGGAAGAGGAGGAGGAGGAGGAGGAGGAGGAAGCTGGGTTATGAAACCTTGCGTTTGAAGGCACATTCCTGGGACCCCCCGAGGAAGATACAGCTGGGACACGGGTGAGGGCACGGCCGTGTGCGCCCAGCATGCACATTTCAAGAAGAGCGTGCCCGTCCAGACCAAACGTGTAACTGGCATTGAAGGCCGCTCTGAAGGCCTGCTTTTGGCGAGTCCGGGTGCGCCGGGCTCCCCGCTTGGGCGCCACGGTCAGCAGGGCAGGCACAGACGAAGCCCCGGGAGGCCCCCAAGCGGCCCCCATGCGGCCCGACACGGTCTCGAGGCTGCCTCCAAGAGGCCCCCCCGATGCTTCCCAAGAAGCGGCCCGAACAAGCACTCAAGGGGCCTCTGACCCACAACTGAGGTACGGTGGCGCGGCATCCCAGATGTACCCCTCCTGCAGGACATCCTCCAAGCATCGACCCACGCAGAGGTAACGAAATCGGGTCGGCGGATGTGGCGCACGCCTGTAGAAGCTTGCTGTAAGAAGTCCACGTCCAGAGGTGACGTGCTGAGCGGCAGCGCTGCAACGTATCCCATGTATCCGATGATTGCAGAATTGCTACAAATTGTATTGTGTTATATTATAATGTCTCCCCCCATAACCCCCCCCCCAGGGGCCACGCCACATCCACCGACCCAAAGATGGTGGACCACTTCTGGGCTTCAAAAACCCCCCAAAAGATGGAGAATCTATGATTTGGGCCCCGTGGCCCTCCCGGGGGCCCAAGAGGGCATCAAAATGGCTCACGATGGGCTCTAGAAGGCCCACAACGGCCCCGAGACGGCCCAAGACGGCCGCAAGAGGGCGCAAAAAGCTCCCAAGACAGCCAACGAGGGCCCCCAGAGGAGCCCCAATAGCGCCTCCGCAAGCCCAAATGATTCATTATCCAAAGGGTTTTGAAGGATGTTCGTGTTCTCGCTTTTTTCTACTCCTGGCGACCCAAGCAGCCTCCAAAATCGCCTCATGACAACTCAAGAAACGCCCAAGAAGACCCCAAGACGGTCCCAGAGGGCCCCAAGACGGCCCAAAGAGGTCCCCAAGATGGCCCAACGGGCGGGCCCCCGAGACGGCCAAGAAGACCCCAAAAGAGCCACCAAGCAGCCGCGAGACTCTCGCGGCGAGAGGCCCCCAATACGGCCTACGGAAGGGCCAAACGGCACAATAGCCCCCAATGTGGCTCAATACGCCCCCACAAGACTCCCGAGAACCCCCAAAGCGATTTGACTGGAGGAGGAGGAGGAGGAAGAGGAGGATACGGCTGATGAGCAGGAGGATGAACGGGAGCAAGGGGAGGAGGACGAGGAAGCATGGGGCGAGGAGGAACAGCAGCAGCATGAGCTTGAGCGGGAGAAGCGGGAGGAGCAGGACGACCAGGGGAAGGAGGGAGAAGGAGCGGGGCGACAACGACGCGGAAGCACTCGGCACCCGAGGGGGGTCCTCGACCAGGCCCACCTTCGTCTGCATGGACGCGAGCGTCGCCTGCTCCCGGTGCCGCGTGAGCAGCACGTCGATGGCTTGCTGCGGGCGGGCGAGGCGCGGCCCAGTCCACCCCCTCATCCCAGTCCTCCCCTGCAGGTCCTCTCCTCCTACCTCCTTCTCCTCCTCCTCCTCCTCTTCTTCCTCCTCCTCCTCTTCCTCCTCCTCCCTCCTCATCATTATCTTCCCCTCTTTCTCCCTCCTACTCCTGCTCCTCCTCCTCCTCATCCTCCTTCTCCTTCTCTTTCTGTTTTCGACGTTCGGCAAACTTCAAGTGCTATGCTTGTAGCTTTCTGCCTCCTCCTCCTCATCCTCCTCCTCCTTCTCCTCCTCCTCCTTCTCCTCCTCCTCCTCCTCCCCCTCCTCCTCCTCCTGCACCTCCTCCTCCTCCCTGCTTCTCGTCATCCTCCCTCCTCCCGTGCCCGTCCTCGTCCTCGTCCTCGTCCTCCTCCTCCTCCTCCTCCTCCTCCCCCTCCTCTTGGTCATGCCGCCGTTGCAGGTGCGGCTTCCCAACCGTGAGTGGCAACCACGATGAACGCGTGCGTCCACCGTGCTGTCATCAGGGAGCTGGCGCCACTATCGGGGTCAAGGCGCCCAAAGCCATCTTGCCTCAAACCCTCCTCCTTCTCCTCCTCCTCCTCCTCCTCCTCCTCCTCCTCCTCCTCCTCCTCCTCTCTGTCATCTCGTCCTCCTCCCCTCTCTGTCAGCCACGCCCAGAGGGGTGCGTGCGGCTGCACCTCAACCAGGCACGCCTAGAGGGGTGCGGCTGCACCTCAGTGGGCCACGCCCCGAGGGGACGGCTGCTCCCCCCCCCCTCCGAAGGGCGCATAACTTCGCGCCCTCGCGCCGCCCCCCAGGGGAGAAAAGGAAGATGAGTAGAAATTGGAGCCGAACCGCGAAGCGCGTATAACTTCGCGCTCAAGGGGGCGCCCTCCCCTCCGTTGTCCCTCCTCCACTTCCGCCAGCCACGCCTGGAAGGGATACGGCTGCACCTCCGCCAATCATGCCTGGAAGGAGGGGTACGACTGCACCTTCATCAGCCACGTTCAGAGGGGTACGGATGCCCCCCCCCGCCCCCCACCCCTCCGCCAGCCACGCCCCCCCTCTTTTTCTCACCCTCTCCCACCTCGTTCCTCGCGTGCGCTTCCTGCCATGGCAATACCTGCGTGTCGCGGCTGTCCTTCCCGCCTATCCCCCCTCCGCCGCTGCTCAAGCCAACGCCTGCGGGTCACGGCGACCCCGGCATCGCCCCTCCTTCCCCCCGCCGCACCTCCCGCACCGCAAACCAACACCTGCGGATCGCGGCCACCCCTCCCCGGTTCATGCCAGTGCCTGCGGGTCATGGCCTCTTCTGCCCTCCTCACCCTGTGCCCTCCCCCCTCCGCTCAGGCGAATACCCGAGGGTCAGAGATCACTCCTGGTCTCGTCATGCCTCCTGCCTCTTCCTCGCCGCCTCGCCCGCCGCCGCTTCAGTATGAGTGCCCGCCGCGAGCCACGCGAACTTCTGCACCAAGACGGGGGTCGACGACCGAGTCTATGTCCTCCGCCGCCGTCTTCCAGCCGAGCGAAGCACTTGCCGAAAGGCGCCCATGGTGAGCGTCCAGCTTCGCATCGGCACCGAGAAGTGGCGACAGTGACAGACGAATTCGGGGCCCCCTTCTGTGTGCTCGTGTGCGGGGCTGGGGGTCTTGTACGACACCTGGGCACATGCTCCCCGAAGTTTCAGGCACATAACAGGACACTACATCCTGCAATGTTCGGCCCTGTGGGAGCTGGAGGGCCAGAGACACGGAGATTAGAAATCCGTGTTGCCGCTCGCAGGCCAGCTGTCGTCACTGTCCTCGTGTCGAGCCGTCGCGTCTGCAGTCACGCCGTGCAGAAGTCCTATGTCCTTTTCAGTTACAGGGAAACCAACCGATTGCAAAACCAAACTTTGAAAATGCATTCTGCTTGTAAGCCGCTTTTCGCCCTTACCCCCGCCCACAACCGCCACATCCCCCGACCCCCACCACCTTCACTGCCCTCCTCACTCTTACATGTCACGCGTGCATCCCCCTGCTTCCCCCTACTGCTGCTGCTGATCATCACCATATTCTGCCTTCTGCTTCTCGCCTTCTAGCCTTCCAGGGGCCTCGACCACGGTAGTGTACAGCCAAATGTCAGAGGCCGTAATGTAGCCAACCTCGCTCATCCCCCTCTTCCATGTGTCTACCCGTTCGCTGTGGTCACATCCCGCACGTGCCCCCGATGCCATTTCGGTTCCCCTCACAATTGGTTACTTGCTGTGTTTGTCCCTCTCGGTAGAGTCATCAAACAACGTTTCTGCTCTGTGGACCTGTTCCTGTCTGCCGTTTTGGCGGCGGTGTTGCCGCCGCCGCCCCGCCGCCGCCTCGTCGCCGCCACACCGGCTGCTCGCCATAGACTGCACAACGTTTGTATATATATATATATATATATATATTGCACCAAACAGAATACACATAATCGATTGCACGTTTTTTGTACAGCATAAACTGACCCACCGACTTGCCACGACATAGACTGCACCACATACACTTCCCACGCATATTGCACAATTATACCGCACACGTTGCACGACGTAAGTGTACCACATGTTGTGCCCCACATAGTGTGCAAAGCTAATAAGAACCATATGTCTTGCACAACGCGGGTTGCACGACACATCCTGGTCAGCATAGGTTGTACCACATTGGTTGCACCGCCAAAATTGCACCACGCAGACTGCAACACGCAGACCCAGCCACATAGAATGCACAACCGATGCTGCAACATACGGGTTGCACCCCATCGATCTATGTCACTACGTAGTTTGCACTATAGTGGTTGCCCCACATATGTTGCACAACACATGTATGCACCGCTTGAGCTGGACAACATTAGTTGCGAGACGTATTCTGGACAACGAAAATCTTACCACAACCATTATACCACATAAAGTTTCTTTTCCTAAAAAGAGAATGTTCTCTACCCCCCCCCCCCCTCCCGGGATTATCGCCCCCCCTTCTTTCGTATTGCAATGTGCATACGAGAATGCCCCATCGTCCATTCGAAATATGAACGCATAGAATCCCATCCCAACCAGTATCGCCCCCCCCCCCAACATCCTCTGCAAACACATACTGTTCGCGCACACTCGCTTATCACAAATCTCAAACGTCCAGAAGTCCCCTGCAATTAATGGTGCCGAGGGCACACGCGCGCGTCGTCGCGCGAGCATGCAGAAATCATGTTGTTGAAAACCTTCGACGTCGTAAGTGATTCAAAATCGATTGCCCGAAAAACAACTAAAAACACGGTGTTTCGCCACGCGGATCTCTTAAACAAGCTTTCTTTCACCCGCGCTCATGCGAATTCTGAAGGAAACTATCGGCGAATAACTTTTTTAGAGCATGCTACCAAAGCTTCGCGAGCTCATGTCGAGATCGTTCGAACGCCCTTGCGCGCGTGCCGTCGCGAGACTCCTTTTGCACACAAAAACGGTGCGAACTCACGCGCGCGCGTTGTCGCGCGCGCGTGCCGGAATCCGCCAAACGAATCTTCGGCTTCGTAACAATATCAAAACCGAGTGCCCAACAAACCTATAACTACACGACCGAGAAAAACCCACATACTTAATTTATGTCCTGTGTGCACTATGCTGCCACTACCACCGCTACCACCTCGAGCCACACGAGCCATCCATCAAACATTTACAAGCAGTTGCAGAGGGAACCTGGGCTGAGGGTGCTGATTTCGATCTTTCAGATCAAGTGCTGATTTCGATCTTTCAGATCGGCTTAAGCCGCGATGCTAACGGATCAGGGCAGCGCCGTGGATAAACACCGCACTTAGAAACCATGCAACCGCACCCCCAATGACCAGAAACCGCCATGCCTGCTGCAATAGGTTTTGCGGCAATGTCGTGGATAGCGGCCCTGCCCAATGACCACCCACTGCGCGCCCGTGTGGCGTCGAGACATTGCCACGCCTACTAGGTTTTTCGACAACGTGGTGGCAAGAAGCCGGACCAGAGACCTCTCCCAGCGCACCCACTCTGGCGTCGGGAAATCGCAGCGCCTGCCAGGCTTGTCGACCGTGTCGTGGATAGCGGCCGCGGTGGGAGACCACCTCCTGCGCACCCCCTCTGGTGTCGGGAAATTGCAGCGCCTGCCAGGCTGATCGACAGTGTCGTGGATAACGGCCGCGGTGGGAGACCCGTCCATGCGCACCCCCATCTGGTGTCGAGAAATTCAGTATGGTTCTGGTGGTGGTTTTGGTTTTGGTTTTGGTTCCGGTTCTGGTTCCGGTTCCGGTTTTGGTTCCGGTTTTGGTTCCGGTTCCGGTTCCGGTTCCGGTTCCGGTTCTGGTTAACCGGTTCCGGTTCCGGTTTTGGTTCCAGTTTCCTTATTTTTGCGGGGCTGGAAAAGGCCCCTTTGGTGACGGTTCCGGTTCTGGTTCTGGTTCTGGTTTCCTTTTTCTTCCAGGCCTGAAAAAGACTTTCAGGTTTTGGTTTTGGTTCCGGTTCCGGTTCCGGTTTCCTTCTTCTTCGGGGCTTTGAAGAGCACCCTCCAGGTAACGGTTCTGGTTCTAGTTTTGGTTCCGGTTCCGGTTCCGGATTCCTTTTTCTTTTCGCCTCAAAGAAGACCACCCTGGTCACGGTTCCGGTTTCGGTTCCGGTTCCGGTTTCCTTCTTCTTCTGTTTTCGAAGAAGACCCCCCAGGTCACGGTTCCGGTTTTGGTTTCGGTTTTGGTTCCGGTTTCCTTCTTCTCTTGGCCTCGAAGAAAGACTCCTTGGTCACGGTTTCGGTTTTGGTTCCGGTTCCGGTTCTGGTTTCTTTGTTTTTCTCGCCCCGAAGAAGACCCCCCAGGTCACGGTTTCGGTTTTGGTTCCGGTTCCGGTTCCGGTTTCTGTCTTCTCTTGGTTCGAAGAAGACCCCTTTGGTCACGGTTTTGGTTCTGGTTTCGGTTCCGGTTCCGGTTCCCTTCTTCTTCTGTCTTCGAAGAAGAAGACCCCCCAGGTCACGGTTCCGGTTTTGGTTTCGGTTCCGGTTCCGGTTTCCTTCTTCTCTTGGTTCGAAGAAGACCCCTTTGGTCACGGTTCCGGTTTTGGTTTCGGTTCCGGTTCCGGTTTCCTTCTTCTTCTGTCTTCGAAGAAGACCCCCCAGGTCACGGTTCCGGTTTTGGTTCCGGTTCCGTTTCCGGTTTCCTTACCTAACAGCGAAGACTAATAGGTTTCTAGTGTCAAAAGAGAGCATCATGACACCCCAGGCGGGTCTGGGCGCGATCCGGGGGAGGGTGCTGGGGACTTTTTTTTTTGACCCAACAGTTACACTCTTCGTGGTCTTCGAGGTCCCAGAACTCCACTCCCGGGAATGATTCTGAATGCCCGGAGCCAACTGTAGGCCACTTCTTGGTCTTCGAGTTCCCCGAACTCCATTCCCGGGCCACATTCTGAATGCCCGGAGCCAACTGTAGGCCACTTCGTGCTCGAGTTCCCAGAACTCCATTCCCGGCAGTATGGTTCTGGTGGTGGTTTTGGTTTTGGTTTTGGTTCCGGTTCTGGTTCCGGTTCCGGTTTTGGTTCCGGTTTTGGTTCCGGTTCCGGTTCCGGTTCCGGTTCTGGTTCCGGCCCGGGCCACATTTTGAATGCCCGGAGCAGGCTGATGCTGAGGCTGAGGCAGGCTGAGGCTGAGGCCGAGGCAGGCTGATGCTGAGGCAAGCTGAGGCGGAGGCTGAGGCTGATGCAGGCTGAGGCTGAGGCTCATGCAGGCTGAAGCTGCGGCAGGCTGAGGCTGAGGCTGAGGCTGAAGGCAGACTGGGGCTGAGGCTGAAGCAGGCTGAGGCTGAGGCTGAGGCTGAGGCAGGCTGAGGCTGAGGCTGAGGCTGATGCAGGCAGGCTGAGGCTGAGGCTGAGGCAGGCTGAGGCTGAGGCTGCAGGCTGAGGCTGAGGCAGGCTGAGGCTGAGGCAGGCTGAGGCTGAGGCTGAGGCTGAGGCTGAGGCTGAGGCTGAGGCTGAGGCTGAGGCTGAAGCAGGCTGAGGCAGGCTGAGGCTGAGGCCGAGGCTGCAGGCAGACTGAGGCTGAGGCTGAAGGCTGAGGCTGAGGCTGAGGCTGAGGCTGAGGCTGAGGCTGAGGCTGAAGCAGGCTGAGGCTGAGGCAGGCAGGCTGAGGCTGAGGCTGAGGCAGGCTGATGCTGAGGCAGGCTGAGGCTGAGGCTGAGGCTGAGGCAGGCTGAGGCTGAGGCAGGCTGAGGCTGAGGCCGAGGCCGAAGGCAGACTGAGGCTGAGGCTGAAGCAGGCTGAGGCTGAGGCTGAGGCAGGCTGAGGCTGAGGCTGAGGCAGGCTGATGCTGAGGCAGGCTGAGGCTGAGGCTGAGGCTGATGCAGGCTGAGGCTGAGGCAGGCTGAGCTGAGGCCGAGGCTGAAGGCAGAGAGGCAGGCTGATGCTGAGGCAGGCTGAGGCTGAGGCTGAGGCTGATGCAGGCTGAGGCTGCGGCAGGCTGAGGCAGCGGCCGAGGCTGAAGGCAGACTGGGGCTGAGGCTGAAGCAGGCTGAGGCTGAGGCTGAGGCAGGCTGAGGCTGAGGCTGAGGCAGGCTGAGGCTGAGGCTGAGGCTGAGGCAGGCTCAGGCTGAGGCAGGCTGAGGCTGAGGCCGAGGCTGCAGGCAGACTGAGGCTGAGGCTGAAGCAGGCTGAGGCTGAGGCTGAGGCAGGCTGAGGCTGAGGCTGAGGCAGGCTGATGCTGAGGCAGGCTGATGCCGAGGCTGATGAGGAAGAGGATGGTAATGATGACGAATACGGCTTTGTTGAAGATCATGAAGGTGTGACGGCGAGCTTGATGAGGATGATCGTGGGATCCTCGTGCTGTTGTTGTTTCGGTATTCATCCGTAGCCTTCGTTGGTTCCGATGGCGCCGCCGTTGTGCCAGCGATGTGGCGTCGTCCAGTGCGCCGAGCTCGCTTCCACATCCTTGCGCCACGCCTGGCGTTTTGAGGAAGGCCTCAAGTGGGCCTGGTCTAGCCGTACACAGGCCCGTGGAAGCGTCCATAAGGCCGCTGGCGGGGCGCGCAGGCTATGTTCGCCGCCATGGAGAAGCAAACGTGCTCTCGCGCGCGTCGGCTTCTCCGGGGTTCGGCATTCATGCTTGCGCGCGCCGCGTTTGCGTCTTGTGGTCCTTCCCAAAGAGGCCTACTGGGTGTGCTGCGAGCAGTGCCACGCCCACACCTGGCCTTTGGATCGCCGGTACAACAACCGGCACTCCAGGCCTCGGGTGGACCACAAGGTTCTCTCGAAGGGTGCTGAATTGCTCTTGCATAGCCTTTGCGTTGCGAATTTGGCTGCAATGGCATGGGCGGCATCCACTTTCGAGGCATATTGAGGCGGGAATGCGGCGTGCTGGCGTTGTCCGTAGGCGCCTCGACGATGCCCAGCCATCGCTGCCCGCCTTGTTACGTCGCGGGCCATCGCCCAGAGAGCGCTGGAAGCACGGTGAACTTTCCCATCGTGCTTGCGCGGGCGCGTCGGGCGACGCGTTGCCGCCGACGGACAACGCAGCTCGAGCGCCGCGTTCCTGTGCAAATGTGCCTCCGAGTAGTAGACGCCAACCGCGCCTCGGCATCCGAATGGGCGACGCATTAGCTGTGAACGGGTCGTTCAGCGCCCGTTGAAATACCTTGTGGCCGACGCTCGTAGGCCTGCGTGGGCGGCGGCGGCAGAGGCGGGCGCGCGCCGGCGGGCCGGCCGCGTGCGGCTGGTGGCCGGGGACTTCTACCTCACGGATGCGGTCCCCGAGCGCCGCCGGCCCAGCGACGCCGCGCCCTCGCCCGAGCGCCCGCCGCGCCGCCGCCTGCAGGCGGCGCCGGCGGCCGAGGAGGGGCGCGCCGCGGCGGCTGGCTCGGCGGCGGCCGCGGCCCGACCTGCGCGCCCCGCTCGCGGGGGCGCGCGGCGCGGCTGCTTGAGGGGGGCCCGCGCCACTGCTGGCGCGCCGCCTCCGCCGGCGGCGACGTCTGGCTACTTTTGCACTCTCTGCCAGGAGGCCGGCGCCGGGGGACTGGGCGTCGTTCGACGCGGTGCCTGGCGCCCCGTCGGCGGGGAGGGCCGTCGCGCGCAAGCAGCGGCCCTGCTCGTCGATGGGACCTGGGCGCGCCGATCGCCCCCCTGTCTTGCCTTGCGTCGCCAGGTCGCCAGGGCGCCCTTCTCAGAGCGGTTCCCCGCCACCAGGGAGCCGCCGACGAGCTGCGACGCCTGCGGCGGCGCGCTGGGCCGGGAGCTGACGGCCTACACCGCCACCGCCGGCTCCACCGAGGTGTGGCTGCTGGAGGGCGACGAGGCGCACCCCGGAAACGGCTTCTTCTGCGGGCGCTGCCAGGCGCGGCTGCGCGGGGGCCAGACGCTAGACTGCGCGGCAGCCCTGGGGGCGCAGGCCGCGCAGCGCTGGCGGGAGCCCGTGGACTGGGCGACGCGGCTGGCCGCGCTGGGGGCCCCCAACGCGCCTCGGCGGGGGCAGAAGCGGCCCGCGCGCTAGGCCGCAGCTCGCTCTATGGGTCGCTTCGCGGCGTTCCGCCGCCCCTCGGAGCCTCCGCCCGAATCGCCGACTAGGCGGGGCTGACGTTCGCCAAGAGGCCATTTCTTTATTGCTTGGGGCATGACGGGCGCCATGGCCCCCGCCCCCCCCCCCCCTCCCCCTACGACGCAGCGCCCCCCCCCCAGTGCGCTCCAGGCACTGCCGCCGTGCGCATTGGGATCCGCGTAGGTGCCCGCGTAGGAATCCGCATTGGCGTCTGGTCCGCAGGCGTCGTCGTCGTCGTCGTCGTCGTCGTCGTTCGTCGTCGTCGTCGTCGTTCGTGTTTCGTCGCTCGTCGCTCATCGTCGTCGCGCGCGCGGACGCGGCTGAAGCTTGTTTTTATGTCCGGGGCGATGACGGCAGTCACCCGGGGGGGGGGTCGATGACGTCACGTTTTGCGCAGGCGGCGTTTGGGAATGGTTCGGAATGACGGAGGACGGGCAGCGCGAACATGTAGGTGGCGATATGCACCACGACGGCTGCGTACATCACAGCGCCCGCCGCCTGTGTACACCACGCCGCCGATGTACACCACAGCAGCCGCGTGCAACGAAGCGCCAGTTTGTGCCACCGTGCCTGCGGGCACAGCAGCTCCTGCGCACACCGCAGCGTCTCCGTGCGCCACGTCAGCCGCGCGCAACGCAGCGGTCTTGGTTTTGGTTTTGGTTTTGGTTCCACACAGGCCCCGCTGCCAGAGAGCACCCACTACTCAACATACTCCGTCTCCGAGAGAGCACCCTCAGGTCACGGTTTCTGGTTCCGGTTCCGCTTCTGGTTCCGGTTCCCTTTTTCCTCGGGGCCCCAACGAAAACCTTCACAGTCACGGTTCTGGTTTTGGTTCCGGTTCCGGTTCTGGTCCCAGTTTCCTTCTTCTTCGGGGCCCCAAAGAAGCCTATCCAGATCATGGTTCTGGTTTCAGTTCCGGTTCCGGTTCCGGCGTCGGTTTCCTTCTGCGCGCGGCGGGGGTACTTATAAGTACTTATGCAGTTACGCCAATTATAAGTAGCTCCTAAGTCGCTCGTAAGTAGCTGATAAGTAGTGTAAGTAGCTCGTAAGTAGCTCATAAGTAGTGTAAGTAGCTCATATGTAGCTAAGTTACTTAGGAGCTACTTATAAGTAGGGCAGCCTACTTATAAGTAGCGTAAGTACTTATAAGTACTTTGGCCTACTTATAAGTACTTACGGCCTACTTATATAAGTAGCGTAAGTTACTTACGAGCTACTTATGTAAGTGGCGTAAGTGCCACATAAGTGGCGCGTAAGTGCCACATAAGTGGCGCGTAAGTGCCACATAAGTGGCGCGTAAGTGCCACATAACTGCAGTTACGCAAACTAACGCCATGTATGGGCATGCATTTTCAATCAATATATATAACAGCGCGCGCGCTGAACAGGACGCCCAAAACACTAGTGACGCCAATGTCGTTAACCCTAAACCCTAAGAGAACCTTGGTGCCCGATCTGGAATATTGCGCGGGCGCCGTGGGAGGCATGCTGCGAAATCAATAGTTGTTTCATGCATTTGTGCTGCCGCTGGCCCAGACAAAGGTGTCAGCCACCCTTCAGTTGCGTTCAGCGCAGCCCCCGCCTTGCGTTTCTCGCATTGGGCTTGGGCCACGCCATGGCGGGTGAGACCATGCAGGCTCGCGTGGAGCGCGTCCAGGAGCAGATCCTCGACATCATCAAGGAGTATACGTGCAGCCATTGCCCCCCGATTCTCCAGTTGCGCGACCAGGCGGTGCGATTGTTGCGTAAGGAGGGTCTGCTGAGGCGCCAGAAAACGAATGGGCGCTACGTGGCCGTGCACCCGCGGAACAGGTACGGCGATGGCATAATTCCATCCCACGTGCGCACGCTGGTGCGCAGTTTTTGCAGCGACGGGTTCAGCATGGATGAGGTGGGCGTGCCCTTTGCCATCGAGATGCCACCCCCATCTCACGAGCGCCACGCCGAGGCACTCGAGTTCAACGGAGACCTTGTCTAGGAATCCCACGGCTTCTTGCCGCCATACGACGAGGGCGAGATCAAAATCCTTAGCGTGAGCAAGTCGCACACGACACAGGCGACCCGCTGCATTCAGTTTGGCAGCCCTACAGATTCAGATAACGTCGAGTTCGGTACCGACGGGAAGCTTGACATCCACAAGATCGGGTTGAAGCGCCCCACGTAGGCAGATGCTGCGAAGGAGGGGTTTGAATGGGACGTGCTTGTCTGGCAGGCTGAAGACGCATTCGGCGCCATTATAGCCTTGCTCCAGGACCCGCTTAAGTTTGTGAAATCGATGGCCCACCCTTTAACTTTTCGATTGCCCCCGCCCCCGCCCCCCCCCGCATTTATGTTGGCTTTAGCCGCGTTCAATCAGGAGTCTGGAAATGCTGCGCAGAAGGTTTCCATGAATGAGACTAGGTGGGAGACCTTGTTCAAGATGCACGGGGACGCGCAGAAGATCGTCACCAACTTCGAAGCCAATAAAAAGGAGGGCGACATCTTGAACCCCGACGTCGCGTGGGGTAGGGCAATAACAAAAGCGCAATCCAGAAATCCAGATTTCGTTTCAGAGATCCAGAGTTTGGCGACGTTTGCGAGGAAGCTCGCTGGTGGACCAGACGCACCGAATTTGAAGGAGCTTCGGGCTTTCAACCGTTCGTGCCAGAAGCCGCGCATTGTGCAGGGCCCCGTCTTGGCGGCGGTGGCTGATGCAGTGATCGGCTCGGATGGTTTGGGCTGCATTCCCTTCCGCATTGATTGCGTAAAGGCAATGATGAGCGCCGACAGCAAGTATGCATCGGGCGACTTTCAGAACCTCTTTGCATCGGGTGACTTCGGGCTTAAGCTCACGAGTAACAAGGAAGTGCACCGCATGATCTCGCAGGCAGACATCATGAAATCGATGGCTATAGACATCGCAAAAACTGTCAACCTGTCAGAAGACAACGCGGCCGTGAAGACGTTGATCAACAGGTTCGGCATGAGGCTCGTGCACCATTGCATGAAGAAGCCCGACCCCAGGAGCCAAAAGTTCGAGTCGCTTCACCACATCGGCTACGTGTACGTGCAAGACCTGGCTACCATTGCAGGCACGCAGATCACATCCCCGTGGGCGAAGAAAGGAGCCCCGCCCAAAGCTCCCGCGCAGCAAGCTGCGGATTCTGCACAAGTGCAGAGCGTAGGCGGAATCGCCGACAGGATGCACAAATTGGCAAGTATGGGCGTGAGCGCCAATTGCCACATCGAGGTCATCAAGATGAAAACTGTATACAAGGTGCAGGAAGTCAAGGAGGATGAGATCAAGCTGCAGAGCATCGGCGATGGGAGCGACTACACAGTCGATTCGGCATACCTCCTGAAATCGCTACTCACCCCGCGTGCACAAGAGTTCAAGGTGATCACAAAACGCGAGCAGAAGAAGGACGCCGCGCTCTCCCCCTTCCACGGCGTGTATACTATAGGGGGAGGGGGTGGGGGAGGGGGCAACGATTTTGGCAATGGAGCTTGGTTGTCTTACACACCCGCAGCCCACGTGCTCTTTTCCTGTTGTTCTCCATCCCGCACATTTACCCCAACCCCACCGCCCATCCCAGCCCCGCCCAAACCCACCACCCCCGCAACCCATCCCACCATCCCAACAGGAATACATCAACGATTGGAGTGCCAGGTGCGACCCGCGCTCGAACTCGGACTGGCAGCGCATGGGGTTGGTTGGTCACGTGACGTCGGCGCTTGATGCATTGGGTAACCTACAGGGGGCAGCGGGCGAGATGGTCGACATCGTGACGGAGCCCACGGAGCACCGCGGCGTGTACGCCAAGGTTGACATCGATGTCTCCAGCGCGATCTCCCCGCCCTTCTCGACCAAAGTTGCCTTCTCGGATACAGCTCCAAACGGTGCCATCGACGTCGGCGCGGAGATCACTAATGCGGACGGCGTCGCGCAGAAGCATTACATCTTCATGAAGCTGCAGAAGCATGATCCAGGCGGCATCGCGGACAACACGCGCGGCAGCTACAAGATGGCGAAGATAGAAGGGTTCATGCCGCACTACTGGCTCTTTGACAAAGAGGTGACCGACCCCAAGAAGTCTAACATGGCCATCAAGCTTCACACCGTTGACGCCTCGGTCGGCGCGGAGAAGTTTACATTGAAAATACCGTTCCTGGAAAACACCAAACCCATCAAAAAGGGTGACCAGCTTCGTGCACTGAAGCCGCAGGCGGCGAAGGCGCCGCCGATGAAGAGGGTCCGCACGCAGTAGTCGTGGCTCGCGGAGCCGAGCTTATTAGACACTTGTGCCGCGATCTCAGGTCGGTGGGGCGGCACGCCGATTAAGGAGACAATGGTATTATTATTGCGGATTTCCTTTGGCGCTTGCAGGACACACGGCGCCCTCTGGACACATGGCGTATTCTTCTCTTTCAGCGCTTGCAGGAGAAACAAAAACAGCTCGCATGCGCTCGCGCGGGGAGAGGGGGATGGGGGAGGGGGCAGCGGCAGCGCTGGTCCAAGCCTCGTCGCTGCGGCTGGGCGCGGGCTCGATTGCAGTGACAAGCCGTCAGTGATCAAGCGAGGTTGCGCTCGGCCGCCGCGGGGGGTCGCGCGGCTGTTTTCACGCGCGCCGATGTCGTTCACGATCGAGGCGAAGCCCGTGGTCCAATATCATGCCGCGGACATGAAGCACGTCCGCACGTGGGTGCCCCAGTACACCAAGACGATCGATGGAGCTACGTACGTCGAGCTCAGGCAGACAGATAGACCTCTCGCTGTCTTACTCGGCCTATCCCACGAGGGCAAGGCCAAGTACTGGAGCAAGAGCTGCATCCTGGAGGATTTGCGCAAGGCGAGGAACGCGCGCGTGGACGAGGTCTTACTTGCCCACTTGCATGCGTGCAACCCGTGCGAGAAGCCACCCGCTCTCCCAGATGGCTTCAACAGGATGGCGGTGAATCCCGACGACTTGCCCTATGTTACCAGCGTGGCTTTGACTTGCAACGAGGGCGCGACCTTCAATATGAAGATGACCGTGGAGCTCATGCCATTGAGGGTGCCATGTGTTGAGCTGACCGTGGAGAATCTCACTTGGATCCAGAAGGTGGCGACGGCGTCGGCCTTGCAGCCAACGCCTGTGAAGCCGCTCACGCGCAAGCGCCCAGAGGATCGCATTGAATTGCCCACGCAAGAGGCGAAGTTCGATTATCGCAGGAAGTCTATATTCCTGCAGTGCAAGGATGCAGACGGGCGCAAGCACTTGCAGTACCAAAAACCAAAAACCATGGAACTCGCCGACATTGAGACAGCGATTGAGACCCTTACGGGCGATATTCTCAAACGTGGTTGGACGGTCTACGACGGCAACGCCGATGACGACGATGGCGGCGGCGATATCCCGCAGTTGGAGTCGCAGGAGCGAGCGTTGTGATGCGCGTGCGCACAGCAGTCTATCCTAGCATAGGCATTGGCGGATGCAGCAATGCAGTGTCGCCGAGGGGGGACGGGTAGGACAAACAGATTTCGTTGCATGTCCAATCGGTGCTGTTGCAAAAGTCTAGACGCTTCGCGCATCACCGTCAGCCCATCCAGAAACGACGCCCAGGCGAGTTGAGGTGATCAGGGAAATGCGGGAGCAAGGAGGGGGGCAGCCGAACCGTGCGAATGAGGAAGGAGGAGACGGAGGATGCTGGATGGATGGATGAGGGAGTGGGGAGAAGGAAAATGAATAGGAGGAGGAGGAAGAGAAGGAGGATGAGGAGAAGGAGGAGGACGGATGACGGAAGACGGATGAGCAGGAGGAGGAGGAGGGCGAGCACAATGGCCAAAGGTCTCTTGGATGCCTGTCGGAGCCTCTTGGGATATCTCTTGGGCGCTTCTTGGAGGCCTCTTGGGCGCCTCCTGGCGGTCCTGGGGGTCTCCCGGCGGCCTTGGTGCCTCGGGAGGGGGGGGGGGGGGGGGGGGGGGGGGGGGATGAGGGAGGGGGTCTTGGGTCCTCTTGGGGCCCTCTTGGGAGCATCTTATGAGAGCCTATTGGGGCCATCTTGGGGGCAATCTTTGCGCCTCTGGAAGCCTCTGGGCGCCTCTTGGGGCAATCTTGAAGGAGATCGATCAAAGAAGAGGGGCCCCTTAATTAGCCTTGCCCCTTTAGAGCCCCCAGAATCGCCTCTTGGACCCCTCTTGGGGCGCTCTTGGAGCGCTCTTGGGCGCTCTTGGGGCCGTCTTGGGGCTCTCTTGGGCCCCTCTTGTGTCCCTTTTGGGCCATTTTGGGGCCATCTTGAAGCCTCGGATGGCCATCGGAAGCGAAAAGGCGAGAAGCAGAACATCATTGGTTTTCCGAAGGTGTTTGAAAGATTTTGGCATCTTGGGGGGCCTCTTGGAGCTTTGGGGCGGTCTTGGGACCTCTTGGAGCATCTTCGGAGCCATATTGAGGCATCTTCGGCTATCTTGGGCCATCTTGGAGCTCATCTTATAGGCTCTCCGAGGCGCTCTTGGAGCCGTCTTTGGCGAACTACCCTCTGACACCTCGCGGGGCGCCCTGTCCAGGTCCATGGGAGAGGGTAAGGGGGGAGGGGTAAACCCCTCCCCGAAGGGGAAGAAGGAGGTTGGAAGAGGAAACTCCCTAAACCACCTACGCCCAGAGGGCTTGTGGGATATGTCAACCCTTTCCAAATTTCGCAGCGATCATCGCTTTCCAGCCCCCGCACGCGTGCGTTCGCTACGTGGCGCGCGCGCCGCATAAAGCGGCGGAAGGCGATGGCAAGAAGGAGTGTCTGGGTGTGGTAGGTGGAAAGACAAGGAGGGGAAATGGTGGCAAGCGATGGCGGTGGGAGCATGGGCGTTGGGAATTGGAATTGGGGGCTGGAGGAGCGAGGAACATGGGTCGGATTTTTCGTCAGCGATCTCTTGCTGGGGCCCCAGCGGTGATTAGCAATATAAGCAGCAAGAGTCGTGTTCCACTCCCCTGACTGCAAGACACGCACCTCATGCGCGTGGCATTCGGATTTCCGCTGTGATGAGGAGCCGCCATCCATATACAATGTACTTAAAACTTATAGTGTACTGTATGCACTATTGGCTCAAACCACCAGCGCGGGCGCTGCAGCTAATATGATAAGCGCGGTCAGGCCAGCCCCCGCGAGCATCGCAATCACCCCTCCATCTGCAGTCCTAGCAGAGGCGGCGTTTGCGCCGATGGTATAGCCCTCGAGCGGCGTCACAACAGAGCAGAGTGGCAGTTGCGAGTCAACATCGGCAGTTGCCAGTCACAGCAAAGTCGGCGTTCGCGCGCCAATGATCTAGCCCTTGATCTCGTCAAAGGACCAGTCCTCGGAGTCCATCCAGATCTCGTCATCGGGCCCGTCCGCGGGGTTCACCTCTTGTAAGCCCTGGTCGGATATCATCTCCCGCTGCAGCGGCCGATCCCACGTTTGGATCCATGGGTCCATAATGAAGCCGTAAGCTCTGTGCACGCCGCGACGATGTTTCTTGCCTCCTCGCCGACGGCGGTAAGGCCGCGGGCTGCGACTGCGGCTGCGATTCGAGGATGCGGGCTTTTCTCTTCGAGACCTGCGACGGCAAGGCTTCGGGCAGCGACTGCGGCTGCGACCCGAGGCTGCGGGCATAGCTCCTCGGGGCTTGCGACGGCAAGACTGCGGGCCTGCCTTCTCGAGGCATGGCGATCGCCGCCGCGGGCGGCTGCGGCTGCGCCGCGGCCGCGGAGCGCGGCTGCGACTGCGGCTGCGACAGCGGCTGCGGCTGCGCCGCGGCCGCGGAACGCGGCTGCGACTGCGACTGCGGTTGCGCTGCGGCTGCGCCGCGGCCGCTCGCCGAGCGGACCGCCGCAGCTGCGACTGCGGCTGCGCGCTCGGCGAGGGACGGCGGTGCAATGGCGGCGTGATGGGGGCGTTCTTGGACCCCATGCTGCCAACCTGAACCGCAACGGCCAGCATCTTTGCGCATCTTATATTTGCATTGCTTATCTGTGCGATTCTTACCATCGCGCTTCTTATCTTCGCGCTTCCTTATCTTCGCGCTGCCTTATCTGTGCGATTCTTACCATCGCGCTTCTTATCTTCGCGCTTCCTTATCTTCGCGCTGCCTTATCTGTGCGATTCTTACCATCGCGCTTCTTAACTTCGCGCTTCCTTATCTTCCTATCTTCGCGCTTCCTTATCGCGCACGGTTGGGTTCAGAGAGCGCGCGCGCTCGTGCCTAACCCAAGCAATGCTTGCACTTGCGAGCAGCGGCGCGCGCGCTACGCACCGCCAGTTATCTTGCCTGGCATTTGACTGTCTTATATTTGAACACATTGCTTAACACTATTGTTTGTTGTTGTTCCTTTTTTCGGACCGCGTCCAGACGCGGAGCCGCGGCCCGCGGCGACCAGTCCTGGCGCGTGAACGCCTGAAAAGGAATCTAAGAACACATGCGCTCTAAACTGGGCGCCCCTCACTGCCAGGCGGCGCTGTCGCCAGGGCCATCGACCGCGGTCGGCTGAGAATGCTGAGTACGATACCGAATCATACGCTCCACGGCGTTGTAGTGCACCTCTGCCATAATCAGTCGCCTGGTGCGATCTATGACCGAGTCCTCGCATGCCTCTATGGCGACATCGACGGCTCTGGCCTCGGTGGCGTCGTGCGTGTCTATTGCGTCCTGTCGCTCATGCCACATCGCGCCCAGCATTGCCCTCGCCTGCTGGAGCTGGTCCTCCAGTGCGTCCATCCTCTCCTCCAGCGCTGCCCTGCGCAGCTGCATCTCGCGCATCCGCAGATCCATCTCCTCCATGCGCTCGAGGGCGAGCTCGCATGCCTCGGTGTCCTGGGCCTCGATCGCGACGAGCGGCGGAGCGCGGCGTCCTTGACCTCGAGCGGCGTGCCCCGCGCCGCGGTGGAGCGCCGCGCTGCGCTGCGGTGGGGCGCGGCGCCCTGGCCCTCGGGCGCGGCGAGCAAGGTGACACAGACCTGGCGCACCAGACCGAGTCGGACGCCGAGAGCTCGGAGATGGCAACGCTGCCAACGTTCCTGCAAGATTCTCCCGAGCACGGGGCTGGCAACGCTTCTGCTTGTAGCGCCGAGAGCTCCGAGAGTGCCGCTTTCTTTCTCTGGCTCGCCCGCGCCCTGCACTGTCGGCGTTTCACAGTCGGCGTCACGCCGCCGCGGCCCTTGCCATGGCCGCCGCGGCGTCGGCGGCCACGATGGGCGGCCATGCCGCCCTCTCACGCCCGCATTCCTTGAAGGACCTCGACCGCGCGGTCAAGTACATTTGGGCCAAAGCGGCATCGGTTTAATAATTGTAATTGTAATTAAGCATCGTATCTTCGCGCCGCTTATCTTCGCTTGCCGTGTCTGGCACTCGTGCCGTGGTATTCGGCACTCGTGCCGTGCTTATCTTCGCGCCGTGGCATTCGGCACTCGTGCCCCAAATATTTGCGCTTATTTATCTTCGCGACGCGTATCTTCGCGCCGTTTCATGTTTCCCACCCCCCGCTCGGCTCTCGGCAACTACGCTTCGAGCCGCGTCCAGACGCGGAGCCGCGGCGACCAGCCTTGGCGTGTGAAATATTAACATATATTTACATTCATACACGGACCAGCAAACTAAACGAGCCAAACACATACATCCTAGACCACATAGAGTGCACCATTTGGGGCCAGTACGGCCGACATAGACTGCACCGCATAGACTGCACCACACACCGCATATATTGCACCACATAGACTGCACCACAGAGAGTGCACTACATAAGCTGCTTGGGGCCCACGATGGCTGACAGTGGCTGCACCATGCACATAAACCGCACCACATGCATTGCCCCTCTCACCGTGCGTTCGGGTGTTTGGGCTATCTTAAGCCATTTGAAGGTCATCTTGGTCTGGTGGGCTGGATGCGGCCAACGCCGAACACTCTGGCTCCCCCCCCATCCCCGTTCCTCCCCTTGCGCGCGCGCGGGGAGTTCTGTATTGCGCCGAATCCACAAGATGCGCCAGAACATATATATATATATATATATATATTGTGTGTACTGGTTACCATTGCCCAAAATTTGCAGTGGTGGAGGACGGTAAGGGTGATTAGATAAGTCCGATAAGTCCCTCATGGTTCATGAGGGATGAGGCATCGCCCGATCAGCGCCCCGATCGATCAGACACAACGCTGCCATTCAACGTAATCGGCGCTGTCGCCCCCCCCCCCCCCCTCCCCACCCCCACACCACACCCACACCCCTCTCCCCTCCTCCCCGCCCTTCCCCTCCCCTCCCCCCCCCCCACACCACACCCACACCCCTTCTCCACTTCCCTCCCCGCCCTTCCCCCCCCCCCCCCTCGGCCACTCGCACCCCGCATCGGACATCAGGCGCGAAAGCTGTCCCCCCCCCCCTCCCCCCCCCCCACCCCCCACCCCCCCCCCCCCCTTATCCCCCCTCCACCGCTTGTGCATTCGACCCGCGCCGACGGCAACCGACGACAACGACTACGACGACGACGACCGACCGACCGACGTGCCGACCGACGACGACGTTTCTATGTGGGGCCGCAGGTGCAAAGACCCGCGCAATAAGCAAAGCCTGCACGCCCCGCTGGCCCCTTTAAAGGGACACAGATGTTTTGAGTTCAGTTCTTGGAAGTACACGTCGGCTTCTGCATTGTGGACAATACAGAACTCCCCGCGCGAGCGCGGGGGTCACCCGCGATCGCGGGTCACCCGAAATCCGTTCGGTCACCGGTGAGGGTTCATTTTAGTGCGCGCGTCCACGCGCGCGGGGAATTTTGCCTTGTTGTACGCGGTTGGGCGTTCGATGCCGATAGACTGGCGCGCTTGGACCTTGCGCATGGGTCCTGGCGCGTCACGCGCATCGCCACATGGCCGCAACAGGGGTTGACAGTGGGTGAAGAGGAGAAGGAGGAGGGCAATGACGAAAAATATGATGCCAGCAGGGGAGGAGGAGAAGGACAAGGGCAAGGGCTTGGAACTTATGGGCTCCCTTCGGACTTTCGGGGATGTATATTGGGTGTCCATGAGTTTCCATGCGGGAATTTATGGCGCCCCCTGCAAGAATCTAAGGCTTCTCTGGGAATATACGGGTTCCCTTGCGGAAAGATTATATGGGTTCACGAGCGGGAGTTGGGTTCCCGTCGGGAACTATATAAAGGTTTCTGCATCGGGGGTCTATGGGTACACCTGCAGGAATCTATGTGTCCCATTTGGGAATTTATGGGTTCCGCTGCGGGAAGCTACGATGTATCTTGGGAGATGCCCACCATGCGTGCTCTTCGATGAAACCACAAAAACCACAATGGCACCATGAGCCACTAGCCATGAGAGTTGGAAAGTCACTTAAACCAAGACTCTTTAAAGACATACAGAAATGTTGAATTCAGTTAGAGGAATCACATGTTGCGGACAATATCTTAGAACCCTCAACTCGCGCGCGTCGGAGCTCTGTATTGTCCATGCACATTGGAAAAGTCGACGCGCCCGTCTCTTTAAAACGCAACATAATTTTTGAATTCAATTTTTGGAATTGTATGTCGGCTTTTCTTGTGGACAAACTCATTAACGCGCGCGCGCGCGTCGGAGGTCTGTATTGTCCACAATAGGCCAACGCGCCCCTTTTAGGGAACAGCAAAAAGTTTGAATTCAGCCTGTGGCATTATATGTAACCTTTTATTGTGGACAATACAGAACCCCGACGCGCGCGCAATACTGAACTCCGACGCGCGCGCTCGCGCGCGCGCGCGCGCGGGTCACCATGGTCACCCGCGCGCGCGCGGGTGGCTTTTTCTCGTGAAGTCGGTGATGGTGTTGGTGCTGTTGCTTGTGGTGATGATGATGCTGCTGCAGCTGGTGACGCTGCTTAAGCGATGGTGTTGGTGTTGCTGCTGATGGTGGTGGTGATGCTGCTGCTGGTGTTGCTGTTTGTGTTGCTGATTCTCGTGGTGTTGCGGGTGCTGGTGGCGCTGCTGTTGGAGCTGCTGGTTTTAATGGTCTGCTTGGTGGTGCTTGGTGATTGGTCTTTGGCGTGCATCTTTTGGTATGCTGTTTTTTGTTTTTATCGTTCTAGATCACTGACTGCCAGTGGTGGCTTGTGTTCTGTTTCTTGGTGACTGTTCTATTTCTCATTTATTGTATTGCATGCTTGGTCAATTTGGTCCCTTGTTTGTTGTTCTGTGTGAATCTTCTTATTTTTGTTTTTGGTGCGCTTTTTTTGGTGCTGGTGATGCTGACGTTTGTGCTGCAACTGATGCTGCTGCGGGAGCTGGTGGCGGTGCTGATGTTGGTTGTGTTGCTGGTGCTGGTGATTGTGGTGGTGCTGATGGTGCTCATGCTTATGCAAATGCGGTTGCTGGCGGTTGTGGCGTTGCTGCTCATGCTTCTGCTGGTGATGGCGGTAACGGTGGAACCATGCAGTTTAAGAGTCGCCTCGGGCACGTTTTCTCGGGGGCCTCTCGGGCCGATATCGGGCTTGTCGTTGATTTCTCGTGGGGCCCACGGCGCGGCCCAATTGATTGACCTGGTCTTGGTGCCATCTTGCGGCTATTGCGAGGGGCGCGAGAAGCCCCTCGGGGGAATCTTGCCCACGTTGTTTCCAGAAAAAACTGAAAACGCATTTGCGCTTTTGCAACCCCCCCTCCCCCTTTCCACCCCCCTCCACCCGCCATCCTCCCAAACCACACCCGCCCCCCCCCCCCACCCCCCCCCCCCCCCGCCTCCCCCCCCCCCCCCCCCCCCCCCCCCCCCCCCCCCCCCCCTCCCCCCCCCCCTCCCCCCCCCCCCCCCCCCCCCCCCCCACACCCCCCCCCCCCCCCCCCCCCCCCCCCCCCCCCCCCCCCCCCCTCCCCACCCCCACCCTATCCCCCTCACCCCCTCCCCCCCCCCCACTTCTCCTCCCCCACCCCCCCCCCCCCCCCCACCCCCCATTTCCGCCATCCCCCTCCCCTCCCCCCCCCCCCTCTTTCCCCCGCTCTCCACACCCCAATTCCACGCCACCCCTCTTTCTCCGACACCCCCACCCCCCCCCCCCCCTCCCTGTCCCCTCTCGCCCCCCACCCCACCCCGCCCCCCTCACCCCCGCGCCCCTCACCCCACCCCCCTCTCCCGCCCCCCCCGCCACCCTGTTCCCATCGCATTGGGCCATATTGAGGCCACCTTGGAGCCTCAAGAGCTCACTAGAAGAGAGAAGGCGAGACGGCAACGCTACGTTTGTGTCATTCAGGTTTCGTACCAAATTTGGGTTTCTCGGGGTGGCTCTCGGAAGGGCCTGGGCACTTGGAACCGTCTTGGGGCAGTCTTGGAGCCATATATATATACACACATACATATGTGTATATATATATACACATATCTGCAGTCCCCCTCTCTCTCTCTCTCTATCTCTTTCTCCCTCTCTCGAATATGGAGGATGGTGATATCAACAACCCATGGCCAATGCGCCGCCAGGCACTCTTTTGTTTAGTGGTGGCCAGCGGCCGCCGCGGTGGCCGACGCGGCCATTCGCATATTGCCCTTCATTGGGCGGCGGTTCGGTGGAGGAGGAGTTGGATTCATATACATATAATAATGTATCACATATATCGGAGCGAGATTCAACATACGGCGAAGACCGATCTACGTATATTGCCAATTATTGACGCTTTGCGTATCTCCACCAGCCCATCCAGGAACAATCTCCTGGAGAGCTGACGGGAGAAGGGCTGAATAAACCCACATAGTGCGACAGCGCGGGCAATACCGCTGAATTGAGATATCTGTGGTATAGCGAAGGGTGCGGATGCTGCTACGGGTGCTGTTGCTGTTGCTGGCACTGCTGCTGCTGCTGGTGATGTTGCTGGTGTTGCTGGTTCTCGTGCTGCTGGTGATGTTGCTGGTGCTGGTGGTGGTGCTGCTGCTGGGCAGGTGCTGCTGGTGCTGCTGCTGGTGTTATTGCCGCTGGTGGTGTTGCTGCTGGTGGTGCTGCTGCTGGTTGTGCTGATTCTGCTGCTGATGGCGTTGATGGTTCTCGCGTTGCTGCTGGTGCTGCTGCTGGTGCTGCTGCTGGTGCTGGTATTGCTGTTTTTGTTGGTGGTGGTGCTGCTGTTGTTTCTGCTACTGGCGGTGATGGTTCTCGTGCTGCTGGTGTTGGTGATGCTGCTAATGCGTTTGCTGCTGATCGTGGTGATGCTGGTGCTGCTGATAGTGCTGCTGCCGATGCTGCTGCTGGTGCTGATGCTGACAGTGGTGGTGGTGCTGATGGTGCTGCCGCTGCTGCTATAGTGCTGTCGCTGGAGATTGTGGTGCTGATGTTGTTGCTGCAGGTGATGACGGTGGCGGTGAGAGCAGGCAGGTTAACAACCGCCTCGGAAACGTTTTCTCTGATGCCCATTGGAGCCATGGGCTCCCTTAAGTTGGGGTCCTCTCACAGCGTTATTGGTGGCTATATTGGGGCTCTGTTGGGGTGGGGTGGGGGTGGGGGGTGGTTGGGGTGGGTGGGGCGGGGGGTGGAGGTGGGTGGGTGGGTGGGGGTGGGTGGGTGAGGGGGGGGGGGGGGGGGGGGGGGGGGGGCGGTGGTGGGGGGGGAGGGGGGGTGGGGGGGGGGAGAGGGGGGGGGGGAGAGGGTGTGTGTGTGTATGTGTGTGTTTGTGTGTTGTGGTGATGGTGGTGGTGGGGGTGGGGTGCGGGGTGGGTGGGGTGGGTTCGGGGTGGGTGGGGGTGGGTTGGGGGGGTGGCGTGGGAGGGGTGGGGTGGTGGGGGGGGGGGGGGGGGGGGGGGGGGGGGGAGGGGGGGGGAGAGGTGGGCATCAGGAGTTGTTTTGTGACTCTGAGATGCCTCTTGGGGCAGTCGCTGCCACACACACACATACACACACGCACGCCGCCCCTCCACCCCACCCCGCCCCCTCTCGGATGCTCAAAAAAGGCGCATTGGGCGATCGCGGGCCGCTCTTGGAGCGCTATAGTATGTGAGCTCGTGGGAGCATATTGGGCGTCTTGGGGCTCCATTCGGCCATATTGGGGCCATCCTGACGCCTCAAGAGCGCATCGGAAGACAACGATCGACAAAGCAAACAACATTGATGTTCCTTTGGTCTTGGTGCAATTGTTGCATCTTTGTTGAGGGGGAGGGTGGTCCTGGAGGGCTCAGATTGCAATTGAAACCGTATATTGGAGCCGCATTGGAGCCTGGATGCATGTCGGAGGCGCAATCTTGATGTCTGTTGTGTAATCTTGAAGCCATCTGGGCTATCTGGGGCCCTCTTGGAGCAAATCCATTGAGCCAGCATGGGCGCTCTAACCCTTCGCGGGGAGCCCCTCTAGACGCAGTGTGCCTGTGTGTGTATGCGTGTGCGCGTGCGCGTGCGCGTGCGTGGGGTGGGCGGGTGAGCGGGCGGGGGGGAGGGGAGAGGGCGTAAACCTCCCGAGCTGGGAAAGGAGTGATATTGGAAAGAGGAACGCCATAAACCACCTGCGCCCAGAGGTGGGTTCACTGCTGGGAGTGCCATATATACGTGTCGGTCGGAAGGTGCCATATCGTCTCGTTGATTATCGGTTTATATCTATTGTGGGGAGTTCCCGACGCACTTGTCGTGAGAGTATTATAGGATTGCTGGGATCGTCTTCCACGCGCGTTGGGGGGTCCTTATCCACCTGCTCTGAAGCAGCATCTACGTTCGGTGCTGGAATTGCTATATGTACATGGGGAGGGGTGGTGCTGACCTATTGTATTTAGATCCGATCTACGTCTGAGAGTGTGATTCTACTTGGCGAGTCAGGGCCCTAACTATTTTCGGGTGGATCGTACATAGTGGGGGACCCCATACCTGCTGAGAAGCTCGTTGCTTGGTCGAGGTTCGATGATCGAGGACCGAGGTTCGCATATGGAGTTTCGAGGATGTAGAATCGAGGCTCGAGGTTCAAGATTTGATCATCGAGGGTCGAGGTTCGAGGTTCGAGGATCGAGGGTCGAGGCTCGAGGTGGGTCGATGATCTAAGCTCGAGGATCGAGCATGCGACTCGAGGCTCGATGATCGATCGAGTTGTGAGGGGAGGATCGGGGCTCGATGTTAGCGGTCCGAGACTCGAGAGTCGATGACCGAGGCTTGCACGAAAGGTGGCACCCGCGTCACATCACGCGTGCCCGCGGGAGATCTGTGCAGGGGCGGCGCGCGCGCCCGCGGATGCATCGCGCGGTCGCGTTTTTTTTTTTTTTTTTTTTTTTTTTTTTTTTTTTTTTTTTTTTTTTTTTTTTTTTTTTTTTTTTTTTTTTTTTTTTTTTTTTTTTTTTTTTATTTTTTTTTTTCTCGCAGGCGGCACGAATGCCCGCGGGAATGGCATAGCGCGCTCGACTCGCAGGGGGGCGGCGTCCCGCGGTTGAGCGAAGGAGCGCTCTGTATGCGCTCGGGCGCAAGGAGCGCCCTTATCTAGGCGCGCGCGCCTAGTGGCCGCCTCAGATCTGATTCTCGAGGTTCTTGATCTTCTCGGCCAAGTAGCTGATCATCTTATCCTGCGCGTCGATCTTCTTCTCAATCGTGCTCAGGTCCGTGTACAGGTCACTCAAGACAGCCTGCGCCTGGAACATCCTGCGGTGGCGCCGTTGTGCACTGGGGTAGATCTCAGCCACGGCCTGCTGGCCATTGTCGTGCTGCGTGTCGGAGTGCTGGTCCTTGCCACTGCCCGTCTGATCATCGTCGCCCTGGCCATCGTACTGCTGAGCCACGGCACGGTTGCCACTGCCCTGGTCGCCGTTGTCATGCTGCACGCTGGGCTGAGCGCTGCCGTGGTGCGTGGCACCGTCGTCGTGCTGGTCGTCCTGCTGCACGCTGTCCTGCTGCGCGCCATCGCCGTCCTGCTGCACGTTGTCCTGCTGCGCGCCGTCGCCGATCTGCTGCACGTTGTCCTGCTGCGCGCCGTCGCCGTCGCTGGGCTGCCCATGGGCGGACTTGCGCTGGGCCAGCATATTCTGCACAAGCTCGTAGTACCGCTCCTTGTCAGATGGAGACAACCGTTCCCAAATGGCGGGATCGATCCACCCAGTCTCTGCATCAATGCCGTCGACCCACATGTTGTCCACGAACGCCCGAGCGCCAGCGACGCCCCTGCACGCCAAGCTCGAGCGCTGCGCCATCGAGGCGGTCGGGGAGTAGGGCGCGCGGGGCGGCACTCGGGTCGGGCGCTCTGAAAGAGCGATCGAGGATTGCCTTCGAGAGAATCAGTTCTACGGACAGGGGGGGGGGTGCAATACAGAGCTGCTGATGCCTTCCCCCACATTCCCCCTCCCACGACCACCGCCGCCCCTCACAACCCCAGGCACGCGCATGTTGTTATCACTGTTACATCCTCCCCCAAGTTACACATGGGTTCCGTCGCTGACGGTCGTCGTTGAAACGTGATCCGCAGAACAGTGCACCATAGCGCATAGCAGCGCACTTGCTCGTGCCGCAGAGTACCCGACGCAGCAGCCACACAAAAGTTCACGAGTGCACGACAGACGAATCAATGAATGCTCCGCGACACTTGCTGTCACGCAACATCCGATGCTGCAACCGAAGAGACCGAATGGCCTGTGCCGCTCGATCGTGCAGGAATCTCAGTCAGAGTCCTCGAAGACCACTGCATCTTCGATGGTGTACGTGATCTTATAACGTATCGAGCGTGTCATGTTTGTATTGGAAGGGCCGTCATCAGACTGCATCATGTTGAACGTGTTCCGAGCAGATTCGGGCATGTCGGCGATCGCAGAATACGTGCGCGTGATGCTCCGCTTGCGCCTGTCGTCAACCGAAGGGGCAGCCTCCGCGGGCTCCGACGACATCCCTTCGCCCGCGTGCGAGCCCGAGGAAGCGTCGCCTGCAGGCGCGTCGCGTGCAGGAGCGTCGCCTGCAAGAGCGGCGGCGCTGACGCCAGGCGGCGGAGATATCGGCGACCCTGGTGGACTCTCTGGAGGGTCGCCTGCAGGGGCGACGCCTGACATCTCGCGCGCGCGCGCACGCGGCTTGAGTCGGTAAGAGGCGCGAGCGCCGACACGCAATGCAAGTTAGAGCAACAAATGACCGCGGACGTAACGGGATATGCTGCGAGCAATGTCACCGATGCAATGCGTTGGTATGCACGTACATGCATTTGTATGCGTATATGCCTATATTTGTGTATGTATATCCGCAACCGTGCCGCGCGGCACGGAGTGGGCGTGTCCTCAGGTCCCGTGTACAATCCTCCGAGCCTCGGTCCTCAGTAAGGGGACCATAACCACAATTTCCAATTCTCTCGGGCCTTCCCGCGGTTCTCCTGGGGCTTCTCGCAGCTTCCCGCGTGGCGTTTTCGGGCCCAAGCGGGCCTCACGACTGGCAACGAAGGCCCCGAGAGGCCCCGAATACACCCAATGAGCGCTCCAAGACGCTCAATATGGCCCCAATACGGGCCAATATGCCGCACAGACCGCCCAAGAGGCCCCTAAGGGCCCTCCCAATTCCTCACGCTGCGCGTATCCCCACCAGCCCATCCAGAAGCAACGCCCAGGCGAGTTGAGGTGATCAGGGACGTGCGGGAGCAAAGATGGGAGACAGCCGAACCGTGCGAAGGAGGAATGAGGAGACGGGGGAGGCTGGATGGATAGATAAGGGAGTGGAGAGAAGGAAGATGAATAGGAGGAGGAGGATGAGGAGGAGGAAGGAGGGGCAGAAGGATGATGATGAGGAGGAGAGCAAGCAAAAGGGCCAAAGGTCTTGTAGATGCCTTTCGGAGCCTCTTGGGATCTCTCTTGGGCGCTTCTTGGAGGCCTCTTGGGGCGCCTTGGGGGTCTCCTGGCGGTCCTGGGGGTCTCTTGGGCGCCTTGGGTGCATCGGAGAGGCCTATGGGGTCCTCTTGGGGGCATCGTTGGGGCCTCTTGGTGGCTTTTGGGGTGGCCTCCTGTGGCAATCTTGGGGGCCTCTTGGGGCCGCATGGGCGCTTCTTGGGGCAATCTTGGAGGAGATATATAGAAAAAGAGGGGAGCTTTCATTAGCGTTGCCCCTCTAGAGCCTTTAAAATCGCATTATGGGGCCCTCTTGGGGCGCTCTTGGAGCGCTCTTGGAGCGCTCTTGGGCGCTCTTGGGGCTGTCTTGGGGCTCTCTTGGGCCCCTCTTGGGGCCCTCTTGTGCCCTCTTGGAGCAATGTTGAGGTCTCGGATGGCCATCGGAAGCGAAAAGGAGAGAAGCAGAACATCATTGATTTTCCGTAGGTTGTTGAAGGATTTTGGCTTATTGGGGAGCATCCTTGGGGAGCTATTTGGCCTTTTGGAGCCGTATTGGGGCGGTCACGGGGCATCTTGGACCATCTTCGGAGCCATCGTGGGGCATCTGAAGCTGTATTGAGCAATCTTGGAGCTCATCTTGGGCTCTCCGAGGCGCTCTTGGAGCAATCCTGGGCCATCTTGGACGCTCCAACCCCTCGTGGAACGCCCCGTCCAGGTCCAGGGGAGGGGGTAGGGGGGGGGGTAAACCCCTCCCCGAAGGGGAAGAAGGAAGTTGGAAGAGGAAACTCCTTAAACCACCTACGCCCAGAGGGTTGGTGGGATTAAGATTGCCCCGAGATGCTAAAATTGTTGATTTTCCATTGTGTTTTTTCAATGAGCTTTGCTTTCGCACCTTTTCTGCTTCCCGACGCTCTGAGACGGCCCAATAGCACCCCCAAGACGGCCCCAAGAAGCCCTAACTAAGACAGCCCCAAGACGACCCAAGACGGCCCCCAATACGGCACAAGAGGGCTCCAAGACGGCCCAAGAGGGCTCAATGACGGCACCAAGAGGGGCCCAAGAGGGCGTCAAAACAATTAAAACAATCAAGTGGTTCGCCCCCAGAAACCCCAGGGGGCCCCAAGAGTGCCCCAAGATGCCCCCAGGCCCTCCAAGATGCCTCCAAGACGCCCCAAGCAGCCCCCAAGAAGCCACAAAAGACTATACCCCAAAACTGCCCCCAAGAGGCTTCAACACTGTCTTCCAGAGACCCCCGAAAGGCGTAACATGAGATCCAGACACACATACATTCGGCACCACTTGATGCATATTGCCGACGTGCCTCTAAAGGGAATTTGTTTGCTAACACATTAGGCATAATGACGACGCGCCTCAGGTGGTACCCGATCGGAACTACTTGAGGCATACAACGGGCGTGCCTCAAGTCGTACTTATTCGATGCCACTTGAGGCATACTGCAGACATTCCCCCAGTGGCCCAGAATTTGAGATCGTCGCGCTTTCGGTCCGCCGCCGCTCCACGACGGCCCAAGAGCCTCCAACAACATCCAATGTCCACGAATCCAGGCACGGCGGCGGGATGGGCCGACGGCCACTAGATATACACGTATATTCAAATAAGGACTTATATATAATAGTTCACGCGCCAGGGCTGGTCGCCGCGGGTCCGCATCGAACAGTGCACGCGCCGCGGCTCGTCGCCGTGGCTCCGCCTCTGGACGCGGCTCGAAACAAGTGGTGCCGCCTGCATAACTCGCACATTCACGCACGAGAAAACAGCGAGTGTCATCACTCAAGTTCCCAATCATCAGTATGCGCGGAGATAAAAACAATGTGGATGTGTTAAGCTAACACAATGATAAGCACGATGCGCGAATATATACAGTGTCAAGGTATGGTGTGCAACGATAGAAACATATGTAAGGCAATATATGGCGCTCACAAGTATATGCGTGAATAAGGAAGCGCCACGATCGAGGGCGCGAAGATAAAAGCACCGCCGCCGTCACCAATTGACGCGGCGGCCCAGTTCCGGAACCGCGCCCCCGCGGGCCAAGTCGCACCCCCCGTCTTAATATCGGTTCATTGGTTTAGGCAAATATTGTTATAATATTGATAACAACGTTACCCTGTAGCCATATTTTGGCTCAAGACGGGGCCATGGCCGAGCCTCCCCGCCCGTCGCAGAGGGCCAGGCCGTCATCGGCCGCGTCCACGGCTCGCCCGCGGGAGCCCCAGCGCGCGGTCCCGCGCCCGACGGCGAGCCCATGCGCAGGATCGGCCGCCTCGCCCCAGCAGGAGCCCCCGATGGTCACCATCACAAAGGAGGAGTACGACAGGCTGCACGCCGTGGCAGCCAGCAGCGGGATCAGGGAGCATCAGGAGCCCGCGCCGCGCCTGCTGGCTGGCCCCAAGTGGGGCTGGCGCCATCGCCCCTCCGACGCCGTGGACAGCGCCGCCCCGCCCGCCTGCGCCCCGTGGCCGAAGGCGAAGCCGATGCCAGGTCGACGGACTGGAGGCGGCCAGAGTGGCACGGCCAGTGCCACGGCGACAGAAGACAGTTTTGTGGCGACACCACCGAAGCCGAAGTGGGCTAGTGGAGGTGGCCGTGAGGACAGCAAGCCGACGGAGGAGCACGACACGGGCGCCGCAGCCGAGTACTGCGAGTACGGCGGGGTGGCGGCGCAGCCGAGTACTGCGAGTACGACTGGCGACTGTGGCGGCGAGGTCGAGCCGAACGTTGGCGACGCGGTCGAAGGCAGTGGCGGCGAGTACAGCAGTGGCGACGGTGGCGTGCACAGCAGTGGCGGCGAGTACAGCAGTGGCGGCGAGTACAGCAGTGGCGGCAGTGGCGACACGTGCGAGCACAGCGGCGAGTACAGCAGCGGGGCGCTCACGGCTGGGGCGCGGGCGACACGGCCCACGGGCGCCGAGTACGACGATCACGGCTGGGACGAGGGCGGCACAGCCCACAAGCGCCGTCGTCAGCACAGCATGGACGACGATGCCAAGGTGCCGTGGCTCAAGCAGCAGCTCAGCAAGGTGGAGGAGTTGCTCAGCGATGCTGGCGTCATCGTCATGAAGGCGGTGCAGCACGCAGGCGAGGATCACGTGGCCCCAGTGCTGCTGGAAGACGAAGTGTCGGGGATTCCACCTACCGTTCGGACGGAGAAGATGAAGCGAGGTGGACGACACGTCAGGATCGCGAGGCTCATGGCCAAGCATGTTGCCAATGGTGGCGACCTGAATGCAGTGAGACAGTCGGCCGACCGCAACGTGCACAAGTACATCGAGTGGTTGTTCCAGAATCACTGGAATGAGTTCGAAGAATTCGGCTCAGCACAGGTTGTGTGGGACTGCCTTCGCTGGGGCGCTTCTTGAAACCCTTGTGCCTCTCTCATCCTTGCCTCCCGCCGTCGACGCCGCCCTCGTCCTTGGCATCGTCATCGTCGTCGTCATTGGCGGTCGCGCGTAAGCTGCCCGCGTAAGGTCGCGCGGGGGCGCACTCGTTTGCACGCGGCGTGTCGCGTCGACTGTTTGCGGATGCCATCGCGTGAGGTCGCGCGCCGTCGTCTGCTCAACATCGCGTCGTCGTCGGCGGCGGCGGCGTCGTCGTCGCTCGTCGGCAACGCCCCCCCCCCCACTCGCCGTCGCCGCCGTCGTCGTCGTCGCCGTCGTCGGTGGCGTCGTCTGCGTCGTCGTCGTCGTCGCCGCCATCGCCGTCGTCGCCACCCCCATCTCCCAGAACAGCCCCTCAGACCCGTCCAGGAGTCCAGCCACACAAGAGTTCCCGAGCCGTTCCCAGCTGTGGTGACGAGGCCCACCCGACGGCCAGAACACCTCGAGCATCGGTCCGATTGGACTCGCGAAACCACCCTGGAGGGGCGGGGGCATGGCCGCTGGCATGAACCGAACCACGATCCTCGAGGATCGCAGGGCGATCAAATCCAGATGTCGATCTGCAAATCTGCAGATCGACATCGATGTCGATCTGCAGATTTGCAGATCGACATTTGCATCAATACTAAAACCAACACAATGCAAATGTCGATCTGCAAATCTGCAGATCGACATCGATGTCGATCTGCAAATCTGCAGATCGACATCGATGTCGATCTGCAGATTTGCAGATCGACATCTGGAGGCAACTGGTTCGGTACGTGCTGGCACACGCGCATCTGGTCATGTTTGGCGCTCTCGCGCATCGTTCTGTCATCATTTTCAGCGTCCCATCGCACTCGCACCTCGCCTCTCGCACTGCCCCTCATCGCACATCCTTCATCGCATCATGAGTGTTGTGGGCTGCGCCCTGACCGCCGTCACGGGGCCCCAGGTGTGCCCCGCGGGGGGGGGGTATGTGTCAACCATCCGATATATCACCTCTCGAAACGCTCCATCAATGGTCCCGAATTGCCCCCGAGCTACCCATATTGGCGTAAAACGCAGCCGCCACCCCCAATGGCCGTGCGCTGCTTCCGCGGTGGCCGTGTCAGTGACAACTGCGTGCGTGGTGTGACGTGCCGTGTAGTGCCGTGCGCGTGCAAACGTTTGGTGGGGATGTCTCGGGCGTCGTGGGATGCCTTAAGTGCGTTAGGGGCGTCTTGGGGCGCCTTGGACATCTTGGGCGTCTTGGGGCGTCTTGGGGCGTCTTGGGCGTCTTGGGGCGTCTTGGGGCGTATTCGTGGACGTATTGGGGCGTCTTGGGGCGTCATGGGGGCGTCTTGGGCGTCTTTGGCGTCTTGGACATGCTAGTATCGATGACAGCTCGTAAGCTCGACAAAGCTTGGGGCGTCTTGGTCGCCCACAGTCCGTATCCATTTTGGCTCGAGCCGAGCGTGGCTGTTACGCCATGTCTCGGCGCGACTACGCGCCCGCCGCGTGCCCCCCGTGCCGCGCATCTTTGCGCGCGGCGGCACGCCTGGTCGCGGCGATGGCCACATACTTGGTGGTGGTTCCGCCTAACGTGGCGGTGCAGCATCACGTGCCACTAGGCGCGTACGTGGCGGTGCAGCCTAACGTGGTATTGCAGCCTCCCGTGGCGGTGGTGCAGCCTAACGCGGCGGTGCAGCAGCCTAACGTGGCGGTGCAGCAGCCTAACGTGGCGGTGCAGCATCACGTGCCACTAGGCGCGTACGTGGCGGTGCAGCCTACGGCGACGGCGGGCCCCAGCTCGGCGCCAGCGCCAGGCGCGTACGTCGTGCAGCCTCCTGCTGCTGAGGGCGACGTGCGCACGGCAAAGCGGCAGAAGCACGGCGCGGACAGCAGCTGGCGCTGGCAGCGCCACAACCACTACGGCACGTACACCGAGGGCAGCGACAACGAGGACGAGTACCCGCGCGGCGAGCGCGGCTGGAGGATTTCGGACGCCGAGTGGGAACGCATTGCGCGTTCCGAACGCATTCAGCCTTCCGATCCCGAGTGCGGCGGGCGGATGTCGGACGAGAAGTGGGAGCGCGAGGACGAGCGGCAGCCTGGCGAGTACGGCAGTGGCGCGCACGGCCGTGACGACGGTGGCGACTATGGCACGGCCGACGAGGACGCGCACGGCGCGGTCGACTCCAATAAGTGGCCATGGTACGCACAGGCAGCCTTCAAGCGGGCTCGGGGCGGTGGCCGCAAGACGCATGCTACGGCGGACTACTACGATCGCGAGAAGGGCTCGGGCCACGGCAGCCGTGACGCGGGCAGAGGCGGCAGCTACCAGGCCGCAGACAAGCGCGACGCCAGCTCCTACCATGCCAGTCGCGCGCACACAGGCCACTGGCGAGATAGCGCGGCTGACGGCTGGTGGGACACGGACAAGGACGGCTGGAAGGACAATGACGGCTGGAAGGACACGGACAAGGACGGCTGGTGGGACAAGAGCACGTACGGCTCGAACGCCAGGGACACTGACGACAGGACGCCCACGGACGAGGCGAATGGCGCAAAGTATTGGGACAAGGACGACTGGATGGCAAAGGACAATGGCGGTGGGAATGGCAGGCGCACGTACGGCTCGAAGGCCAAGGGCACTGGCGGCAGTACGCCCACAGACGAGGCTAATGGCAAGAGCACCAAGGGCAACAAGAAGACAGGCTCGGCTGCCAGATCGAGGGGCACGGGTTCAACAGGCTCGGGCGGCAGCAGCACGCACCTGACGGGCAAGGGGACCAAGGGCGCGACGGGCACGGTCGCGAAGAACAATATCGCCGTGGATATCGACGTCGAGGCCAAGAAGATAGAGCACAAGCTGGAGGAGCTCAACATCGTTGCCTTCCGCGACTTGGACTTTTACGACTCCAAGCTGAACGGCTCCGCCGCCGTCGCCGTCGCCGACGAGATGGATGCGATGATGTCTATGGAGGACGGCCTGGACGTGGGCACGCTGGACCAGGTGAGGCGGGTCACTGGCGCGTGCCATCATCACCGCCGAGGTGTGTCCATGACCCGTATGAGGTGAGATAGGGCGGGAACGACGATACTGACGATGACGAGGATGACTACGACGTTGTGGGCAGGGTGGGGGAGGGGGTGACGATATGGGACGTTGACGCGGATGATGATGCCGATGACGGCTGTGGTGAGTGGGGGGAGGGGGGGGGATTCGGGGGTAAGGATGGCGGCGAGGGGAACTACGGGTTGTGGCATGCACCTTGGCGGTGGCGGGGGCGCGTCGCACCGCGACCTTTATAGGTCGTGAAGGACTACGGGTGCTTCGGCAGGGACCGCCACGCCAGGCTCGCGCGGATCATGGCCAGGCACGTGGCCGCGGGCGGCGAGATCCATGAGCTGTACGACGCGGCCGACGACGAGATGGTAGCCTACCTCGAGTGGAGCTTCTACAAGTTCTGGGGCCAGTTCACGGATGCGGGTGGCGGGCACGCCTGGCGCATTTTCACGCTCTGCCGCGCGAGCAGCGCGGCTACTGCTTGAGAAAAAACCGTCAATCAAATCATTTGCGCGCTTGTGCATTGAGTTGCATTGCACTGTCAACATCAAACACCAAAACCAACAGCACACACACACACCAACAAAACACCATGATTTGCATTGAGTTGAATTGCATGCGATTGCCGATAGCATGATTGCATGATAAAACCATAATAGCACCAACAAATACACTCACCAGCCAACACGTGAGTTGCACTGAGTTGCACTGCGTTGCTTCGGCGCACGGCGCCAGCTTCACGCGCGCGCGGCGCCGACCATGATAGCTGCACTGCGCCCGAGCTGATACAACCGCGCACGTTCTACTTCATAGCTTCCCCCATAGTGTGATAGTCGGCGCCTTGCACCGCGCGCCACGCATACATGTAATAGTTGGTGCTGCGCAGCAGAATCTAGCTTACGCGTGCAAGGTCGCAGGGTTTCATGACCTGGCTAATCTTGAGGGCATGCGAGGGTCGTGCGATTCTGTTTGGTTCCAGTCGTGACTGCGCGCGCGCATTTCAGAATTGCCTGATTGGGATCACGCACGCCCACAGATGCCGCGTGCCATGCCAAATTTGCCGCACGAGTACGTGGTAACGTACATTGTGCCCACGCCAATCCAGGGCCCTCTAGCTAAACCCCCTGAATCGCGGGCATGACGCACCTGCCTCTCGCCTCCCCCCCACCCTCAATCCGCAGCCCCCCATGTTAGTATCCCTTCTCACCGTCCTCATCCCTACTCGTCTGTGGGGCCTTATGTATGGTGGAGTTTGCTGCGCTGCATGCGTTGCACTTGCAGGGAGAACCATAGGGGGTGGTGAGGAACCATGGGGCAGAGGGCAGAACGCGGGCGGGGGCGGCAAGCGGTGGTGCGATGGGCGAGGGCACGGGGGGGCATGGTGCGACCGCGCACAGCCGTCTCGGCCGAGACACAGCGGGCACGCGCGCGACTGCGACTGCTATCATGCCGCCGCAGCATCCGTTTGAACCGCCGCCTAATTACTCGCCGCGGCATGGGGGCAACCGCCCGCCGCCATTTCAACGACCGCCCGCCCATCCTCCAATCCAGATTCATCCGCGTCCGAAAGCCAGAGCGCCGTCGCCCGCGATCCTGCAGCTGCGACCGAAAGCGAACCCCGCTTCGCGGGATTCCGCTGCATGGCATGCCTCAGATGCTTCGGCGGCGACCGAGGTCGCGCAGGCAGCGGCGTCGGCGGCCGATACCTCGGCAGGGCCCGATGCCGCGGAGGCAGATGCCGTGGGCGAGCCGAGCCCATCCTCAAGCGATGCCGAGCTTGACGAGCTGCGGATGAGGCTTGACGATCTCGCCATGGAGGAGGAGACTGCGGTCGCGGCCTGGCGCAGGGTTGCGGCGGCCCGTGCTCGGTTTGAGGTCGCCGACACTGGCACGTTTATTCCAAGCATGCGGGCCTTGGAGGCAGCTTGGATCGAGCGCGATGCCGCCGCCGATCGCTTGAATGCGGCGATCAGCGCGCTCGAGCTCGCGCGCGAGAGGGCCTTCATGTCCCGCGAGGAAACCATTGCGATGGGCGAGGAGCTCAAGGCCGCGGAGGAGGCGGCGAAACAGGTGTGGTGGGGACCTAAAGACCCAACCGTCAGCAGCTGCGAGCGTTGCATTGTGGAGGAATGCATGGTGGAGGGGTTGCGCGAACGGGGTGTGTCGATATGGTCGGGGTGGCAACGTGCTCCGCGTTTTCGCTGGCGCGGCGGGGCGTCGCTCGAGGCGCGCGCGCCGCTCGCCGTTCGCCGATCGGGATGTGTGCGCACAACTCCTCAACGCACTAATCGGCGTCCGCGTATTGGCTCGCGAGCCGATCGGCGTTCCGTTGCAGCATTATGCGGCTGCGTGCAGACCGCGACGGCTTGCGCTGTCGTGGTCGGCACCTCTGCGCTGAGGCTGGTGTTTGTGTGGTTTCTAAATAATGCATCTGGGACTAGCGTCCGCTTCGCATGTATATCTAATCCCACCAGCCCTCTGGTCGTAGGTGGTTTAAGGAGTTTCCTCTTCCAACCTCCTTCTTCTCCTTCGGGGAGGGGTTTACCCCTCCCCCTACCCCCTCCCCTGGACCTGGACGGGGCGTTCCGCGAGAGGTTGGGATGGCTCCAAGAGCGCCTCGGAGAGCCCAAGATGAGCTCCAAGATGGCTCAAGATAGCCTTATATGCCTCAATATGGCTCCGAAGATTGTCCAAGAGGCCCCAAGACCGCTCCTAGATAGCACCAATAGGCCAAACAGCTCCCCGAGAAGCCCCCCCACGCGGCCAAAATCTTCAAAAAGCCTAAGGAACACTAATGAGTTTCGGCTTCTCGCCTTTTCGCTTCCGATGGCCATCCGATGCCTCAAGATGGCCCCAAGAGGGCCCAGAGCCCCAACAGGGGCCCAAGAGAGCCCCAAGACGGCCCCAGGAGCGCCCACGAGCGCTCCAAGAGCGCCCCAAGAGGGGTCCAGGATGCGATTTTAGAAGCTCTGGAGGGGCAACGCTAACTAAAGCCCCCCTCTTCTTTGATCGACCTCCTTCAAGATGGCCCCAAGAGGCGCCCAGGATGCCCCCATAGGCCCCCAAGGTGGCCCCAGGAGGCCCCCAAAAAGCCCCAAGATGCTCCAAGATGCCCCTAAGAGGCCCCCAAGAGGACCGCAGAGGCACCCCCGAGGCACCCAATACGCCCAAGAGACCCCCAGGACCGCCCTAGGAGACCCCAAAGGCGCCCCAAGATGCACCCAAGATGCGCCCAAGATATATCCCAAGAGGCTCCGAGAGGCATCCAAAAGACCTTCGGCCCTTTTGCTCGCCCTCCCCCTCCTGCTCATCCTTCCTCCTCCTCCTCCTCATCCTTCTGATCCTCATCCTTCTCCTCCTCATCCTCCTCCTGTTCATCTTCCTTCTCCCCACTCCCTCATCCATCCATCCAGCCTCCTCCGTCTCCTCCTCCCTCCTTCGCGCGGTTCGGCTGTCCCCCTCTGTGCTCCCGCGCTTCCCTGATCACCTCAACTCGCATGGGCGTTGTTTCTGGGTGGGCTGGTGGGGATACGCGAAGCGTCTAGATGCGCATGTGCAATGTGCTATGTTCCACACGAATTCGTACACATCCCGTTCACACAACTGTTACACGTGCATACGGAGTACACATACATACGCGTTTATGCATACAAATTTGTGTCTACGACGCCATGGTGTTACACATCGCACATTCACCGCTAATCAACACACATGTACGCGGTTAAACGCTCGTGCAGCATACAATTCATACGTATATAATGTACCACAAGCCGCATGCAGCGTTACGCCTAAGCCTACATGCATGTAGATCAGAACGCCCCGCGTCGACCCGAACAGCTTTGAAGCATGGCCCACGATATATGTAGCAAACAAGCCTGTCACATTCGCGGGCGCGAATGTGCAATGTTTCGCACTGCGACCCAGAAGAGTGGAGCCCCTCCTCTCCTCTCCCCCCCCTCGCGGGGCCAATGATCGCCTCCCGTCTCTCCCGCCCGTCAGGTGGTCGACCTTCGGGTCTTGCCCTCTGGGCTCCACCTGACGGGAATGGGGGAGATGGGGGGGGGGGGGGCTGATGATTGGCCTCGCCTTCCGAAGCCGCGGGCTGCTGACAATCGCTGTTCCCCGAGTGTTTTCACAGTTCAGAGGCTCCTTATTGCCCTCGTGGTGCAGGGCAGCCCCTAAGCCCCCCATCACAGGGCGCTGCAGACTGCATGTGGGCCCCACCCTCCCCCGCCCCCCCTCAGCATATGTAGCTGATCCCTAAACAGTAGGCCCTCAGGGTAAAGTTAGAACGCCAGCAGCCATGCAGCAAACTTTACAATTGTATGCGTGCTGGTCAGAATGACCCGCGCGCCTTTTTGACGTCCTGACTTGTGGAACATTGCCCCTCAGAGCATTGACTGGTTGATATATATATATATATATATGGATGCCGTACTCGTGCGCTCTTTTTCCGATTGCCCAGCGGCAGACAACGTGCCAAGGAAGCCTCGCGCCGAGACAAGGCGGTGGAGGCCCAACCGTGTCCCCAGGGCAGGGGGGCTCCGACGCAGGCCGAAAAAGGCCCACATCCCAAAGATGAGTTGGACACTCCCGACAATTCAGTAGATCGAGCCATCCCAAAGGGAGGGGGGACCATCCCAAACGCACACATGTTTTCACCCTCCCCCGACATCTCAACATTGCAAGTCGCCCACACGTATAATACAGCACGTAACTATATCAAAGGCAGATCGGCCATCGCAGAAACAGTCCTTCCCAACAAAACATGTACGCTCACCCCAACCGAAAACCTTTCCCGAATAGACTCCTCCCATCATGTGGGTAGCCCCCGCCCACCCCCGACCCCCCCCAAACTCCTTGGGCTTGGAGGCTCTTCGCGTCACGATGACGTCCGCACGCACCGACCTATACCGACATACCGCTGCAACGCGTGCAACGCATTGCAAATGCTGCGCGAGCGTAAACCACAACCCCCACTCACGGGGCCGCCTCCACCAGCCCGCGCTTGATGGCGTCCTGCAGGAACGCGACCACGGCGTTGTACGCCTGCTTCTCAGAAGACACGTTGCGATGGTCGAACTTCCTTTTAACCTTGTTGCATCCGTCAAGCAAGACGCCCTGCGGTAGCTTTGCCGTCCACTTTGACTCAGACCTGCATTTAAACAGCCAGCAGCCATTGGGCTTCTTGAACGACCCCAGCTCGACGGCGTTGCAACTGCTGCCACTGCTGCGCGTATAGCGTGGGATCACCCCTTTGAGTGCACGGCTGCATGTGTGCTTCACCTTGGGCCGAATCGTGGGCTTGAGCATCTTCATGAGGCACGCGGCGCAATGTGCTGGGGCTGGCCCCGCCGCCTCCGTCGCTGACGTCTCCTTCGCCGCCGCCTCCTGAGCTTGCTGCGCCGCCCGCTGCGCCGCCTCCTCCTTCTTTGCCTCCTCGGCAGCCCTGCTCTCGAATATGCCCTTCATGAGCGAACATCCCCGAGTCCACCGCTCCTGCCGCGCTGCCCTCATCCACCGTGCCGAATCCCACCGCCGCACAGTCGCACTGCTTAAGCTGCTTGAGCTCGAGCTCTTCGAGCTCGAGCTCGACGAACTCGTCGAGCGGGAGCGGCTTCTCGAGCCCGATCTCACCATGGCGGCCCGAGGGACCGATTGCAACATGCAATATGCACAAGTGCAAACAGTTGGCCGCCGATGTCGCAACCGATGTTTGAGGCAAAATAGCCGCGGGCGGATGATCTGCCACCCAGTCAGGCGCTGATGGCACTGCGTAGATCGCACCACATATTATTCCCACAGCCCAGCGTAGCGTGACATCAACGTTATCACGCTCGCTCGCATAACATAGCACGGCATCGCATTCATCATTGGCGTAGCACGTTGACACGCGTAGCATAGCGCAGCATATCAGGTATTATGTCGTTGCTGCGGCTGGTGGCGCCCCAGGGCGCGCATGCACGTGTGCAACTCTGCGCTTGCAAATCATGTGCACCACAGCGTTTGCCACAAGCGGTTCTTATCGGAAATATGACACCCAGTAGCTCTGATACGCTCGATCGTGCTTCATAGCGATATCATGTTGACCCGATGTATCCCAAACCATTGGCGTGCGCGATCGCATGCATTAGATGCGCAAAGATAAAGGTGCAAAGGTAACCAGTCGCGAAGAGTGAATGCACGCCCCTAACACACGACCCACACATCCCTAAAGCATGGTCATTGGAACAACACTAAGTTAACACACAGCCCCTAAAACATCTCTAAAGCACGGTCCTGAAACTTCCCTAAAACACTGCCCCTGAAACATCACTAAGGTAAAACGCAGCCCCCAAAATATTACTGAAGCACCGCCCCTGAAACTTCCCTATAGGGCACGGCCCCTGCAGCATCCCTAAGGTAAAACACAGCCCCTAAAACATCACTAAATCAAGGCCACTGACACATCCCTAAAGGACGGCCCCTGCAACACCCCTAAGTTAAAACACAGCCCCCAAAACATCCCTAAAGCATTGCCCATGGAACATCCTTAGCACGGCCCACTGGAACAACCCTACAAGGTAAAACACAGCCCCCAAAACATCCGCAACTCACTGCCACTGAAACTTCGCTAAATCACAGACGCAGCCACTAAAACATCATTAAATCATTTAGCCTGAATCATCACTCAAGCACGGCCCTGAAACATCCCTAAGGTGAAGCACAACCCCCATAACACACCACTAAAGCACGGCCCCTGAAACTTCCCTAAAGCACGGCCCCTGAAATGCCCATAAGGTAAAGCACAGCACATAAAACATCCCTAAATCACGGCCCCTGAAACATCTATATAAAGCACAGCCTCTGGAACATCCCTAAAGTGAAACACAACCCCAACACATAACTAAAGCACGGCTCCTGAGCCATCCCTAAAGCACTGCCCCTTCAACATCTATGCTGTGAAGCGCAGCCCCTAAACCACCCCAAAGCACAACCCCCTGGTGGTGGGGCGGGTGTGGTGGGGGGGGGGGGGGGGGGGGGGAGAGGGGAGGGCGGAGGGGGAGAGGGAGTTCGCGGGGAGGGGACAGGGAGATGGAGAGTGGTGGCGTGGTGGTGTAGGTGGTTGGGGGGGTGGGGTGGTGTGGTGGGGGGTGGGGAGGGGGGTGGTGGTGTTGTGTGTGGGTGGCGGTGTGTGTGGTTGTGCGTGTGTGTGTGTGTGTTGTTGTGTGGTGTTGTGTGGTGTGTGGTGTGTGTGTGTGTGTGGTGTGTGTGGTGTGTGTGTTATGTGTGTGGTGTGTGTGTGTGTGTGTGTGTGTGTGTGGTGGGTGGTGTGTGTGGTGTGTGTGGTGTGTGTGTGTGTGTGTGTGTGCGTGCGTGTGTTTGGGGGGGGGGGGGGGGGGGGGGGGGGGGGAGGAGAGAGAGGGCGAGGGTGGTATGGGTGAGTTGGTGGCGTGGGTGGGTGGGGCCATTCCCACCAGCCCTCTGGGCGTAGGTGGTTTAGGGAGTTTCCTCTTCCAACCTCCTTCTTCCCCTTCGGGGAGGGGTTTACCCCCCCCCCTACGCCCTAGGGTATTTTTTCGCCCAAGACGGCTCCATAGCGCCTCGGAGAGCCCAAGATGAGCTCCAAGGTGGCCCAAGATAGCCGAAGACGCCTCAATATGGCTCAAGAGGTCCCAAGACCGCTCCAAGATAACCCCAAGAGGCCAGATAGCTCCCCAAGGAGCCACCCCCCAATATGCCAAAATCGTTCAAAAACTTAAGGAAACACATTATTTTCTGCTTCTCGCTTTTTCGCTTCCGATTGCTATCCGAGGCTTCAATATAGCCCCAAAAGAGCCCAAAAGGGCTTTAAGATGAGCCCACGAGAGCCCCAAGACGGCCCCAAGAGCGCCCAAGAGCGCTCCAAGAGCGCCCCAAGAGGGGTCCAAGAGGCGATTCTGGGGGCTCTAGAGGGGCAAGGCGTGATCGATCTCCTTCAAGATGAGGCGCTCCTAGGAGGCCCCCAGAGGCGCCAAGATGGCCCCAAGATGGCCCCAAGCGGCTCTCAAGCTGCTCCCAAGAGGCCTCCAAGAAGCGCCCAAGTGATATCCCAAGAGGCTCCGAGATGCATCCAAAATACCTTTGGCCATTTCGCTCGCCCTCCTCCTCCTCCTCCTCCTCCTCCTTCTCCTGCTCATCCGTCCTCCGTCCTCCGTCCTCCTCCTCCTCCTCCTCCTCCTCCTCCTCCTCCCCCTCCTCCTATTCATCATCCTTCTCCCCACTCCCTCATCCATCCATCCAGCATCCTCCGTCTCCTCCTTCCTCCTTCGCACGGTTCGGCTGTCCCCCTCCTTGCTCCTGCACTTCCCTGATCACCTCACCTCGCCTGGGCGTTGTTTCTGGATGGGCTGGTGGAGATACGCGAAGCGTCTAGAATTGTGCGTGCGGCCATGCTGGGGGCATTTGTGCGTGCAGCCTGGTTGGGGGAATTTGTGTGTGCAGCCAAGCTGGGGGCATTTGTGCGTGCAGCCTGGCTCGGGGCATTTCTGCGTGCATGGAACACTGCCTCACGAGTGTTCTCTTCCGCCTCCACCTCCCATCATCCAGAGGGGAAGAGGGGGGAGGAGGGAAGGGAGGGGGGAGGGGGAGAGGGGGGAGACGGGGGCGGTGGCTTGTAAGTCTATGTTCCAATCAGAGCCCACGAGTATCCATCATACGGCTTACATACTAAAACGTCTTCTCATCACAGTATAGGCGAATGAGGCGAGATGACGCGGGGTGCTGCTGAGGGCTCCATACAGGATTGTAACATCGCACCAGGTGCGTCGGCCGACCCTCAGTGAGTTCGAGATGCTGGAACGCTCGCAGAGAGGGAAGCTGCCCTGAGGCCATGGATCGGGGAATGTGAAAAAGGGGAGGGCGGGTGGACAAGGATTACAAGGAGGATGCGGGAGAGAATCGATGGTGACAACACCAAGCCCTCACCCCCCAGTGCAGCAAGCACTTATAAAATTCTTGACGCTTTGCGTATCCCCACCTGCCCATCCAGAAACGATGTCCCCTCTGTCGGGAGAAGGAATGACGAGACGCACATAGACAGCGCGAGCGTGTGACTGGTCATGCTGCCGCTGCTGTTGCTGGTGATGCGCGTGCTGCTGGTGCTGGTGCTGATGTTGGTTATCTTGCTGCTGGTGCTGCTGCTGGTGCTGCTGGTGGTGGTGCTGCTGCTGATGCTGCTGTGCGGCTGGAGTTGCCGCTGGTGCTACTGTTGATGGTGATTGTGCTGTTGTTGGTGCTGCTGCTGATGGCGCGGCTTCTCGTTCTGATGGTCCTGCTGCTGGTGTTGCGGGTGCTGTTGCTACTGGTGCTACTGCTGGTGCTGCTGATGGTGTCGCTGATGGTGCTGCTGGTGGCGGCGGCGGTGCTGCTGGTGCTGCCGCCGCTGCTAGTGCTGTGGCTGGTGGTTGCGGTGCTGCTGCTGCTGCTGGCGCTGCTGATGCTGGTGCGGGCAGTGATGGTGGGAGCAAATTAGGTTAACGGCCGCCTCGGGAGCGCGTTCTCGATCGGATTTTTGGAGAGGTTGCCCTCTTGGGGCACTATTGCGGGTCTCTTTTGGTAGATCTTGGGGCCCTCGTAGACATCTTGGGGCCGTCTTGCCTATGCTGTTCAAAAAGAAAAGGGCCATTCGGATCCCACCCCCCCCCCCCCCATCAGAGGCTCAGAAAGGGCGCCCTGAGGCACTCACGGGCCGTCCTTGGAGTGCTGGCGCTCTGGCTGTTTGGGGTTCCATTGTGGAAATCGTGAGGTATCAAGAGCCAATGGAAAGCGATACGACAGAATGCAATGACAGACATGTGTTATTTAGGTGTTGGAATTGCTTTTCCGATGGCTCGAATGCCACTTGGAATCATCTTGGGGCCGTAGCTTGGACAATCTAGAATCTTGGATGCGAATTCCAATTAAGCTCTCTGAGGCCACCGCAACCTTGGGCCGAAAATTGACAATCTGCCCCCTTCCCTCCCACCCACCTACCTCCTCCCCCCCCCTTCCCACCCCCCGCCCCCGCCCGCCATCCCCCCGCCCACCCGCCCACCCGCGCACGCACAACGCACACGCACACCACAACGCATACACGCACATCTACACACTTTTCCCCGAGGAGCGCACCGTGCTTCACGCGCGAGACACACCTACACACACCCCTTCCCTCCCCCCCCGCCCCAGACCCAAGGGGCGTTGTATAGGGGCACACACGCGCGCGCACACCGCGCACCTCCCCCACCCTTCCCCGAGCAAGTGTAGGAGGAAGCTGTGGCGGAGAGAAGGAAAATTACGCTAAACCACCGCAGCCCAAAAGGGCTCGCGGGATGATCTGACGCCTAGCAGGGCAAACGTGACTTATCGAGTGTTAACTCGCGCGCGCGCGCGACATTTGTGGGCGCTGGCGCGTGCGCCTGCATGTGAATAACATATGTGCTTGTCATGACATGCCATTCTAGTTATGGGCACTGATCTCGAGCGCGCGCGCTTCCATGACATATTTCCCTAAGCAATCGAGTCATTCACGCTGTATGCTAGGTGCAGAGTAGGATTTGAGAATGTCCACTCCTACCAAGCTCATCGCGGAGCTGGCCAACCTCCCCAAGTTCTGTGAGGAGCAGAAGCAGTGCAACCTCGACTCGGATGCCATGTCTGAGTTGATGCGCGCGCAGGCAACGTGCATCAGCGCAAAGATCAGGTCGCTCATTGAGTGCGACTTACGATCCGCAACGGAGTTGACTAAGGCCGACCACGGCGTCGGGTGGGACAAGGAGACAACGGCTAAGTTGGCTACGCTGGTGAACGAGATGAAGAACAAGCTCGAGGATGGGAACCCTAACGCAAGGCGGCCGAACCAAAAGTGCTCATCATTCAACATGTACTTGACTGATAGCGAGTACACGATCCTCGCGGACAGCATGACGCCTTGGTCTGCTAAGTTCGCAGTTGTGAAAAAGAGGTGCCTCTTCATCGGGCTCCTCCTGCCGAGTGAGAAGACGAAAGGGCACATCTTGGAGTGCATCTATGTGGCCAACGGGCTGCCGCTGGAGAAGGGGAAAGATTGGTTCGCCCATTTGAATAACATCAAAGAGGCGCTTGCGCCGCTGGGCACTGTCAAGTACCCATTTGAGTTTATGACAGAGTTTCCGCTTTCGCCCAAGGATCTCCCGAGTGAAACCTACAAGCATGCATACGAGACGGACCCGCCGTCGATGAAGGAGTACCGCGAGCTGACGTTCGGAACAGTCCGACAGAGCTCGACCGCCTATAAGCGCGCGCATACGGGAGCAGAAGAAGCGGAGTCGCAGCTGGCCCTCAATAAGAAGAGCCCGCCCATGCTGAACCTGTGCGCTCCATCCGCAACCGACCCCAATCAGTTCATGGCGGAAGCCTGCAGGCAGATCGGCGCCCAGATGCTCCTGCAGGGCATGATGAAGGGTCTCCCTAGCACGAGTGCAGGCATGGACCCGTATAACATGCTGCAGTGCCTCCGTTCTTCCGCCGACGCGGGCGCGTCGTCGGCCTCGCACCTGCCCGAGCCGAAGGGCAGCCGCTCCGCCGCCGAGCCCACCGGAGCGGCCGAGCCCAAGGCTGGCGTCCGCGCCGACGACAGCGCTGGAACATTCCCCATGGCTCCCCCAGCTGTCGACGAGAAGGCTGGCGCCTGCGCCGACGACAGCGATGCGAGCGAGGAATCTGCTGCGGAGCGCGTGCGCACGAAGGCGACAGGCAAGGGCAAAGCGGCTGGCCGCATGCCGCGCCCCGCAGCTTCGGCCTCCGCTGCAAAGCGCCCCGCATCGGCCGCCCCTTCGTCGGGCGACGCCGATCCGCCACCGCTGAAGAAGGCGAAAGAGGCCAAGAAGGGCGGCGTCACAGAGAGTGATTTGCCAAAGGGCTTCATGCTCAATCTGAAGGAGTTTCTCTCCAAGAGTGTCGCAGCAAAATACCCGTCCAAGGGCGCATGCACCTCCAAGCTATACGCGGAGGGTGGGAAGCAGGCCAGGGATAAACAATTGAGCTCGGACGATGTGAAGCTCGCCCAGAAGGTCGCGCACAGCATTGGCTCATCTTTCTGGGCCAACTGTGGCTTGTAGGGGCGTGTGCGCCGTTGCAGGAGCTCGCATCGCTAAATACTAGGCAACGATTGCATTCGTGCACGCGGCGAGTGCACGCGTGCAGCCGCGCATGCCGTATCTTTTTGCGATGAAACATTGCCAACCTTATGATTTCTCTTTCCCCCGCTCTTTCTCTCGCTCTCTATCTCGCTTTATCTCGCATTACGTTCACCCGCCATCATTCCCAATCTTGCCATAGCGTTCACTTTCTATGCTATCCTTTTCCGCCACCACTCCCCCTCTATATGCCCCACGCATATTTATATACATATATATATATATATATCCCATCTCTCTGCCCAATATCCTTACATATAGGCCCTCTCTATACAAAGAGCCCTTTCTCCTCGAACACATCCCATCACACTCTCTCTATATATAGCTCTCTGTCTCTCTCTCTCTCTCTCTCTCTCTCTCTCTCTCTCTCTCTTCCTCGCGCTCGCACGTTCTCCCTTTCGCTCCATTTCATTCTCCCTCGTTATCGTGATCTCATTCCCCTCTATATATCTCTCTCTCTCTCTCCTGTCACACCTCCCGCCTACCCCTTCTCACCTGCATCCGATTGTCTCCCCAGCCCTCTGATTATCCATCCATCCACCCGCCCGCCCTTTCAGCCTACCAGCGTCGTCGCATCGCCATCCCCCGCACGCCGCGCTACCACCGTAAGATGAGAGCGGCTATTGTAGGATGACATAGTGTGTTATTATTGAGCTCTTCACCGATGGAAATCCGTTGATCGTGTCGCGTGGCAGACTGTGGGTTGCGCGATTCTCGCGCGCCCCTGCCCCAGCCCACGCCCATCCCGATCCCATGAAGCATCGCAGTTTGGCTCTGCGCTCGCTTAGCGTTTAAGCTGCTGCGCGCGTGGTTGCGGACTGTTTGAGATGGTGCGCTCGGAGATGGAGAAAATGCTGCAGAAGCAGCTGACCACCGTCAGGAAGGAGAGGCCGACGGCAGAGAGGCAGCTCGGAACCCAGAAGGTGTACTTCCTCAAGAAGATGCTCACGCAGCAGTCGACCTTCTTCCTTCAGTCGCTGTCGCGCGTCAGGGCCAACGGCCTGCCGACGGTGGAGTGCAGAAGGTTGTGAATAAGTTGGTCGGGTCAATCATTCCCAAGCCAGAGACGAGCGAGGTCGGCACCCAGACGGACTTGAGGCTGTCGCAAGGCATTGAGCCCGCGAGGCTGCCCAAGCCGCTGACGGCGTTGGATGAGGGGTCGGACTCGAGCTGGGATGGGGACAGCGAGCAGCTGGGGTCGATGTCGGAATGAGCGCAGCTAGAGGCATGTCTTAGCCCACAGATTTACTGCCGTTGTTGCAGTACAGCCCGTTTTACTGCTGGGAGGGGAGATCCCAGAAAATGTGTTCCATCATTCGCACGCGTGCGTTTAACCGCGTCTAAATCCGCCACCGTGCCGCGAGGCGCGGAGTGGGAGTGCCCTCATGCCCCTTGTCAAATCCTCCGAGCCTCAGTCCTCAGTCCTGTGAGGAATCATTATAAAGGGGACAGAGCCTCAATTTCCAATTCTCTCGGGCCTTCCCGCGGTTCACCTGGGGCTTCTTGCAATTTCCCGCGTGATTGTTTCGAGCTCAAGCGGGCCCCGAGACGGGCCAAGAAGGCACCAAAGAGGCCCCGAAGACGGCCCAGGCCCCGAGACGCCAAACGAGCGCTCCTCGACGCCCAAAATGGCCCCAAGACGGGCCCAGAGGCCGCCCGCAGACGGCCCGCCTCCAAGAGGCTTCCCAAGAGGGCCCCGAGTGGCTAAACTTGTTGATTGCCCCTTGTGGTTTTCGATGTTGTGTTTTTTTGCTTTCTCGCCTTTTCGGCTTCCCGACGCTCTGAGACGGCCCAAGCCCCAAGAGGCCCCAAGGGGCCCCAAAGACGGCCCGACGACGGCCCAATACGGCCCCAAGATTGCCCATTATGGTTCCAAATACAACCCAAGAGCTCTTGGAGCCCTAGGGCTCCAAGACGGCACCAAGAGGGGCCCAAGAGGGCGACGAACAATTCAAACATTCAAGTCGCCCCCAGGGGCCCCAGGGTGCCCCAAGGCCCCCAAGACGCCCCAAGCAGCCCCCAAGGCCCCCAAACGACCTTGCAGATGCCCCAAAAACGCCCCCCAAGAGGCTTCAACACTGCCTCCCAGAAACCTCCGAAAGGCTTAACACGAGACCCATACACACATTCGGTACCACTTGAGGCATATTGCCGACATACACGTTAGGCATACTGACGACGCGCCTCAGATGGTACCCGATCGGAACTACTTGAGGCATACAACGGACATGCCCCAAGTTGTATTTATTCGATGCCACTTGAGGCATACTGCCGACATGCCTCCCTCGGTCCAGAATGTGAGATTGTCGAGCTTTCGGTCCACCACCGCCCCGCGACGGCCCAAGCGCCTCCAACGCCATCAAATGTCCACGAATCCAGGCACGGTGGCGGAATGGGCCGAAGGCCATTATATAACCAAATTCAGTTCCGCGCATGTATGCACGCGTGTCGTATGAAGCGATCGCCCCACGCACCGCGCGCCGATCAAGAGGCGCACGCGCCACCGTCCTCGCCCTGGCCCGAGCGACCAGCGCGCCCTTGCGCGCGTGCACCCCTGGCTCATGAAGCGCGCGGGCGCTGACCTTAATGAGCTGCATCGCGATTCTTACGTTTCGCAGCGGGGGCTTGAGGCGATTCTGAAAAGGGTGAGGGCGGACGGGCTCCCCAGCGCGAGCAGCTCGCGCTCGCAGCTCCGAGCCCGCCATGCGTTCACTAGTGAGCCAACGCCATACGGCCCTGTGGTGCAGCCGATGGAGCTCACTCTAGAGGACAGGACTGTTGGAATTGCATTTGTCAATCACCCGTTTGCCCTCTTGGATCGTACCGTTCGGGAGTGCGCTCCGTTCAGGCAAATTATGAAGGCAAAGTTGGCGAAGTTCCCCAGCTCCCCGAGTACGCCGTGGAGGCTCATCATATACTTCGACGAGGTCAGCCCCACGAACCCACTTGCATCCAAGAAGGACCCACGCAAAGTGCAGAGCTTCTACTGGACGTTCGCTGAGTTTGAAAATCTTGTTCATCGGGAGGAAATGTGGTTCATTGTTACATGTACTCCGTCGCTCATTGTCGAGACCATGGACAGCGGCATGTCGCAGTTAGTCAAGCATGTACTGAAACACATGTTTTTCAATGACGAGTCTCATCACCTGACGAAGACAGGCATTTGCTTGGATTTGCGCGAGAGCGAAAACGATACCAATGATTTCACCAGGCTCTTTGCGCGTCATTACGGGACATTGGCTGACTTCAAAGCTATCAAGGAAGTCCTCGGTAGCATGGGCCACCGAGGCATCGTGCCATGCCCTTTGTGCCGAAACATCGCCAAGGACGGTAGATTCGGGCACCTCCCGTTGGACAATTTGGAGTGCCACCTTTGGGAGCCGCACTCGGACGCTTCTGTGCGAAACTTGCTGGGAGAACTGATGGTTGCAAAAACTGTTTTGGGTAAGACTGCTTACGCAGAGTTGGAGACCAGGAAAGGGTTCCACTACGGGCCCCACTACCTCACTGCTGATGCCGCCATGAAGCCAATCAGCACCACCATGTACGATTGGCCGCACATATATTTCATCACTGGGCTTTTCGAGTACGATCTCGATGAATTTATGCACAAGGCCAAGGCGGCTGCGGGGAGGAACAAAAAGGGCCTGGTGGAATACACAGACCTGCACGCGTACATGCAGCAGTGGACGTGGCCTCGGGAGTACAAGAGAACGGCTGAAATCTTCGAGACCAACAAGCTGGCCGCCACTGCGAGCGAGCAGCTGTCAGCGACACCAGTCGTACAGAGGTACTTCTCCAACGTGGTTGCAAAGGAGGAGAGCCTTGCCGCCCTCCACGGTGCAGCGGAATCAGTTTCGCTCTGTTGTGAGAGCATAGAGATGCTGCAATGCGCATCGCGCAAACAGGTGTCCGCGGTCCAGCTGCATGATTGCATCATGAAGCACTTGCATAAGTTTCGCGACGTGCACGGGCGAGGGCCCTGGCAATTCAAGCACCACCAGGCTGCTCATCTCGGTCCGCAGTACCGAGATTTCGGTTGCCTTTTCGACACGTTCGTCACCGAGCGAAGGCATAAGGACCCGAAAAAGTTCGCAATGAACCGCCAGTCGAGAGGCATATACTACACCAGGGGTCTCATGGAGGAGCTGTGCTGCCAACATTTTGCAGACCTTAAACAATTCTCGACGCACGTAAGCGGCAACTGGAGTGCGTTGCCGAAGGCGTTGCGCATGCCAGTGGGGGAAATGTTTCCGCGCGCAGCCAATATCGAGATATCTGGCACTTTCGTTGCCGAATCGGGCGCGAAGTTTAGCAATTTGGATGTCGTCCTGCTTGGTGGCGACAAGCGCCGACAGTGCGGGCAAATCTGGTATAATTTCTGCGTTGACGGCACTTACTGGACGTGCATCTCCATGTGGGAGTTTAGAAAAGCAGACGGCCGATATGCTAAATATAAGCGGGCTGAAAAGCCAACCCTAGTCTTGTCTAACGAGTTGCTGGCCCACGGAATTTGGCGATCAAGCGCCGACGGGGCTGTTACAGTTATATGGCCGCTGCATTATATGTTTGCATGCGGTTTGATGTAAGTCGATGCGCTCTCACGCTCTGTGCCTCGTGAGATCCCCAACCGCACCACCACAAACGACGAGCCCAGAAAATCTTCAAATCCGTATGGTATATTCGGTTCCCGAGCAATTATGTTATCATCGGCGCACACAACATCGAAGTGTGAATCCAATCAGCCCGTTTCCTTTTCCAACGAGGTTTGCCTTCCCTGCGTCTGGGCGGGCTTACCTGCGAGGAGTTAGAACGTCCTTGATGGCTCGAGATGGCTCCAAGACGGCCTCAGAGAGCCCGAGCTTCCAATATGGCCAAATATACTTCAAGGTGGCTCGAGATAGCATCCGACACGAACCAATACGGTTTCAAGTGCCCTCCAACCCCCCGCGTTCAAACCCACAGAGGCCAAATTTGCACCAACACCAAAGCAAAACAAATGTTTTTTGGTGTGTTCGCTTTTTCGCTTCCGATGGGCTCTTGAGGCGTCAAGATGACCCCGAGATGGCCCAAGGGGCCCCAAGAGGGCCCCAATGGCGCCCAAGAGCGCGAGAGCGCCTTTTTTGGAAGCTCCTAGGGGTGGGTGGGTGGAATTAAGCCCCCCTCTTTTTGAACAATGGTGGCCACTGCTCCAAGAGGTCCCCTATGCCACCAAAAAGAATTTAAGCTCCCCCCCAAGACCTTCCAAACGAGCACCACATGGCCCGAAGATCCCAATACCTCCGAGAAAACGCTTCCTAGGCGGTTGTTACGCTGCCTGATTTCACTACCACCGTCAGCACCTGCATCAATAGCAGCATCACTACAACCACCAGCAAGAGCACTTGGCAGCAGCGGTAGCACCAGCAACACCGCCACCACCGTCAGCAGCAGCACCAGCAGCAGCACCTAGCAGCAGCAGCAGCAGCAACAGCACTAGCACTATCAGCAGCACCAACATCACCACCATTAGCAGCAAATGCATTAGCAGCAGCACCAGCAGCACCAGCAGCACGATAACCATCGCCAGCATCAGCCAGCACCAGAAGCACCAGCAGCAGCAGCAGCACCACACCACCACCAACAGCAACACCAGCACCATCAGCAGCACCACAGCAGCGCCAGCAGCATCACGAGAACCAGCAACACCAGCAGCACCCGCAGCAAAACTACCAGAAGCAGCAGCACCACCAGCACCCACAGCACCACCAGCGACAATGACACCAGCAGCAGCGCCAGCAACACCTGCCCAGCAGCAGCAGCACCACCAGCACCAGCACCAGCAGCAGCGCCAGCAGCACGAGAATCAGCAACACCAGCAGTAGCACCAGCAGCAGCAGCAGTGCCAGCAGCAGCAGCAACAGCACCAGCAGCAGCACCCGCACCCTTCGCTACCAGAGATCTCCCCAATTCAACAGTAGTGCCCGCGCTGTTTCACTATGGATGGGCTGGTGGGGATACGCGAAGTGTCAAGAATTTCGTTTAAGTTAGCATTGAAATTATAGGCGCGAACAACAGAAACAGAAATTTAATCAGGTTAACATCATGCGCACGAATGTAATTACAACCTGCGAAAATCTTGTTCCGAACATGGAAATATACGAATCCAGATTGCATGCTGAAAAAATCGACCTCCGAACATGGAACTCACAGAAAACATGTTAGCAAAATCGCAAACAGTTTGGAACCAAAACCATTGAAATTTAGAACCCACGGGCTACTTACGGGCTACTTACGGGCTACTTACGCGGCTACTTACGGACTACTTACGGGCTACTTACGGGCTAGTTACGGGCTACTTACGGGCTACTTATAAGTTACTTATAAGTTACTTATAAGTAGGCCGTAAGTTCATAAGTTACTTATAACTAGCATAAGTACTTATAAGTACCCCCGCCGCGCGCAGTGGTCCGCCTTGGGCAGCACTTGGGCCGTCTGGGGGGCGCTCTTGGGCCGCTCCGGGGCCGTCTTGGGAGCCTCGTGGGCCGTCTTGGAGCAGTCTTGAAGGCCTCTTGGGCCCTCTTGGAGCGTCCGGAAGCGAAAAGGCCAGAACGCAAAAAAACATCGAAAAAACAAATGAAAATCACCGATTTTGGCAACTT